>JARHVA010001510.1:2022500-2117500 GCA_037957365.1 Torreya grandis | reverse complement strand
GGATAATGAATATGATTGGAATCTATGGGACATTAAGGAGTTAACAATGGATAAAGGACCACAAGTGAAGGAGGATCCATAGGTAGAGGGACCATGAGTGGAGGAAAGGAAGAAGGGGGAGCCTTATTACATGGGAATTCTATAGAAGGAGGGAGAACAGGGACAAGAACGGTCATAAGGTGATCTTATAGATGTTATTATAGGATGAAACAATGATTAGTGTGATGGGTACCATATTGGTTCCTCATATAATACACCTTTACATATTTGTGAATATACTTAGGTAATAACTTAGGGGGAGGTATATTCTTGTTTGTAGGCTAAGGAAGAGTAGGATGAAAGGTTTTTATATATTGTTTAATCTTGTGATAATGGGTGGAGGAATGATTATCTATTCCATGAAAGTAACATATATACTTATTAGTATATTTTCTAGGTGTAAGAATAAAATAAGTGGAAATAGAAGTTGAGAAAGGTTATTATAGTGTACAATCTCTAGTCTAATGATTGAAAACTTTATGAATGTCATAGTATGATTGATCAGCCCATTGGGTAGGTAGAGGACAAATCAGTGGTAATGGAAGTAGGCCATTACCAATGAGAGGTGGGGATGGCAGAGAGACTATACAAGGCAAGACTGAAGGAGAAATAGAATAAAAATTAGGAAGAGACTCAATGAAAGGTAAATCAAGAATAGGATATAGATTAAGCTCAGTTGAAGGATGATCATGATTTATATAGGGTTTAAGGATAGTATAAATCATCTCAAGGGGAATATGGCTATAAGGATCCTAGTATCTAGTGAAGTGATAGGAACCAATCATAACACAATCCATAAGCATGATCCTTAGAGGGTATTTAGAAACTGGAGGTGTGTCATGTGAACTCACCATCTTTACCCTATAAACAAGATGAATAATGCTAAAATTAAGAACTATATAAGATAAAATGTGATAAAATACACAAAATTATTAAAATATAGAAGAATGATAACAATAGATCTTAGCATGTCTATCTTAAACAAGACCTCTTAAAAATTAGTCATCTAAACTATAACCATAATCATTATTAGGTGTATGAAGATAAATTGTGAAAGTGGTTGATGGGAATATGGCTATAGAGATGGTGGAAGATGGGAAATGAGATGAAGAGAGAGATAAAATGTATTTATCTGGAGGTTGATCTTATTGGGATCATCATCATCAGAATCTAAGAGGTTAGTTAGTATATTCTTGATGAGTTCCAAGTGACCATGGTAACATCATATAGAGTTGACATGTAAATTAATACATTAAGATTTTTGGAATGGAACACTCGACAAGGGTTCAAGGGTTAGATTTTTAAATACACCATGATCTTGTAATTATTCAAAAATCCAAGGGTTAGTGTCACCTTGAATCATATATATTACACCATTATGAGGGAAATTGACACATTATAAGGTAAAAGATGCAAACTCCCTCATATGATGAGTCCATATCTTGCCAAAAAAGATAATATAATAAATGGGAAAATTAAATATCTTAAAATTTACTCAAATAGTGATAGGTGGGAGGGTAATAGGGAGCCACACACAACCTAAGGGAGGCATTTACCTTTGGTCATAGCCTTGACACATGATGTATGTGGGCTTAAGATTATACTCAAATTATCTAAGGGTTTTAATGAAGTTAAGAAAGGCAACACATACTTGAACCCTCATCAATCAAGGTATGCTTGAATTTTATGTCACTAATTTGTATACTTTTAATGAGGGGAGGATCATCCCCACAAATCAAAATCTCATTTGGAATCACAGAATCAATTATAAATTTGAGAGAAAGAGAAGTGTCCATTATTTCATCAACATGTATATGCATGTCTTTGAATTATTGTAACATGTTATCTTTTGACCTAGATAAGGTAGATGCATATCCTAAAAGGGGAGGATAGGGGATGTTCATTTTAAATAGGAGTTTCATAGTGTGTTTACAATGATGTGAAAAACTTAACATGAGTTTGATCAAGGTAATTTTAGATGGGTGATTGGTAAGCTCCATGATAGGGTTCTATTCATCATAAACCATGATTTGAATATAAGAGAGAGGTGTGTAATGTTGGAAGACATCCTCAGAAGGAAGATTATAGGTGCCTAGACATTTGTGTTGATAGGATGTAGGAGATTTAATTAGGGAATAAATTGGTTGATTATTAGGAGAGGATAGGGAAGTTGAAGTAGGTGTAGCTTATGATAGATTTGAAGAAGTGATTTTATAAGGTTGAATATTATTATCAATGTGTAAATAAGGTAGAGAAAGTTTAGAAATGGTATGATAGGTGTTATCTAATGAATGTGTTGGAATTGGTTTGTCAAAAGATATAAAGTCCTTTTGCCCCAACTTTATTAAGTGTGTTGGGGATTAATTTTGAATAACACATGAAGTGTGAGATGATTCATGCATGTTAGTAGGATCATAATCAATGAAGGTAACTACCCTTTGAATATTAGTGATGTTGACCACATTATCTTTGAGAGTTAGGTCTATAAGACTTTCAATATTACTAGTGGAAAGAATAATCTTATCATTATTGTCTTGATGGTTTAGAAGAGGATACTTGTAAATGGATAGATGAACATTATCCTAGTTCAAAGATTGATTTTTTAATTGTGTTTTATGAGCTTTGAAGGCAATGTCTACCCCAACTTTATTAATTGAATTGGGGATTAATCTTGAATAACACATGAAGTGTGAGATGAGTCGTGCATGTTAGTAGGATTAAAATCAATGAAGGTAACTAACCTTTGAATATTAGTGATGTTGACCACATTCTATTTGAGAGTTAGGTCTATAAGACTTTCAATATTACTAGTGTAAAGAATAATCTTATCATTATTGTCTTGATGGTTTAGAAGAGGATACTTGTAAATGGATAGATGAACATTATCCTAGTTCAAAGATTGATTTTTTATTTGTGTTTTATGAGCTTTGAAGGCAATGTCATAGGCTTTCTGACATTTATGAATGAGGGAATCATGATTGAAATTTGGACCAAGGAGGAAATACATAGCTAATTTATGCAATTACCTACAACTCTCATGAGAGTGACCCCAACCAACATAATTTATTTTGATCATAGCATGATTTCATAGAGTGAGTGGGATCAAGTTATCATGGAATATGCCTTGGTATATGCTTTTGTAGTTCTACTAAGGATAATGGCTTATGAACATTAATGTTTTTTATTGGAGAAAATTGAGATTGAGGGGTGTGGTTTAAAGGGGGTGTTTATTTTAGAGTAGGTTAAGGAATAATAGATTGAATATTATGAATTATATCATAAGAATCAGTGACACCATCATTAGTAGCATGATGATTTTTAGTTTTGATGAGCATGTAGTTTTGCATAGGGGGTTGAGATGGCTTGAACTGATGCATGAGAAAATATTGGCACTTGGTTTGGTCGAGAGCTTCATCCAAATTTCGTGGAGAAAGAGTCCTAACCTAATATTTCAACTCAGGATAGAGAGAATTATTTAATAGATGAAAGAGGTTATGATATGTCATGTTATTTTCACATTCATTAGATAATTTCTTCCACTACTTGATGAAAGCTTGTGTAGTTTCCATCTCAAATTTCTTGAAATTAATAAAATAAGCCAAGGTATTTTTAGGGATATCACCAATTTGAAACTCTTGTACTAGAGCATTAACTACATCTTGCAAACTAATGATCAAATGAGACTTGAGTTGGTTATACCAATCTAAAACATCCCCAAAGAGGGTATTCTCTAAGATCTCAGTATTATAAAAAGTATTTAACTTTAAAAAATCTTTGTAGATATTTCCAAATGTTTTTAAGTGTAAGGTAGGATCATCTATCTCATTATAACTAATGGTATGGGTGATACCTCCTATATCGATGTTGGAAAATTGAGGCATAATAAGTTCATTTTGAATATGTTAAATTTTTTTAACAAAAAGTGGTTGAGGAATAAGGTTCCCATTGGAATCCCTAAGGGATGGTGGGGTGAATTTTGGTTCTGCATTGTTGAGGGTGATTTTGGAGGTGAATAAGGTGATTATGCATTTGCATCATTTTATTGGTATTATTAGTTTGGAAAGCATTTATTTGGTTAAGAGTTTACAATAAAATTTGATGGGTTTGAGTGGTGTTTTTATTATAATGAACATCATGGAAAAAATTATCATTGGTATTAGTGGCTTGGGTACCACTGTGAATAATTTCATACATGGCACTAGTGGCTTGAGAGGTGTTGGTAGAAAAGGAGACAATAGTCACATGATTAGCATGTGTTATGAATGATGCACTATTATTAGGATTATAAGAAGAATAAGCACTAGTGGCATGATTATGATGGGTATTAAATGATGCACTAGTGGAGGAATTGAGAAGAGTGTGTCTTGAAAAGACCCACTAGATGTTGAAATTACCATGTTAGTAGAGATACTTGGCATAGAAGTTGAAGAAATCAAAGAAAAATAATTCATAGTATGAGAAGGAGAAAAAAGAGAAGGAAGAAGTTGAGAATAAAATAAGCTATTGATCCAAAATAAATGTGATAATTTAGGGGAAGGTGAATGGGGTTCTTCTTATTGACCACTTATCATAAGGTTGTAAATAGTGGAAGGGTATTTTCTTTGATGTTGAGTAAATTCATTAATGAAGAAAATAATTTTTGGAGTATACTTTAAATTAGGCTAATATTATAAGGATAAAAAAGGGTTATGAACTAAGGATGAATGAGGATAATTCACATAAATGGTAGTCTGAGTGGCTACATGCACATTAATTTTGTCTAAAGTAGGAGACATAAGATGTTTATGCTGAAACCTATTACAATTGTTAAATCTCATTAAATTTTTTGAGTTCAATTATATGTTGTCTTCAAATAAGAAATTTTTAATGGGATAAAAATGATAAGAAGGATGATGATGATGCAAAGACAAAGGAAAAAATTAAGATATAAATATAAATTAGTCGGTTATGTTTTATAACCCAATAGGTAGATAAGAATACATAGTCATTAAGGTCAATTATGTATTGTAAATAGGAAAGTTAAAATAGTTGATAAGGATAAACATTTATGAAAATTGATTATGTACTATTGAGAAAAGAATTGTATATGAGGATAAGAAGACACAGTCATGCAAATCAACTATGTACTTTTGGAAGGAAGTTAAAACAGTCTGCAAGAGACTGTATTGACCTAGATGATAGTGTTCTAAAATTAGGGAAATTTATTTCAATATAATTTGAAGCAAGAATGAAGGCAAACACATAAATAATTAGATTAATGTGATTGATCCAATTGGGGTGCACAACACAAACCTTACACCAATGTTGGCCAATTCAAGTTTTACAATATAACACATGATGATCAAAGAGAAAGCAATAAATGAAAATGTAAATGCTAACTAGTTAGTCACCCTAAGTGTAATTAGATTAATATAAAATTTTAATTTTAATGTGATATGAAATTTGGATAAAATAGGGATTATAAAGTAGTCTAAAGTTGGTTTTATGATGTTTGGGATGAAATGGATCCATATTGACAATGGTATTTGATTGGTATTGAGCCCTACCCTCTTACTTCACAATTTTTTAGCAATAAGGGTGGCAGGTGCTTTGCCAATATATAAAATTAACCACATATTTATACTTGGAAAGAAAACTAGGTTTGATTCCTAATTAGTGATGAAATCTAAGTAGGTAGGCCTTGAGAAGGCAAATTTTTAAATGTATTTTAAGTATTAAGTGATTTGCTAGTGTGTACAAAAGAGTAAAATAGTGTAACTAAAATGGTAATTTTGAAAAATCACCTATTTAGACTATGTGAGTTACTCTAAATAGAATTGAAAAAGGAAATGTGATTTAATTACTATCAACTAAGTGTTAATTCCTTGAATAAGTTCATATGACACTATATATAAATAGTACAAAATAGAATCAACTGGGTTGCTATTGTTTTGCATAATTAGGGTCTTTAAGAATAGATTAAAACATGTCAACTAAGTCTCTTAAATAGAAGAAAAACTATAGAATTAGGTTGATGAAGTCAACTTAGTTAGCTATAGGATTATAGTTTTGAAGACCACCAACTTGTGAAAAATATAACTGAAATAAGTAATAAAATGATAGAGATAGATGAAAAGGGAACTTTGGTGGGATGAAGATCATTTATATTTCAAAATTTATGATGTAATTATTTAGTTTCTACTTTCAAATTTTGCAATTTGGGTCAATTGGTTTGACCAAGTTCTACAAAACCCTGTATGCTAAAGAAGGCTAAGGAATATTGTCAACCTATTTGATAGTGTTCATTGACCTGTATGTTGGAAAAATAAATTAGCAGATAGATTAAACCTATTTAATAGTATATGATAATATATATCTAAAGAATAATAACATGTTAGACTATTTGATCTAGTAACTTGTAATTGATGAAGACTTGCATAGATAGAATAGAGTCATTTTAAATTGACTATATTAAACCTATGCATATAAAGTTAAAACTATATCAAATGGTTCAATATAGTAATATAAATATGGAATATAATAATAAAATGATAAAAATAATGGCATGAAATAAAACCTTCAAGGGTTAGATTCATGTCAGGTTCACCAGTATGTATGCAAATGGAAATACATCTGATCTATAAATCAATCCTAGCTCTCTTACTTAAACTTACAATTGTTGATGTATTATATATTTAGGGTCATGACTAATATGGATCTACTATACCTATCCAAGGGATATATTATGATAATAATATCACTAGGGAGGGTTACAAATCCTCCAATCAACAAAAACTATAAAATAACCCTAACTAGGTCCTATGGTTTCATATTCACTAATGTATAAATGACAAAACCAAATCAAATTCTAATATAGTTCTCACCAAATCTTTTGACACAAAGTGGGGGTAATAAAAATTAAAACTAAACATAAATAGAATACATATACTCATGTCAATGTATATGAAATCCTAATACATGGGAGAGAAGTACAAATGCATATCTATCTACTCTTATAAATGAGGAAGAAAGTTAAGAATACTTAACTTTGAAGATGAACCCACAAATCCTCAATATCTCCCTTGGCCAAGGTTATTTGAAATATATTGTTTTGGTATGTAAGGATGACATGGATAAATTATCTCTAACTATATGACCTATCAATACATCTAAAAGACTTATTCACAAGACAAGATTTGTATCTCCAAAGAAAGTATGGGTCCCTAAGTTATGTTCCTCAAGTAGAGTTTTGGATAAGAAAATGCACAATATATATCTCTTATTCTTCTCTTCTCTTATAAATTATGAAATGGATGTGTTTATATAGTTGGATCTAACCCTAGTTACTTTTGAAAGTTTAGTTGATAGGGTCAACCCATTCGACTCTGTATCATTATTGACAAAAACAAATTAGGTCCTAGTCTAGGTCAACCTAGGGATGACCTAGACTTTGAATGATTTTTATCAATTAGAATATAGGGAAAATGGGGCTGAAATTGTATCATAACCCATCAAAAAGGATTTTATGCTAGGGAAGGGCTAATAAAGGTGTAAAACTACTAGAGAAGGGTACAAAAGAAGAGGCAAAACTTAGGGAAATGTTTTAAGGAGATTATTGGAATGATATCAAGTGATGGTATAGAGACAAAAATATTGAGAATAAAAAATGGTCTACTCACCCCTTTCCTAGTGCACCCCTTAAGGTGTCCACTCATAGAGATTGAGACTTGACATGTTCTTATAAGAGAGAATGCATCAGTAATTGATGAAGTTTTGAAAATATTGTGTGTATATAATTACAACTATATGGAATGACACTTGAGGCTAAATTTTCAATGTTATTATTGGTTGAGCACTAGATGTTGTCCTATCAACATCCTTATTAGCCTTAATTTTTATGCATATATAGCCTCAAATTCTTTATTAATAATGTCAAAATTGAGCATAAAAGGTTTAAATATCTTATTAAATTCACCTATCATCCTTGTATGCTCAAATTTAGAGGCTCTAAATCTATATCTATGTGTCTCTACATTAATTACCTTATCCTTAAAAAAATTTATAGTTTTAAAATATCCTCACCAGTTTCATATATAATGTCCTCAACTTTTGATTTGAAGTTATCAATAGTTTCTTTGAGAAGTGATTCAAAATTGTCCCTATTTATCAACTACCCTATAGAGGTTATCACACCTATAATACTCATGTATTTTAAGATCTCTATGTCATTTACCTCCTAGCCTATGAACTATGCTACCAAAACTTTCATCTATGTATGCCAATTAAAGGCACCACCTCTTTTTGAAATCACATAATTTAAAACCCACGATGCATCCTAGGTAGTCACCAAATCCAAATGACCATATGCATTAATATTTGCACATTACACCAAAATGTTGATCACTTTTTCAAGTTATTTTAGTTGGTTCCAAAATTTTAGCACCTTCCCCCATTCAAGTTGGGACTCATGCCCATAAGTACTAATTGTATTAAAAATATCATACACCTTGGTGGCTTCACTTTTCACATTATCCACAATTTCTCAAATAAACTAATGATTTGTTTATATAAAATATTATTTTTGGCATGCTCATAAATTATATATATTTATTTCATTACCTCTCACGTTTTATCCATAAAATAAAAAAATCCTTTATGTATTCAATGGGTTCATTGGCATTATTTTTCATATTTTTATCTAAGGTGAATAGAATTTCTCTTTTTTCCAACACTATTTGTTCCTCTATTCTAATATCTACTTATTTCCTCTTTATGACCTTTTAAATGTTACCAATTTTCTTGTCAAAATGTATGTTTATTGTTACAAATTATTTAAGGACTAGGTCCATCACATTATTCTTCTTATACTATAACTCCTTGACCTATGCATGGATAATGGATTATCTTTGTTCCTTTGAATGAGTGGTTTCTAGATTAAAGGAAGGTGGAATGAAAATTGGTGGTATCATGAAGGAACATAGCTAGATAAGTAATTTAGGAAGTGTAATAATGACCTTGCTATAATCTAGTATTCTCCCTTGGGGTGTAGTCTCCACCACATATTTCATCTACCCCAGATTCCTTATGATAGTCATAGTAGAAGGCTTAATTTAAGTAGACTAAAGAATAGGTAATTATAGTTGGGTAAATGATATAGGTTGTGTTTGAGGAACAAAAATTTAAATGGACATCAAATCCTCAAAATGAACCTTCTTTTTAGGATCTTGGGACCTAGCCATGGTGGTAGTAATTAAAGAATCAAATGAATTAGAGGTTTGTGGCCTAGCTTGCTCAATGTGAGCATGTGAATATAATTAATTTGTTTCCTTACAATTATTTTGAAATGAATAAAATGTAAAAATAAGTGCAATAGTTGAACTATTAAATGATAAGTTAACCATGTGATAATCCATAATTATAATGGAAGAAACAAGGTAAGACATTACTTTATTCAAAGCTTGGCTTTCTTCAGTGAGAATATTTGTGATTTGGATAGTAAGTGGTGTATCTCCTAGAGTGAATAACATTAAAGTAGTATCTTTAGAGGATGAACTTGGATCTATGGTTGTAGGCACATTAGTAAGTCCTAGAGTAGGATATTCTTTCAACATAAATTATATATTTAAATCTAGTACCCTATCTTCCACTAATAATTTGGTGGATGTTGAATCATCCTTTTTTTGTTAAAATTATCCTTCCTCTATTAATATATATATATATATATATATATATATATATATATATATCTTTATATTCCTCTTAATTTGTTTCCTTAGGTGATTTTTTTCCTTTAAGTTCTTTGTCTTCCCCAGACACCCACTCTTCTTTAGTTTTCCATTATTGTAATTTATCACTATCATCCAGATGGATAACTTCCATTTTTTTACCCTTTCTTTTAGTTCTTCATTTTTTTTGTTTTGATTTGATATATAGAGGACCTCATTTTATAAGTGGGTGTTCAGTAGGTATTTATTTTAATTTCACATTTAAAATACATACAAGATGATTCCTAGGTTTTTTTATTATAGGTTATAGTGGGTGGTTGGGTATAGATCAGGTCTTGTCATGTATAATGTGGAGTGGAAATATGAGGAACTATAGGAGTAGAAGGTTGAGATTAAGAAACTGAGACTATAAGGATAATTATTGGAGATTTTGAGGGTTATATATTTGAAACCATAGGTGGAAGAGTAACAAAAGAGATTTGTAATAATGTATAAATACTTATCTATTAAACCTTGGGTAAGGGGGAAAGTATGCCAAAAAAACTGGTGTTGTTTATCCAATTACAAGAGATAAATTAATTGTAGATTTTTTGGGATGGGTTGGAAGTCCCTTAATAATGTTATTCCTAATGTATGGATTCATCTCCCCTTAATAGGTACCTTCCCCTGATAAACCCTCTTATGCTTGTTGTGGAGAGGTAGGATGACCATGATCTAGTGATGATTGAGCTTGTGGTTAGGGACATTTATGACTTGTATCTTTTTTTCCTCTTTTAATATATTTATTTGTTGATCCCTTGTGATCAAAAGATCATATTGAATAACCTAGGCTAACACCATTGGCATATTATGCCTTCTCATCCAGGTATAAACCTCAAAATCATCTGTAATATTGATGGAAATTTGGTCATGTTCAAAACTCTCATGTCCATAGGGAATATGTAATCCCTTATTTATAAGGTCATTAAGGTATTGCCTCAGTCTTTTTAAAGGATCCAAATTTAGAGATTGTCTTTGAGTTAAACCATAGTTGGATCTGATATTCCCAACTCAATTGAGTGCCTCCTTAATAAATATTAAAATTGGCCATTGTTTAGATAAGTATTTTGATAGTACCCTTCATGTTTGTCACTTAAATCCTCATCTAAATTGTTATATATTTGAAAATATATCTCCTTATCTACTAATTTTTTAGGAACAAAATGAGCTAGATTCATAGTTAGATCCTTGATTCTCTGTATTTTGATTAAATTTTAGTCATGATAGTACTAATAGTCTCCCATCTTAGCAGTGCTTCTCCTTATGTTTTAAAAAATATGGGCATGGATCACCCATAAATATGGCTTGGTAAACTAATGGGTATATTTATTATACAATTTTGTTTATTTCCATCATAAATTTGTAAGCATGTAATAGGGAAAAGTCATCACAGACCTTATTGTTTACATATTCTATAGATGGCTCCTAGATTTGTTCATAGGTTGTGTACATTATTCCCATAATTTCATGTACTACATAATCCATCATGTATAAAATTGAATTATATGTAATTTCATCAACCTTGAACATTTTTTCCTTGATCTTGACACTAATAACCTCCCCAAGTGCCACAATTTTATTCAATGTCAAAATGATGTCTAGTAAGGGCACCCATGCCTCATGTACATCAGTGACACTAGAAAACCATACAATTTTTTCAATAATGCCATGCATATTATAATACTTTTACTAAATTTGATTTGGGTAATAGTGGAAACAACCCCTCAAATATTTAACTTTCACCTTTCGTCAACCACTACTGAAGCTTACCTTCAATTATGTTATGGTCTAACCAAGCGTTAGTTGTGACATAATTATAAGTAATTTTGGGCACTGGTAGGTATAGAAAATTTTCAAATGAATCCACATAAATATAATCTACCACATTCATGTGAAGCCTAAAGTTAATCCAATCTCATGTAATAGTTGCATTAAGAAATATATCACAAAGTAAGTTAATGCATGACACTGCATCAAATTTTGTTGTCTCATTATGTAAATCCATTATTTTAACTAGTATCATATCATCCATGTATATTTTCATATACTCATTCAAATTATAAAAATGATTAATATTGATTGATTCCATCAATATAATCCTAGAGAGTAGAGTAATGGGGAAGTGGTAATACCTCTCTATCAAAAACTATGTCCAAGTACTTGTGATCATAAAAATTAAAAAAATAGAGAGGAGGTTAGATCAATTATTAGTTTCATAAAATAATGAAATCAACAAACTAACGTGCTCACATATCTAATCCTAGATCTTAGGGGGAGATTAATAGACAAAATATAATTGAAATCCCAATTAAAATATAAATAACAATAATCCTTACCTTCCTTGAGAGCTTCAAATGACTTTTTCATGGCTTGCTTGGTTTATGCTCAAAGAGTCTTTGGAAATGGAGTTTTCTTTGCTCCTTCTCTCCTTGGCACCATTGTGGCTTGTGGATTATGCTTTCTTGATGGCTTAGATTAATATTTTGTTATTATAACACTATTTTTATGAATCTTGGTATAAAACATTTTATGAATCTTGGTATAAAACATACATTATAACTCTATAATTTTTAAGCTCTCAAATGAAGAGGCAAAGGCTTGCATTTATAGGCTTAGGAACTAACCCCGACTCAAGATAAGTTAAAGTGTAGTTTAAACATAGAATGGGTTCAAACCTAGCCTAAGTGAGTTAATTAACCCTAGTATATTTAAAATGTTTCAAGAATTAGTTATTTGTAATGAATAGGCATGCATGAGATATTTTGAGATATTTTCAAATTCTTGATAACTCACAAAAGGTATTCATGAAAAGCTATGATATTTCATATTTTTAAATTTTATTTTTTATAATTTCACTCATTTCACATGGATAATTAATCTAGGAATTTAATTTGGTTCAGCATTTTAATTAATTTTGATTAGCCATTTTAGCATTTTCAAGATTTTATTTTATGTCTATATGCCCCACTTAATAGGTTCTATAGGCCAAATTGCATATTGTGATGCCACAAGATGCTTAAGGATGAATAAATGAAAGTTTTTTTTTCTTATGGTAGGATACCCCAATTATTTATGTATCAATAAGATTTTGAGCTTTGTTAAATGATAAGTAAATTTGGGATGTTTAATAATTCCTAGGATTAATTTGTAAAGGTTGGTAGGAATCAGTCTGAAGTCCAATCGAAGGCCATTGGTGGCCAATTTTAGGTGTCTATACTTTCCCCCTATTTGGGAAGATGTGAAAAGTTGTAGGCATAATAATGTCTTATCAAAGAATGAAAAAGGCATATATGCCTAAAATAAAATAATGATTGAAGAAGAATCATAAAATGATGTTTTGGGTAGTTATATTGATGCCCCCTTGAGGGAGTGTTTGACACATACATTTGATGGATAATCCCTCAAAAAGAAGTAAGAATAAGAAGGAAATTAACCCATGGGTAAGATTAATTTAATTGATAAAATTATTTCATGAGTTGATTTAAAAAGTAAAAATTTGCCCAAAGGTGTTTATAATCAGTGTAAAAATGGTTTAGACACTAATTTTCCCATAGTTGGTTATAATCAATGGCATAGCCATACATGCTAGTTAGTGTTGATGAGTTAGAATAATGATTTGTCCATAGGTGGTTATAATCATTAAGATGACCTAGATTAAAAAATGATATTTGACTATGCCCAAGTAAGGTAGATTGGCAAGCATAACTTGAGGATATAACTTGTTATATAGATTAAATATGAGTGGGTGAAAATGTAGATGTGATGGTTTAATGATTGAAGAATCCAAAAACAACTAGGAACATGAGGATACATAAAGTGATGAATGATATGATTATACTAATAATAATTGATCAATGGAAATGATTTGGTTTTACCTACCAATGTAGATATCCTCATCTTTAATAACATTAATATAACTATAATGACCAATGGGTTGATTTGGTAAAGGAGGATGGGAGGATTTACCAAGGTTACTGAGGTGAAAATTTTATATGATTTTTGATATAGCACATGATGATAGGCATCATGATATAAAACACCATAATAACTTGGAAAAAATATGCATAAGGAGTGACTCCTAATCTAATAAATAATTAAAAATAATGCACCAATAATAAAAACCATGATGATAATGTTGATGTATGAAGATGGATAGACTCAAGAATAATGTACAAGGAATCACCTAATGAACACATATAAATTTAGTTGAGGCATAACAATGAAAGAAAATAAATAGATAAATAAATAAATAAGAAAACAAAAACACAAAAAACCTAAAGTAAAATGTAATAGAAAGCACCTTAATGATGGATTTACCCCAGTAGGGTAGATCAAGGATGACTAAGTAGGCCTAGATAGGACAATTGTTTTTTTATTTTAAATTTTTTTAATGTTTTTGTAATTTTTAGGTATCTTCACTCATTAGAGATTGATGAGATGCCACTCACAAAATAGTGAGAGTGTTGGCTTAGGTATCTCACAAAATGATGAAAGTGTATGGAATAGAGGGATTTCTCTAACCTCAATGTGAATCAAACAAGGCCTATATAGACCCATTAGGACCTCAAGTCACAATAATTATATCCATACAAAATTAAAGGATAATTTATTAGGTGACAATAGGTTATAAAATTGAGGAAAATGGCTAGGCAAATGAGAATAGTAATAAAAAGGTGATGCAAAAATACATAATAAAGGTATTCTTCCTAATTTACCCATAGGTGGTTATAATTAGGAAACAACAACATAGTTTTTTGCTACTAATTATCACATAGGTAGTTATAATTAGTAGCACAAGGTGGAACACATATTTTCCCATTGGTAGTTATAATTTGAAGCATTGATAAATCATAAATAAAAGGTAACTTACTAGATCCACTGTCACACTACTTTCTTAAACTAAAATTTAAACAAAGAATTGAAAAACTACTAAAATTGTATTGGAATCCCCTCACATAAGGTGTGGGAAGAACCAAAGGAACTGAGATAAAAAGAGGGTTGGATAATAAGGATAAAAAAAAGGCTTTGGTCTAATAGGGATGGCATAGTAGAACAATATAGGGTACTACATTGTTTAGGATGATGATGGCATGAAAATTTGGTAAAATAGTAAGAGGGTTACCTAAAAATGGGAAGTCAAGGTAAATGGTAGGGTATGAAACAATGACATAGGAATGGAAAATGAAAATGATAAGGTAAATGGAAAATGGAAAGATCAAGCTTAAATGTTTTTGGCCAAGGTGAATGATTTTGTTGTTCCTAATAATGTATAGATGCACATCTTGATTAGAATATGATACAACTAAAATAATAAATCATGTAAATTACTAGCCCACACCTATTTTGAATATATACTCTATCAAGAACTTGTTGTAGATTTGCATTCCAACAATTTTGTTGTGATATTCATTGGTCATTGATTCTATTTCCTCCAAATGTCAAGATAAGATATCTTTGTAGCCTTTAAAAATGAAAGTGTGGTCAGGGATGGAAAATATAGATAAATAATGGATGATATTTTTGATTTGGTAATGTAATGGTGGATGATAATGGAATGTATAGTGGTTGGGAAATAAATAAAGATCTAGATTTTTAGGCACACACAATATTTTTGATTCTATATTTGACATAACTTTGGATGTGGTGGGGCTAAACACTTTTGAATATGATCTTGATAAAACCACCATATTTTTTTTATAGTTTGGGACTAAGAGTAGTTACCATATAATTATGATATAGATTGGAAGCTATGTTTATTTTATCTTTGATAATGTCTTCATCAAGTAGTGAAGAATTGTTGTGTTCAACTATTGGCACCTTGATGAGGTTTTCACCAATGAAGTTGTCTTGATTGTCCTATATCACCTCCCAAAATGTTTCACTAAGGATCATTGAATTTTGAATTTTATTATATTCTAATGCCTCCAAAAATGTTTCACTATAAGATGATGAGTTTGAACTTTGATCATCCCCTAGTGCCTCCATAAAGGTTTCACTAGGAGATTGTTCTTATTTTGCAAGAATGTGGTCTTATCCCTCTAATATTATATAGCTGATATGTCACTATGGATATAGTTCAATAAGAATGATTTTTTCAGTCCCAATTAACACTTGTCAGAGGTGGAAGATCAATATAGTGGCTAAATAATCTTAGATAAGACAAATATTTTTGGATTGTAAAATTTTTGAATGTTTTTGGAATTTTGAGGTATCTTAACTCATTAGAGATTGATAAGATACCACTCAAAAAATAGTGAGAGCATTGGCTTAGGTTGCTCAAACAAAGGTAAGACCATATGGAAAAGAGGGGCTAAGCTAACCTCAACATAAATCAAGTGCATCCAACATAGTCCCATTAGGACCTCAAGTCACAATAATTTTATCCACATAAAAGGTGGGGAGAATCGACTAGGTCATAAAGTTATAAAATTGAGGCAAATGGATAGGTAAATGATAATATTAATAGAAAGGTGATGTGGCAATTCATGGTAAAGGTGTTTTTCCTAATTTTACCATAGGTAGTTATAATTAGAAAATAATGGCATAGGTCTATGTTACTAATTTACCCATAGTTAGTTATAATTAGTAACACAAAGTGGAACATGAATTTACCCATAGGTGGTTATAGTTTGAGGTACTAATCAAAAATAAATAAAAGATAACTTACCAGATCCACTATCACACTGCTTTCATAGAATTACATTTAAATATAGAATTACAAAACTACTAAAATAGGATGGGAATCCCCTCATGTAAGGTGTGGGAAGAACCAAAGGAACTAAAATAACAAAGGGTTGGGTAACATATATAAAAAATAGGCTTTGGTGTAATATGGACAACATGGTAGAATGATTTAGGGTATGATAATGTTTAGGATTATGATGTCATGAAAATTGGGTAAAATGGTAAGAGGGTTTCCCCAAAGTGAGAAGGCAAGAGGAATGGAAAATGAAAATGGTAAGGTAAATGGAAATGACAAGGTAAATGTTTTTGGCCAAGGTGAATGATTCTATTGTTCCTATTGATGTGGAGATGCATGTCTTGATCAACATATGATACAAATAAAATAATAAATCATGTAAATTACTAGCCCAAAATTCTTTTGAATATTTTCTCTATTAAGAACCTATTATAGATTTGGATTCCAATAATTTTGTTTTGATCTTCATTGGTCACTAATTTTATTTCCTCTAAATACCAAGACAAGATATATTTGTAGCCTTTCAAAAGGAAAGTATGGTTAGGGATGGAAAATATGGATAAATAATGGATTATATTTTTTATTTGGTAATGTAATGGTGGATGATAATGAAATATATAATGGTTGGGAAATAAATGAAGATTAGGATTTTTAGGCACACATAATTTTGTTAATTCTAGATTTGACATAACTTTGGATATGGTAGGGTTGAAGACTTTTGAATATGATATCAATAAGATCACTACATTTTTTTGTTATTTAGGTTTACAAGTAGATACCATCTAATTATGCTATAAATTGGAAGCTATGTTGATTTCATCTTTGATAATGTCTTCATCAAGCAGTGAAGAACTATTGTGTTTAGTTATTGGCTGCTCAATGAGGTTTTCACCAATAGAGTTATTTTGATTATCCCATAGTGCCTCTAAAAATGTTTCACTAAGGATCATTGAATTTTGAATTTTATTATCTTATAATGCCTCTGAAAAGGTTTCACTAGAGGATGTTGAGTTTGAACTTTGATCATCTACTAACACCTCCATAAAGGTTTCACTAGGAGATTATTTTTGTTTTGCATGAATGTGGTCTTGTCCCCTTTGATATTCTAAAAATGATATATCACCATGGATGTAGTTCAATAAGGTATTTTTTTTTTGGTCCCAATCAACACTTGTTAGAGGTGGAAGGTTAGTATAATGGCTAGGTTGGTTAGTGTAATGTCATATGGAATGGTAATGGAATGAGGAGAGGCCACATAATCCTTGTATAAGATACTTGAAATTATTTAAAAGATAAATTAATCATCCTCAAAAACCATATAAGGATCACAAATTTATTCAAATTTATCTATGAGGCATACATAACCAATATTTTAACAACCATGAACGTATTTTGATTCTGATCAAGGGACTCTGAATTTGTTGTTGAGACTAACATTGATTCTACTTCTAATGTTAAATCTAATGTTTGAACAAAAATATAACATAAATTAAATGTTGATTCTTCATTTGGTGTGGACACTGTTATAATGATGTCTTCTTGTTATTTGGTATGGGATAAATAACAACTTGTGATGGCATAATAGGCTCCATAAAGACTAGTTTTTTAAAGTGATATTCCTCAATGATAGGAAAAAGGTCAAGAGATAACTCATTAGAGACTATATTGTCAAAATTAAGGTCTTTAGAAAAAGGCATATGGTCAAGGTAATGATTTTCTTAAAGATGGTTATAATCATTAAGAAGTGAATCAATAAAGACTGGTTTCTTAGAGTAAGACTCCTTGATAAAAGGTATAGTATTAAGAGGTGATTCATCATAGGTTGACTTATCACAAACAAGTGATTTTAAAACAACATCAAAAATTAGTTGGTTCTCTTGGCCTTAGTTTACAATAAATTTCAAAAGTTTTAAATATATGTTGGTCTTCAAATGAGTAGTTCAGTTAGAGAGGTACAAATTGGCTTGATCTTGGTTGGATGATTAGTATGGGTTTTATAAAGTGGGGAATGGTTAGTAACATATGAATAATGGTTGATAGTTAGATAATGATAGGGTATCATGGAGATTGATTTCTCACACAAGCCAAAGTATGAGGTCTTAGAATGATAATAGTAGGGTATCATATAACTTGATTGATTGTACAATCCAAAGGATGAGGTCCTAGAATGGTAATGGTAGGGAATCATGGAGCTTGAATTCTTGCACAATCTAAAGGATGAGGTCTTAGAATGGTAATGGTAGGGCATCATGGAGATTTATTTCTTGAATAATCTAAAGGATGACGTCTTAGAATGGTAATGATAGGGTGTTTTATAGCTTGATTACTCATATAAAACAATGGATGAGGTCTTGGTATAGAAATGGTAGGGAATTAAAAATCTTGATTACTATCATGAGCCAAAGGATATGTTCTTGGTATATAAATTGTATTTCTTGGACACGATGGAACTTGGTGGCTCGTGTAATCTAAAGGAGGGTTAATGGTATAGGTGGAGGAATAGGTAGTCACAAAGGGGTGAGTATCATATGTCAACCTACAAAAATAAGGTATCACTAAATTTGGTGCTTATCTTTATACCCCAAATTGGGGATTGTAAGGAGGATATGGATCCATCTCACAAACCACTTTGTCACCATAAGGGTCTTGAACAAAGTTAATTTGTGTAGTATTTCTATCATAAATTAGATTATAAATAGCTACACCATAATTATAGATAAGCATATTTTCATCAATAGTGAATATTATACAAATAGGCTTGGAGTTCTAAAAACTCATAAAAATAATGTTCAAAGGACAAATGATTTAAACTTGGTCTAACTTGGTCGAGGGGTGGAACTATATCTCAAAAATGGTCTATGATAAAAATTGGTATAAATGGTATAATGTCATGTGTCTAAAGTAAAATTTCTTACACACAAAATATTTAATGGCTAAATAAAAAATAGCATGTTAAACTCTAGGTACAAAATGTTCTAAATAGGTTTAATCTAGGAAAATGAAAGTTGCTAGGTCTTTTGGCCAAACATGGTATCAAAATATAGGCTCAAATAAAGGCATGTCCTAGGAATTTTGGCCAAATATGTTGTCAAAATCTAAACTTAAAATAAAGGGTTATTTAGTCTAATCAAACTTGGAACACTTTAGCATAGACTAGGTATACATAATCAAACATGAATTTGGTCAATTGGCATAAGGCATAAAACAAAAGGCATATGGAGAGATAGGTTGTTTCTTCCAAATAAAAGGCATAAATAATAATGAAAATTAGGATTGTTTGAACAAACAAGCTAGATAAAATTGAAAACAGTACTAGGCAAAGATCCAAATGGCATACATGGCATTGGTTCTAAAAAAAGGCATAAGGTACAAGGCAAACAAGTCTATGAAAAAAATTTGAGAAATGTAATGATGTTATATCTCTATAAATATGTAAACAATGGTTTGGTTTCAAGACTCTAAGGCACAAAAAAATGAAATGATTTGGACATGAAACATTATCCTTTTTTAATCAAGTGACACACATAAAGATTTATCAAAATACTAAGGCAAAAGTGTGTGATAAAATGGCTAGCATAACACCTCCTCAAACAAGGAAATAATGTATAAACAAAACTCATTTTTTACATGACATAAACAAATGAGAATTGCTTTAGACTCAAAAGACCAAATAATAAAGGATGAAATGACGTAACATCTAAATGTAACATCCTAGATCATATAATTGACAAGGTTACATCATATTATTTATATATATATATATATATATATATATATATATATATATATATATATATATATATATATATATATATGTCCTCTTGGGAGGATTTTGAATGTTAATCCAAAAATAAAAGAATATGAAGTAGTAGAGTTTTTACACATTCCCCTTCTCCCAAGAGATTGTACGGTTACATCGACCCTTGGGCTACTTGCCCTACACCAATAATATGTCTGTGGCAAGTGGGGTTTGTCTAAAACTTAAATTATTGATTATCTAGATCATCCCAAGCATAGATAATGATAGATATGTCTCATATAAATTTATTTCATACTAATTAAATTAATATGCAAGGGTATACTAATTTGCATAGTGATTTCATCTCTAGAATGCTTATTAAAATCCCCTAGTTAAGCATACCTAACTTGGGTTTTCATTATGAAAGGACATGTTAGCTATTTAACCCCCTAGCTCTTGTAATATGCTTACCCTAATTCGTATACCCCATCATGGAGTGGGGTTGAAAAAATGATAAGGAGATGAAAACCTAGGTCAGTGATTCCCTAAACAACTCATGAATAAGATATGAACTCCCCTTTACAAGCCAAATTGCATGAAATAAATCTAAGTGAAAAAACTTTAGATGTTTTTAGTTCACCCAAACCATACCATTTTTAGGGAGAGCATAGATAACATTATTTCCACGTCTTGGACTAGGCATAAATTGTAAGTGAAAAGGAATTTTTAGTCACCCAAGTTCCCTATAGGGGATAGGGGAGATCATACATGCACTCTTTATTTTTCATAAACACACAAGTAATAAAACAAACACTTTTAAGAAATTTTAATCTAAGTGAATGTTTATTTTATGTACCAAATGAAATTTTTGATAAAGTTATTTGGCCTCTTGGCTTATTTTCAAAGATTTTAACAAATTTCACAAAACAACTTAACACAAATCACCTAGGTTCATTTTAAGCACTAAAACCAAATATTCATTACTTAACAACTTTTTTAGGCACCAAAATGAAGTGTTCAAGAGTTTGAACTTACAAATTTATGTCTTATTCTAGCCTTGGCCTTGCAAATGTTAGAAATTTTAATTTTACTTTGAAGAAAATTTATGGATGAGAAAACAAGTTTTCAAAATATATCTCTCATATTTATCTATATTTTTTACATATATATTGATATCGGTCACCTTGATCGATGTCAATTACCAAAGAATCGATGCTAGTTGGTAATAACTGATACTAGTTGATGAGGATCGAGATCAAATGTTTGTGAACCTAAATGTAAAACAAAAAGGATTCCAAAAATATTTGTTAGCCAATGTTAGTACAAAAACTATAATAAGATGATTATACAAGGAATATACAAATCTATAAAACCAAGAACTAATAACCAAGAATTGTACCCTTACCAATGATGGTTACCCAAAACCTATATCGATGAGGCAAAATTGATGATAGTTTATGAAAAATTGATGCCATTTATGCCTGATCGATGTTGGTCTTTGTGTAAATCTGAGTTAGCATAAAAAATAGAATACAACAAAATCAAGGATAAAACTTCAATTTTTAAGCTATTCAAGCATTCATTTGAAAAGTTTGGAGTTTAATCTTAGTCTCCTTAGTACATAGGATGATTTTATGTCCCACCAAGTGTGTCATTTGTGTTCATAGGAATTTTAAAAATAGAGAGGAGGTTAGATCAAGTGTTAGTTTCACAAAAAAATGAAATCAACACATTAACATACTATCATCTCTAAGCCTAGATCTTAGGTGGAACTTAATGGATAAAATACAATTGAAAACCCTACTAACATGTAAAGAAAAACAATCCTTACCTTCCTTGAGAGCTCAAAATGAGTTGTTCATAGCTTTCTTGGTTTATGCTCAAAGAGTCTTTGGAAATGGAGTTTTCTTTACTCATTCTCTCCTTGGAACCATTGTGTTTTGTGGCTTATGCTTGCTTGATGGCTTGGCTCAATATTTTGGCATTATAACAATATTTCTATGATTATTACTATAAAACATTCATTATAACTCTACAATTTCCAAGCTCTCAAATAAAGAGGGAAAGGCTTGCATTTATAAGCTTAGGAACTAACCCTAACTCAAGATGAGGTAAAGTGTAGTTAAAAAATGGAATGGGGTCAAACCTAACCTAAGTGAGTTAATTAACCCTAGTAGAGTTAAGAGGTGTCAAGAATTAACTATTTGATATGAATAGGCATGGGTGAGATATTTTTAGAGGCTTGATAACTCACAAAAGATAATCATGAAAATATAGGATATTTCATATTTTTGAATATCCTTTTTTAAAATTTTATTAATTACACATGGATAATTTAACTAGGAATTTTATTTTGTTTTATAATTTTAATTAATTCTAATTATCCACTTTAGCATTTTCAAGATTTGAATTTATGTCCATGTACCCTACCTAATAAGTTCTGTAGGCTAAATCACATGTTATGATGTCATAAGATTCATAGGGATGAATATATGAGAGGTTTTTATTGCTTACAATAGGATACCCCAATTAGGGATGTCTTAATGAGATTTTGAGCTTTCAAAAATGTTACACAATTAAATTTGGGGTGTTTAATGATTCTTAGGCTTAATTTATAAAGGTTGGTAAGAATCAGTTTGAAGTCTAGTTGAAAGCCATTAGTGGCCATTTTTAGGTGTCTATAATACTTAGTTGCTATTATGATAGAATATTGAGAGGGAGGTTGGTTAGCTACTCAGGATTAGGAAGCCATTATTGTATTGAAGATTTATTAGTAAGCTAGTTGTCTTGATTCATAAATTCTCTAATAGGAAAATTAGGGCTCTTAATGTCTTGGTGGATCAAATTCATAGTTCATAGCTAGTTGATTAATGGCAAAGTGATTTGATGTTCTCAAGATTTTTTTTATATCACTTAAAGATAGAGACTTCAATGCCTAGTTTAGGTGAAGTTAATGCAATAATGGATTTTATATTTTCTACCTATTTTGATTTAAAATTTAAAATTTAGCTTTAGTAGGTGTCTCTTACCATGTGGTATATTTTATCTCATTGTGAATGCTTAGTCATCTATGTTATCTAGGTGTCTATTTACTATATATTAATATTTTTCCTAGGTATCAATTCTTTCATTTATATTTTGGATATGCATATTTGATATTGTTACACTTTTTTCAATCTCAATTATAAAAGGTCTTTATATTTGTATGTATACTTTTTATGCTATGTGGGATAAAAATTAATGATATTTTTCCACCTATGATGATCTTGAGGTCTCAAGGATTTTATATAAATTAAACTATGTACCTCTTCTAGGAAATTTCCACACACATGAGATGTTGCCACATGGATCAATCTTGAGACTCTACGTAAATTATTGTAATTTTCTTCTATGCCTTCATCTTGATAAGTCATTAGCTTCTAATATGACAACACATGGATGAATATCATAAATATAGAGACTTACAAATTTTTTCTCTATACTTGATCTTGTTAGGACCCTAGATTTTGATATCACACCACATGGATGGATCTCATCAACCCTGTAACTTAGAACTCTTGATAGTGTATTGAAAGTTGATAAGCCCAAATGAAGGTTCCTCAGTGACTTAATAACCTTAATTATATTAGACATACCTTGATATTTTGGGGCCTTAGTTAATGAGGTTTTTCCACTTGGCATGATCTTTGGAGTCTAGGAACCTTTTGAATATTGACTATGTATTTCCTTCATGCAAACTTAGAATGACAAAGATGTTACCACATGATTAATATCGAGGTTATGATAACTTATAAATTTTCATGAAAATTGGATATATACTGAGGTAACATGATTTTTACATGTAGATGACTCATAGTGACTTAGGAAATTTGAATGTGGTTTTGAAATCCAAAAATCATGACTAAATAAACAAGATGCCTCCTCATGGAATGATCTCATCAATCCAAATGCTAAGGACTTGGAATTTTTTATTTATAGCTATGGTCATCTATGGGTGAATGAAATTTGGATAACTATCATTATCTATAGAACTCAGTGAAAATTTTAAGCCCATAAATGGGATGTTGAACATTAAAAATAAATATGCTAACATATTTTCATTAGTCACATTAATCAATTAAATAAAAACCCAATATTGAATATGCATTTGAAATGGATAAAATAATCAAAGGTGGTAAATAATTTATTAATAATGTATAAAATTTGTATTTTATCCCCTCTTGTAACTTTGTAATAAAATAAGAGTTTTAAAACAACCTTAGGTTTGTGCATATTAGATCAATATTATAATTGCTAAGTATGATATAAACCATGAATAAATATTTATTTGTAATAATGGTTCCCTACTTAAGTTATAAAAATGAGGTGTGTTGGGTAAAAATAAAAAAGGTTACTTGATATTGACATCATTACATTTCCTTTCATAAAATGTTCTGATTGGACTTATGTAACATGAACATTAACTCAGATAGGGAGATCCCCTTTCTCCCTATCTCTTCAGTTTATTGGTATAAGTCCTAGGTAAGAATGTCAATAAATTCCTCATGTAGTGGTATCTTAGAGGCATAAATCCTTCTTCCACAACCCAGTCTTTGGTTATCTAATAGTTTGTTGATGACACTATATTATTTGGAACTGATTCTATTGTGTAAGTAGGAAGATGGAAAAGCCTTCTTAACACCTATGAAGGGGCCTCTAGATAGAGTATCAAATTTTAAAAAATCCATATCTTTTTCTTGAATACTTAGGAGGACCTCTAGTATAAAATCACCAGAGATTTAGGATGCTCCAGTGAAAGGCTACTTGCCAGCTATCTTGGGCTTCCACTTACAATCTCTAAAGTCACATAAAATTACTAAAACAGGATTATTGAAAGGATACAAAAAAATCTAGAAGGTTTTAAAGGAGCCCTATTGTGTCAAGAAGGTAAGTCAAAAATCCTCAAAGCTTCTCTTCAAGGCATCCTTAACTAATTCCTCAGTATATTCAAAATCTTGAAATTTGTGGCTAAGAAGATTGAGTAGATACAAAAGAAATTCCTATGATTGGGAGTAGAAAAAAATAAGAGGACTTCATTAGTTTGATGGGAAAATTTTTGTACTCCCAAAAATCAGGGAGGTCTTGGTTTGAGGGGGCTACATCTCATGAACAAAGACCTCATGACAAAGATAGGGTGGAACCTAATTCAAGGGAATAAAGATTGGGGTGACATCATGACAACTAAGTATCTCAATGGAGATACTAGTAGTAGGATACTAATGTAATAGGGTCTTCCTAAAGGATCTTTAATCTAGAATGGGAATCTCAAAAATCATGGTCTCCTCTGTAGAGGAATCATATGGAAGATTGGGGTTGGAAACAATGTTATATTTTTGGAGGACATGTGATTAAAGTATCTACCCCTTAAATATTTGAATTACGATAGAATTATGGATAGATATTGTATTTTTTTAAAATAAATAGTGGCTAAGTACATTAATATAAATGGAGATAATAGAAGTTGGAAAAAAATCATAGATTGTGTCTGAGATTACCCTTCAACTACAAGAGGATTTGGCTGAATTTAGACTCTCTTTCTTTCCCAAACAAGATCATATAATCTGGGATAAGAATGAAAAGGGATTTTACACTATTAAAAGTTCCTATGAATTTTTGTTAGATAATTGTGAGGAAAAGCTATGGAGGAAATTTTGGCATCCAAAAATTCTATTGAAGATCAATTTCTTTTGGTGGATATTAATACATAATAAAATCTAGAGTCTAGATAATTTAAACAAGAGAGGATTTCAAATTCTAAATATATGTATTCTCTGTGGGGAGAAGGAAGAAATGACCACTCACCTTGTTTTGTAATACAACTTTTCTTAGGATATTTATTTCCTTATTATGTAGAGACTTAACATGAGATAGGTTTTTAGTGGCACATTGTAAGACCTGGTTAGAGATTAGAGACCCCCATTCAAATTTCCAATAGTAAAGGAATTATGGATTCAAATTCCCTATCACCTTGTGTGAAACTTATGGAAAGAATGAAATAATAGAATTTTCATGAAAAATATAAAATCCCATTGGAGGTGTTCCATACATTATCTAAACTATTGGCAGAGAATATTAATGCCAACAAATTCAAAGCTGTTAAAAGCCCTCCAAGTCTAGAAGAACAAAGAATATTGGAATAATGGAAAATAATCCCAAAGATTTATCACAATAGATAATTCTAAAAATATAGTTAGGGCCAACACCAAATATACCTTTCCTTAATAAGGATGGTTTAAGTTAATCTTTGACAGGGCAACTAAAAGAAATCTAGGGGTGGCTATTGGAGGAGGCATTATTATATCAGACTCTAGAATGTTTGTGGTAGCATACATTGGGGGAATTAGAATTAAATTAAATAATGAGGTGGAGGCCCTAGATATGTTTTGGGTAATTAAACTTGATATTTTCCTAAACATTTAAAAACTTCATATTGAAGGAGATTCATAATTAATTGTTAATGTTACACTTGGATTAGTAGATATAGATTGGAAACTAGTGGATATAGTAGGAGACATCTGATTACTTATTAATTTTATGTAAGAGTAAAAAGTCTCCCACATTTATAGGGAGGGAAATTTGGTTATAGATGCTATGTAAAATTTATTGATCAATAGTAATGGTTGGTGGTACTAGAGAACCCTGTCTAATCTACCAAGTAAAATCCAAATCCTTTTCAACAAAGATGGATGCACAAATATGGATCAAGTGGTTTGGGATCCTCATCATATGTATTCTTGATTCAAGTGTAGGTGAGTACATCCCCTTGAAATGTGATAAAATACCTATGGATTATGGAATCAATAAATTCCAAGTCTAGGAGTTAGTAATTAGAACTACTTTGGAGCTTTAAAATAGCCACAAGAATGTGAGTAAAAAATGCATAGATTTTGTGAGTAAAAAATGCATATATTTTGTAAGTAAAAAAATAAATATACCCATGTGTATTTTTAAAGGTATGAAAATGATTTAACCTAAAAATTATCTCACTTGGAAGTTGAGGAAGCAAAGTCACATTGACTGGGTGTTTGACTGGACTTTAATGAAATAGAAGAGGTTGGTGATAGATAGGCAGACTAATATGATGACAATTTGGATGGTTAAGAAGATTAGTCACCAAGTTATGATTAGAGAAGAGTATTTTGATAGGCCAAGATATATCGAGTGTAATTATTTCTTATCTCGCCCCATCTCTATTGATTATTACATAAGGTGGCAGATGTAGGTCAGCACCGAGGCTAAGTTCTAATATGGGAAAGGTTATATCAATTTTCAAAATTATTTTGATATGATTAGATCAATAATTTTATAGTACTTGATAGGACTAAAAGGACTTATTAATCTCATTAGTTATATTTTAAGGCATTTCATTGATCTTTGCCTTAAACAGTCTTGTGGACTTTGTATATCTCTAGTTTTGAATATGGGTGGTGATATTATCAAACTTGATCCAACCTTTATGGAATAATTTTGACAAGACATTATGGAATAGCATATTATATAGGAGGGAGAGGTGGCTTCTTTCATTTATGGGATGTTTGGCCATAATGAGAATCTATCTTGATAGTTTACAAAGTCTTAGGAGAAGAATTCTAGACAAGTCTATTTAGGGGGTATCAGTTTGAAGTCTATGAATAAGTAGTTAGGAAAGCCACAGGGTTCCCCATTAAAGGAAAAAAAAATTCAACACACTAGGGTGTGAGACCTAGAAAACATGAGGATTTTCTTTAAGGAAGGTGAGGCTACTTTAAAGCTCCATGGTAGATTTAAAAGAGAGATGCTACCAACAACATGGGGGAAAATTTGCCTCATGATAATGATCTTATTCACTCTAGAATGCATATTCAAGGTATTTTACCACTATCACTTTGATTCAAGGTATTTTACCACTATCACTTTGATTTACTCAACCATTTTAGGAATAGGATGGAAATTAGTGTTCCTTTTTTCCTATTGTCTTCATTGTAAAATTCTATGAAGTTGGATAAGGAAATCTAGGCCAAAAATCCTAACTTCCCCCTCATTCCCATCCAAGGTATTATCTTGAGATTATACCACTTTCATTTGAACTTGTGTCACCTAAAGAAAATTAATGTCAGCATGTTAGAAGGCTCCCCATCTCACCCTTATCCTACTATTAAAGGTAAGGGCAAAAAATCTACCATGACCCCCAAAGCCTCCCCTAAAACTCTATTGGAGAGACCCAAAATTAAAGACTATATCACCCCTATTAGGACCCCCTCGATTCTAAGGATTATTCCCATAAGTCACCCTATGGTAAAATTGGAACACCTAAATAGAGGAATACAAAAATGGTCTACTAAAAGGGACCAAAAGGTTACTGAGGAAGAAGGCAATGTTTAATCCAAAAAGGCTAAATTTGCAAAGGAGGATACTAGGGGAGATAGGGAGTTGGGGTAAGATGTGGACCTAGGTCTTAACCTAGTTGAGAGTGAGGCTAGGGGTAGTGTAGGTATTTGTAGGTCCAACCATATCATTGGAATCAAATCCCTAAACCTTTAAGGCATTGCCATATTTGATGACTCTAATTTTTTTGAAGACACTTTTGAGGTTGGTGAAGATAGGACCCCTTCTAAGTTGGAGCAAGAAGTTTGGGGAACTAGCCATTTTCTTGAAATGAATGATACTTACTCAGATGAGATTGAAGATGATGTTATTTAGGCCCGTGGCTAGGAAAAGAAAGATAGTTACTCATTGTGTGTTAATATAGTAGAGGAAGTTGTGTGAATCAAGGCCAAAATGGATAAAATGCATAAAAAATGGAGAATAATCATTGAATTTGCTTCCAAGTCTCTTCATCATGTGGTTGTTGTGGTTAAGGATTTTCAAAACAAATTAAGGGATGTGGGTGTGAATAGCCCTTGGTGACTATAAGGAAATCATTGAGTTCCTTGCCAAATATAAGACTACTAATAGTCCATATTTGTTTTACTGGCTTTGTGTGTTTGCTTGGTTTTTTCATTCTAGTTTTTTGTTAGTGTTGTGTACATGGTGTTAGTGTGCTATTTGTTTGTAGTTTCTATCTCATTTGAGGCTTTATGTTCCCATGGGGTAGCTTTGTAAAATTCCTAGGACCCTCTTTTCCTACTTATTTAATAAAAAATATGAACATTTCATTCAAGATTATTTTGTGAATATCATTGAACAAATGGTTATGCAATTAAAATATGTCATGATTTAAAACATAAAATATAATATCTTACCAATATTTTAAAGCTTACACTAGATACCTTTATTCTAGTACCATAATACATAAGCACACCTTATAGTATTGAACATCATATTCAAGTGTTGATTCATCCTTTAGAGTCCTAAAGATAATCCTTTATGTTAAATCATCAAAAAATGATAAGAAAAGTTCAAAACATTTCAAAGTACATCATGTTGTATCTCAAAACCAACTCAAATGGTTACCTTAAAATAAGGTACTACAAATGAAAATAAATGAACATAAACCTATTCTAGCTATAATTTCACCTACTACCATCGACTTACCTAAAAAGGAGATTATTAAGTACATACCTATGAAAGTTATTTCTATAAAAAAAATCCAATGTGGTAACCATGACTTCCACTTTAATAATATATCTTTTCATCATTAGTCCTTACATAGATGGTAAGAAATGCAATAATATCATGATCAATATCACCTCTTTAATTGATATATGTACTATGTTTTCTCATGTCTCTTAGATATGGCATGGGAAATTCATACAAGAATTTTTTACCTAAGCATGTCATATTATGATCCATTTAATTTCCTTTATCTATTTATCCCAAAATTTATTTATTTTCTTTTTCACTTTACACCCACTTAACTTGGATACAATGCTATATTAGGAATCACTTGGATGTAATAAATGGAATAAAAAATGGATAGTATTCAAGTCACATTATAGTTAATTTCCAAAACAAAACTATCATAATTTATGAACACGTAAAAACTCAACATGAAGATAAACATGACATAGAGGATACAATTACATCTCAACAACTATCTTACCACCCACATGTTATTGATAGTGATGAATACATTTAAATAAAAAAGGAAATATACTAAACATATTACAAAATATGGTAGTGTTTTTTATACATACCCTACTACAAATAAATATTATGATATTTATTGGATTGACTTATCTTAATTAATGTGTGATGATAATGATTCTAATTATTACATTTTTTTCATTTATTGCATTACATATAACATCGACCTACCAGAAGTGTGTCACGTAGGATATCCATAAAATCATACATGAAAACCAACCTATGAGTAACATGAAATCAAAAACATCATTGGATATTGTTATTATATCATAACACATGTTTTAGTCTTTTATATTATGAATTAATCTTATATACCTTTGATCAAAAAATTAAAATCCAGATCCAAGGACATTATAGTGGCATTTCATTTTACACTTTACATTGTTTGATTTGATATTGGATTGATCACCTATTAGTTTTTAATTTATTAAATTACATCATTTATTACCACTTATCTTTTTCTTTTTACTTTTAAATTCTCTATCTTTTGGGTGGTTACTTTTTAGACAATTTTATTTACATGGACTTTCCTTTTTATAATATATTTTACTTTATTGGTCACCACATATTTATAAAATTTATCTAAAATGATCCATATTGTGTGTGTGTGTGTGTGTGTGTATTCATACATAACTACAATACACATCATACATATGATTTGATGCTTATATATTATAATACACTTCCATCCATACCACATGAATAGCAATCATTGACATTATCTTACAATTTGGAGTCTTTTTACATATGTGAATTGCATTATTACATTGATGGGACATTATACCCCACACACCTTTTACACCTTATCACATAATTTTTATCATGCTTGTTATATACATAGCTCATTTATCACCCATCAAGGGGGTAATAACTTTAAAATTATAAAATTCAAAAACATTTAAAACATACATAAATAAAAAATGTTAATTTATACATTCTTACATATTTACCTATGCTATAATATTTCATTTCCATGATAGACACATGATTTTCATGTTTTTTATTGAGTGGATGCTATGTAGTTACAGAGGTAAATTTATAATAGAATTCATTCTATTTGCCCACATATTAGAGGATAAATTTCATGAAAAACATGTTCTAGGTTGTGGGCATTGCCATTACAACATATTTTTCATGTTGATATATATTCTTACTCATAATTTTTCATGTATATCTAGATAGGATTATTTATTACATCACTTTATATAATGTATACATATCTTTACATGAATATTCTCATAACAATGGTGAAATGGTTACATTAACCTTTTTTGCATGATTTATTTCATGTGTGTGTATGTATATATTTTTTCATACATGTTCATAGATGATCTTATTATCTCCATGTCCTCTATTAATCAATTCTTGAAATTTATTATCACTAACCTGGGCGTGGTTGCTAATATTGTGTGGTCCTAACTTAAGTGAAATCTATTACTACACTATTATTGTATCCATGACGTCTATCATGCATAAGTCATACTTATTATTTATTTAATATGTTTTCATGGTTTCCACCATATATCTATGAGGCAATTACACTTTTTGGTGTTCTCACTGATTTATCTAGCTCAATTGTGATCTTGTTTATGACATGTGTGGACATAATTCTTATCTCCCATATTTATTTACAAAAGGATAAACCATACCCTATAACATGGTGTTTGATATGATAATATTTTTTTGTATATACAAAAAATATATCTTAGATACTCATAAATTTTATTTTGACCTACCTTCACCTTACATGATTTGTGTAAATATATCACTCTAATTATCCATTCTTTCACAACCACATACTATCTATGGTCCTAATCCTTCCAAGTTAATATAAATCACCCATAGGAACTCCCATATATTATGACAAACCATTAAATTATTGTACTCATAAATATCCATATCATAAAATCAATGTTCATGTATTTTTAAAAAAATTTAGACTCAAGCGATACTGACTAAATTCATTTTTTCAGCATTCACCTAGTAATGGTCAAATTCCAAAATCAAATCATTTCTATGGGTTGACCCATTTTTATAGCATGTATATGGTAATGATAAATTACCTAATTGGACTCATGTAAATAATAAATATCTTTAAGTTGATTGATCACCTAGCATCTATCTAGAATTTATTATTTTACTCAAATTTTGCTTTTTATCCATCTATAAAAGAAAGGTAAGACGAAAAGACGGGAAAAGGTTAGTATAACCTCAATATGGTGTGTGATCCATAATATAGATAATTATAGATACTATTCTTTGGCTTGGGAAGATGACTTAAAATAAGATATAACTATAAAAGGTTTGGTTAATTAGGTAGATGGGTGGATTTCATAGCAGGATAGAAATAAGAAGCATGAGTTATCTAGGAGGATGTCAATCCACCTTTTGATACAAGTTAATGTTGAAAAGAAAAGGTTACATTAAATAAAAGTAATAGATATAAAGAAATAAATACTTTTAAAATGAATGTTAGTGTTCTAAAAAAATAACATTTAGGTGAATGCTAAATCATTAAATGAATGTCTAGGTTAGGTCAGGTTACTATTTCTAGTCTATGAGGTTGGTGGTTGGTTGTTTCTTGTTGGTTTTTGGTCAAAAAATTTCACATAGTGATCATAGATAGTCAAACTGACCATAGGTAGATAATTTTACCATCTATGGTTAGGGTGACCATCAATGGTTAGAGTGACCATCAATGGTCACTGTGGGTTTGGACAACTTATTGGTTCTATCCAAAATAGGTTATGGGTTAGTTACAAAAAATTTATATGGGTTGTTAGAGGTTGGTTAATAGTTTTGAGGGTAAGAGAGGACCTTAGAAGTATCAATTGGAAAGGTTTGGTTTAGGCAGAGGTGTTAATATGAAACAAAGTAAATTATTACATAAAAATAAATACTTAGCTTTAAAGTTGGTTGAAGATGTTGGTGAAACTTGGAGTAATTTTGGTAGAGTAATGGTGCTTATGGCTATAAATAAATTTTGGTAGAGTGTTAGGTCTATATTATAGTAGCTAGTTAGCTAAAAGGAAGACATGTAAAATAAAATCCTGATGAAGAAGTCTAAGATGAGTGATTATCCATATTTTTCACCTCTTGCTCCCCTCATAATTTTATAGGCAAAGAGAGATGGAGGTAGAAGGTTCCATAGGAGGGTTTTCTTGATGATTTCAAGGATTATGATGCATTATAAAATGGAGAAGGTGGAAATCTAGATAAGACTTTGATATCTTAGCTCACACATGGATTAAGTTGGTAAGTTCAGGTGTTGGGAACCTAATTGTTGATGATTAGGCTAACCATCAATGGTCAAGCTAACCATTGGTGGTCAAGTATTCAAAAGTTGTAAGTCAAGGTGGGTTTAAAAAGGTTAGGTTGGGTTAAAGGTCAAAGGTGAATGGTTTAAGTTAAAGTTGGGTTAATAGGTGAATTTTGGCCAAGGTGGGCATCTAAGCTTATTTCAACATTTAGAACCATCATTTTTGGATTTCCAATGTCTACATATTCCCTTTTTTGTTATGTAACTTTAAATTAATAAGATTTAAAATAGAAATAGATTATGGGTCAATTTTTTAGTTTCCCTGAGTATGGGAGGAGGTGATCCCCCTCAAAATGGGAGTTGATGAAGTGAAAAAAAGTTAGGTTTAGGTTTGAAGTGTGGTTAAATGGATGGGAAGGTAGGTGACAAGGGTAGTATGTGAGGTTGGGAATTAAGGTAAAAACATGTGAATAAAATGTGATTAAGTGTGATAGTCAAGATTGCACATAGAATAAATTATGAATGTTGGTGAAAATAGGTTCAACTCTAGAAAGACAAATGACAAGGTAAATAGGCCCTATCATTAGGCATAAATAATCAATTTAATCTATAAGTCTCCCAGAAAAAGTCATTGTCTTACAGGTATCTAATGTATGAAGTGCTCCTAAGAAGACACAAAATGGTTGGTTGTACATGAGGTGGTGGTAATTTAAATGTTCAACATGGCAATGTTGGTTAGTTGAGTCAAAAGGACCAAGGCAAGGTCATCACAAAATGTGTGAATAGTTTGGGCTAAAAATGGATAATGTCAAGGTGGATGTGGTCAGATGGTTGGTTGGTTGGTTGGAGAGGGTGTTCTCTAATGGTTCATGGTTAGTTTATGAAGAATAGGTGCACTCTGAAGGTTGGTTAATGATGTTCAAATAAATTCCCCCATTTTGATGTACCACTTGGTTTAGGGTGGGTAGGTTTAGTGGGGAAGGGTAATCTCCAATGGTTGGGGTTGATGGAGAATGTTGTTTGTAATGGTTCATGGTTAAGGTAAGGGTGTGTTGGATAAGTGTAATCTCCAAAGGTTGGGTTTAATTTGGTGGAGAAGGTAATATCCAATGGTTCATGGTTAAGGTAAGGGCAGGTTGGAGAAGAGTAATCTCTAATGGTTGGGGGAGAAGGTGGTTCTCAAATAAATAAATTAATTGGTTAGTTTTATGGGTTGGTTTTAATGACTCAAAAAGGGGAAGATATGTCTTCTGAAGTGGTCACAAAAGTATAATGAGGAGGCTAAATGATCTGATTAATAAAGACCGTGATGGAAATATGGGTAGGATTATGAACATAAAACCCTATCATGTTTTTAATTTGTTGTTAGTTTGATGGTTACAAAGAAGGTAGCTTGGTCACATGGTGTCAGGTAAGCTTAAAGATCCCTTGGTTTGTGGAGGACAAAAGGGGAGATGGAGGATAGGTAGTGGGTTATAGGTAGGGTAACCTTATTATAGGAATGGCTTTCCCCTTTTGTAAGTGACCTAAGAACCATGACTGATAAGTCCATGTCATATGCTAGGTTTAGACTGATTGATATGGGAAGTCTATTAATGCTATTGTGAAAGTTTATTACAGCTTTTTAGGGATTAATTGGTGTTTGATTTTGATATAGGGTATATTATTACTTAGTTTGATATGTTTAAGAAGTTGATCAATGTGGAATGCTTCAAATGATTATGTTTGACAAAGTTGACTTAGCCATCCTTCAAGAAAGTGATTTATGTTTGTATTTTTTCATGTCTGATAACTATCCTTTAAGGGAATAGTCTATCTTTTTAAGCAATTTAGATTTTTGACAACTATCCTTTGAGGGAGTAGTCTACATGTTAGAGGTATTGACTTAAATTATTTATATGTTGGTTTAGATATGGATTGTCTAAATAGGCCTAGGGTTTTCCTTTATGGAGGCAAATCCATAACATAAGGAGGTTGACAATAGGTAAAAGAGGTGGTTTAGATGATAATAACCATTGGAATCCATCCTAAAAAGGTTAAAAAGTACCATGAAGATCATGACATGATATCCATGCTTAGGATTAAGCTAAATTTGTGATATATAATCACATAATCCTATTTTTAGTCACTTGTTATTAGAGATAAGGAGAAGAAAGTGATTAAAAATAGGGTATGAGCTTAAGTTAGACATAAGATGACTAGTAACTTGGTTTAGCCAAAGAATAGGCATGCAAATGCAAAAGCATTTGAGAAGGTTTAGGTTCTTATATGCCCCAAATCCATTCTTGCATAAATGGTTGATGTCAATCAGGAGAGTAGATGTCCCCCATTTACTTTTTGATGCCTGATTAAATGTGGAAAAGATTTGGATTGATAAAAAAGTGAGGTTTGTTAGGTGTTAGTTTGGTGGACAAGGGTAAGATCCAATGGTTGGGGGAGAAGGTGACTCCCAAATAGGTTGGGTTTTAACCAAATGGGTTTTCCAAATTATGTATACCACTTATTTCAGGTTGGGTTGATGGATAAGGTACTCTCCAATAGTTGGGAGAGAAGGTGACTCCCAAAATAGGTTTGGTTAGGTGAAGGAGAAAGGTAATCTCCAATATTTTAGGGTTGGTGGATAGGTTGAGGAAAAAGTGCCGAGGGTTAGTTTGGTTAATTATTAAGGTATGGTTTGGGTTTGATAAATGGTCAAATCCTTATGGAGGGAAATTTTTCCATAGTTTGCTCTTTCCATGGATGGTCGAAGATTGGAAAATGATCCTAAGGTGAGGTGTTGGTTAATAAGAGGGTTTAGGAGCAGTGAATATGACTTCATACCCTTCCAAAAAGGGGTTTTAATTTGTTATTTGTTAGTGGTTAGTAGGTAATGGTTTGTAGGTGGTGGTCTAGGTGGGATTTCCTCTATTATACTAATGTTAGAAAAATGTTGTTGGGCCTGATTTGGTAGGTTAGCTTAGGTTTGACAAAACTATCCCAAAATAAAGGTAGTTTAGATAATAGTGTTTAATTATCCCAAGGACGGAGCTTGGTGAGGGAAGGGTAGATTAGAAAGGCTTATTTGATTTGATGGGTTGGTTTTTATTTGGATTGATAGCTAGTAAGGTTGAGTTGATGGTGGGTAAGGTTGGGATGATGATAGGTAAGGTAGGGTTGATGATAGGTAGGGTAGGGTTAATGGTTGCTTCCTAAAAATTGGTAAATGGAAGAATTAGGTTAGTTGGTTCCACATGGGTAAGTAAAAGAGGTTGATTAGTTAGTTTCACATGGGTAGGTGGAATATCTTGGTTGGTTGGTGCTTCCACATGGGTGAGTGGAAGATGTTGGTTGGTTGGTTCCAAATGCGTGAGTGGAAAAGGTTAGTAAGTTAGTTTCACATGGGTGAGTGAAAAAGGTTGGTTGGTTGGTTCCACATGGGTGAGTGGAAAAGGTAGGTTGGTTGGTTTCAAATGGGTGAGTGGAAGAGGTTGGTTGGTTGGTTCCTCATGGGTTATTGGAAGAGGTTGGTTGGTTGGTTCCACATGGGTGAGTGGAAAAGGAAGGTTGGTTGGTTCCACATGGGTGAGTGGATGAGGTTCATTGGTTTGTTCCACATGAGTGAGTAGAAAAGGTAGGCTGGTTGGTTCCACATGGGTGAGTAGAAAAGGTAGGTTGGTTGGTTCCACATGGGTGAGTGGAAGAGGTTGGTTGGTTGGATTCACATGGGTGAGTTGAAAAGGTTGGTTAGTTGGTTCCACAAGGGTAAGTGGAAAAGGTAGGATGGTTTCCTTTATTATGATTTTGAAGGAAAGTTGAGAAGGTTCCACTTGGTTAACAAGTGGTTTGTCTAAGGGTTGGATTATGGTTTCCTTAATTATAAGTTGAATAAGAACCAAATCTAATGTATGGGACTCATCATGTTGAGGGATTTAGTTATTGGTGTGCATAAAAATGGGTGCAAAAAGAGGTTTAATGATGGATTGCTCTTGAGGTTATGAGATAATCAATTGGTTTGATGAGGTTAGTTTGTTTGATAAGTTTGAATGATTTGATAGGTTGGGTGGGTTTGATAGTTTTTACTTGGATGGAAAAGAGGAGAGACCAAATCTCAATGTTGAGATAAATAGAGTTACAACAAAGTGGGTTGGGGTAGCTAATATGATGGTTGGGGTAGGTGACCCAATGATTGATGATGTTGGATAGGTTAAAGTTGAGGTTGGTTATGATAATTGTTAAGTTGGTGTTGATGTGTTGTTGGTTGGGTATGATGATGGTTAAATGGTAGTTGATAGGTTGTTGGTTGGTTTTAGTTGAAATTTTATTGGTTGTAAATGAGGTTTGATTGATCATGGATACCAGAAATAGATAACTCTAACTTGATCATATGATCCATTAACATTATAACCAGCTTAGGTAGTAGTTGATAGTTTATTGATTGGTTATAGTGGAGGTTTTATAGGTGATAGGTAAGGGTTGATTGATTTTGGGTGAGGTTAGGTTGGTTGTTGATGAGGTTAGGTTAGTGGTAGGTAAGGTTAGGTGCATAAGTGGATCATGATGTAAGGTATCATTCTAAGGTAAGATGGTTTTTATCCAAGATCTTAGTAAAGTTAGGATCTCTAGGAGATAATATAGGTTAGTTCCCCATTATACAAGATGGTGCAAGGTTGATTTCTCATAACTCAAAGCAAATAGTAGATAATAAATAGTCAAAAAGGAAAAACACACACTAAAGTATGTTACCTCCTAGGGTTATTTTTAGTCTCTCTATTAGTATATGCCTTAAGTTAGAAAGAATGTTGGAAGACTTGGCTTTTAGAGTAGGTACTAGAAGAGAAGTATATGGTTGGTTTTAGGTTAGTTATGGCTTTCAAAAATATTATTGAAAGTTAGTACGTGGCTTGATGTTGGAGCCTACCTCCTCACTTTAGACATTTCAATGATAAGGGTGTTAGGTGATTAGCTAAAATATACTAATTTATAGAGTTTAGACACAACCAGAGAGCTGAGTTTTGGTTTCTCTTCTTTGTAGTGAAGTCCAAGTAAGATAGCTAAAGGGTGAAGGTTTACCACTAGGTGATGAAATCCTAATTGGGCCTTATGTTAGGTATTAAGACATGTTGATTGATAAGTGGTTTGGTATGTGTGATAAAGAGGTGAAGTTATGATTGATTACTTTGATTTATTTTAACTAAGGGAGCCAAACATGAAAGAAATCAATTCATGTAATTAATTTTATACACAAAATAAATTTTTAGTTTCATTATATGAGCATATAATAATGTAAGAAAGGGGCACCTAGATGATGTTAGGGTCCCACCAGGTGTGAAAAAATGTTTTACTCAAATTTTCTTTTTATCTATTTATAGAAGAAAGGTAAAAATAAAAGAGGGGTAGAGGTTAGTAAAACCTAGATATGGTGTGCACTCCATAATCTAGATGCTTGTAGATACTCTTATTTATCTTAGGAAGATGACCTAGAATAAGATAAAACTATAAAAGGTTTCGTTAATTAGGTATATGGGTGGATTGAATAGCAAGATAGATCCAAGAAGAGTGAGCTATCTAGGAGGCTATCAATCCACCTTTTGATACAAGTTAATGTCGAAAAGAAAAAGGTTTCATAACATAAAATATAGAATAACATAAAAGTATTGGATCTAAATAAATAAATAATTTTAAACTGAATGATAGTGTTCTAAAAAAATAAAATTTAGGTGAATGATAAATCATTAACTAAATGTTTAGGTCAGATCAGGTTGGTGTTTCTAGTTTGTGAGGTGATAAGGGCCAAGAAAATAGGGTTTTGATTGAGGTTGGTGGTTGGTTTTTGCTTGATGGTTTTTTGTTATAAAATTTCACATAGTGATCATTGGTGGTCAAGGTGACTATCGATGGTTAAGGTAACATCAGTGATTAGAGTGACCATCGACAATTAGGGTGACTATCAGTGGTCGCTATGGGTTTGGATAGCTTATTAGTTTTGGCCAAAATAGGTTATGGGTTGGCTATAGAAAGGTTTTGCGGGTTGTTAAGATTGATTAATAGTCATAAGGGTAAAAGAGGACCTTATAAGTATCAAGGGATAATGTTTGGTTTAGGTATAAATGTTAAAATGAAATAAAGTAAATGAATACATGAAAATAAAACTTAGCTTTGAAGTTGGTGAAACTTGGAGGAATTTTGGCAAAATAATAGTGCCTATGGTTGCAAAGAAATAATGGTAGAGTGTTAGGTCTCTATTATTCTAGTTGGTTGGCTAGAAAGAATACCTACAAAATAAAATCCTAATGAAGAAGTCTAAGATGATTGATTGTCAATCTTTTTCACCTCATGCTTCCCTCCTTTTATAGGCAAAGGGAGATGCAGGGACAAGGTTCCATATGAGGTTTTGGTTGATGATTTTGAGTCTTATGATTTGTTATATCATAGATAATGTAGACATCTAGATAATATTTTGATGTGTTAGCTGACACATGGATCAATTTTTTAAGTTTAGGTATTAGGAACCTAACTACTAACGGTCAGGCTAATCATCGACGATTAGACTAACCATTGGTAGTTGAGTATTGAAGGTGGTAGGTAAAGGTGGGTTTAAAAAGTTTAGTTTGGGTTAAAGGTCAAATCTTAATGATTTAGGTTAAAGGTTGGTTAGTGTGTGAAGTTTGGCTAAGGTGGGAAACTAGTGGTATTTTTACATTTAGAACCATTGTGCATGGATTTCTAGTGTCTACACTTATCTATAAATCACACTCAAACACTTGAACATTGATGAATAATCCCCTATTATTCTCAAATTTAAAATCATTCACTAAAATAAAGTTCTTAACAAGTGTGAATCACTCAATATCCAATCAAAACTTATCATTTTATAAGTGTTGAAATTTATATAATAGGTTAAATACATTAAACAAGAATGATTACACACATATGCTTAATTGGGAGAACTACATGTTAATTGATTTACCTCCTTGGATTATTAGATATGTAAGTAGAGATTAAAAAAAATCATTATGGATTGGAAGAGGTAATGTGAACCCACCATTTTAGGGATAAACTACTACTAAATTAGATGTAGTGTTTTTAAGAAAAGGAAATTTATTATTTGGTGCCATGCATATAGTCATACATTGGGATTACACATAGGATAAATTGTAAACCAATAAAAATAGATTGTACTATAAAAAAGGGAAAAACTTACAAGGATATAACCATCTAATATGGAACATATCATCCAAAGAGTACCAACTTGATGTTGATAATAATGTTTGAAATAAATGTAAAAATACAACTCATAATTCAAAAGACTCATAGTCAAGCTTAGAATAGGATAAATCTAAGTATATTATTATATTATTTTAATTTATATATTTAAACAATATAATATTCAAATTAATTCTAATTCTTTACACTCAGATATGTACTTATTTGTAAAATATTGTAAGTTGAATAATTTACAAGTTATATCCTAATTAGGGAGAGTATTAATCTTAAATATGGAAAAACATATTGGTGAACCCATATATTACTTGAAAATTTAAAAACCATAGGTTTTCCTTAGGGTTTCATCCTTATCTCTATGGATTTAAATTTTATACCTTAGGGTTTAATTTTTATACTTGATTGTTGATTTTACCTAATATTAGTAATTACACATGGATATAATGGATGAATATTATTTATATTTTTACACTCAAACCATGACTATAATCATTCCATGTTGTTGGCCTTTAACATTTAAAATTTATAACAAGTATGTAAATACACGAAGAAATTTTTTATATGCTAATAAGATAAAATTAATAATTAAAAATCTCTAGCCTCAAAATATCCATACTTTTTGACATCCAATTTGAATTGATTCCTATCATCAATAGGTACCAAAGGGAATGCATGATATTATTTATTACTCATAATACAATTATGGATTTCATGGTATATACTATACATTTGATTGATTATATTATTATGAATATGGAATGTAAAAATATTCATGAGAAAGAATGAGTAATGTCGGTAAATTTGATGACACTGATGCAAGTGAAATACTTGAATATAAGGATATAAATACATTAATGTTTGATTCATGGTTATACATAACATAATATGGGGGATAAATGTTGATCAATATACTAAATATAGGGAATAATTTTATTCCTTTAATATTATCAACTAGTAATCTTGAGTTACTAATCCAACCATAGGTGTCCAAACCACTACTAATGATATTATTATTACATATACACCTCTAGTTACACATTTTATGTCCACCCAAGGTGTGGGGGTAACACAAGTCTTCCCATTAATTACCATGCATATTCCTACACATGTTACTTACTCTAATCCTATGATTACTATGCATATTAAATCATCATCCTTTCCTACTACATGGTCCTTTGAGTAGACTGTTTAACTCTACAAGATAAGATGTTACATTAAAGAAAGGTACTTATACAGATAGTCATTTAATGGATTCATGTAATTTTATCAATAATAAATTATCCCATGATATTGTATCTTATCCCTTAATTATATATTTTTTAGCTCTTAATCTTCCATTATACAATGTTATAGGTGATCATGAATAACATCTATGATCCTTCCATGAAACATGTTTGGATTATACAACCAATAACCAGTTTTTGAATAAATTATGCCCAAGAATTCTTAAATAATATGACTTATGATGGTTATATGATATCCCATACATCATTTATTACAATCAATTTTTTTAGAATATTAGTTTTTATCACATTTTTCAATTAAAATTGATGAGAATTTATTTTATGCATAAATTAGAAACCTCAAGCAATGATCTAACGAGACAATAAGTGAGTATGTTATTTAGTACAAGAGTATTGTATCTAAGATGACCAATCCTATGGTAAATAATAAATTTCAAGACATATTTAAATTTTATTTGCTTACATCATTGCATGAGTCCATATTATTTAATAAATTTAAGTCTTTTGATGAGTTATGCCATATAGTGAAAGATCGAGAAGTAAAAATCATATCCTTGAAATAATTCAAGTATGCACCTAATCCTCCAACTAGGTCAACAACCAAGTTTAAAATATAACATATCTACAAGGTAAAATATAATGATACTAATGATGAGACAGAGATAATGATTAATTTAGTATCACATCCTATGAATCAACTTCTCTTACCTAATTCATAGAATAGGGAATTTTCAAAGTTTCCTCAACATAATCAAAAGTTATTACCAAAACTATTAGAGTGTAATCTCATATCTCTCCATCTACCAATAGAGGTTGACATGATTAAACCCTTATCCATATGACATGATCAAAATGATTATTGAGATTTCCTCTTATGTGTTGGTCACTCTAACTATACATGTTATAATTTGAGGAATGTGATATGATATCTTATTGATGATAACACTATTTATAAGCACTAGAGGATCCCAAAATGCAATCAAATGGGAACTATAAATTTAAAATATCCAATGAACCTTTTCTAAAACATGAGACATTAAAGACTAAGGATACTTCTAAATTATATCATATATGTAATGTGCATCTTCCTCTTATGATATATGATAACCCACTAAATGTAATAATCTATACACTTACTAGCATGTCACCGTAGTAACCTCTACTGAAATTTGACAGCAATGAGATTATAGATGATGTTTCAATTATCCATGAAATATTTTAATTAGCTTACATTAATAAGAAACCCATATGCAATGTCATGGTCAAAAATGGTTCAAGCAAAAATGTTTAGATAATGAAACTTCTCAACTCTATTGGATACACACATAATTACATAAAGGATACTATAAGAATGGTTAAAGGATGCAATGGGCATATAAAAGATAATCTTAGATACATTTTGATACCTCTTCAAATAGTTTCTTCCATATTGGATACTTAATTATTAGTGATACTAAGTAATGGGGTATTTGACATGTTGTTAAGATGTCCTTGGATATAAAATCTCTATGCAATACCTTCTATGGTGCATCAATGAATTGAATCTATAAAATTCCAACAAAATAGGCACATAGGCAAGCATTCAATAATAACATCCTCCTAGGCTAGTAATATCTCTTCCTCCAACCCCACCATCACCACATTTGGTTATTACACCTATAAAATATCATTATACAAAGGTGGTTATTTCACCCATTTAGGATCTATCTAGACACTCAATTTAGAGAAGAGTAGTTGACTCTCCTAGTAGCTAGTTTTATAGTAATCATTACATCATAGAGTTATTTAGGACTCACATAGGACATTGTCTATTATATAACATACCAAGATACTACCATAGATAGTTCAAAATGTTACATAGTGAACATAGGAACCAATATACTCTATTAATATACATTTTACCCCATATATTCCTATGCCTTCTAGAGTTTCCCATCATACATAGGAAGATGTGAGCAGTGATGATGATAGTTACATTACATCACCTAATTTATTTTCAGATTCTAATACACCTATACCTATTATTTTTTTCTCCTAAAAGGTGACCCTTGTACCATATGATAAAATAACTCCCAAAGACTATCCCATTGATGGGATATCTGGTCAGTACCTTTTCAAAAATATCAAATAAATAAAAATTACAAACAGATTAGAAAAAAAATACAAAAAACATTCAAAGAATTTAAAAAATTAAAAATTAAGACCAGAGAATGACATGATGGCTTATTACACTATTTAAATATGTTATTTATTACTTTTTTGGTATATTTCATATTATTTTTATACACACATGCATTTCATGGCATATGAGTGTGATACAAGGCATGTAGATTATACATTGACACATAGATGTTGGACTTTGTTATAACAAAGGCCATGTTGATGCTAGTGACATCTTATTCCACATTTCACATTATTATATGTTATATATTTTATGACCTTTTACAACTTTGAGTCACATATATTACTTACACAAGCCTTTATAGTTACTTGTAATCTCCTAAAAGTGGTATTTGGATGCTAAGAGTGTTGCTTGAGTTAGCCTACTCCTATATTATCACTAGCTCTATACTAGAGCCTTTTCCACACTTTTATATCCATTTTACAAACCATAGACACCTATAGTTAGATCAAACATATTCCAAGGATAACTTTCCTAGATCCAAACCTAGTTTGCCCAACAGTGTACTAGGTAGACATTAACATCACATTTGGGACACTATAGCCATATGTCACTAGTGTCCCCAACTGGGCACTACTATCCTTTGCCCTAACTCTCTTGAATGGATAATTTTTTCAAAATGATAACCCCTCCTAAGATTGGACTAATTACATTTTATTACCTTTACAAGATAGAGACCTCTATAAATACAAGTTTATTTGACCTTTATTCACTAGATGGAAAATAAATGAAAAATCCTATTTAAACAAAAGACAAGTTAAACAAAATTAAGGTATGTGATACCTATTCTTCCATACTTCTTCATAATACCATTTACAATAGCCTTAAACCCAAATTTTAAAAATTTCAAAGCTCAAGAAAATTCAATTCATCCAAGTCCACTCTCATTCTAGCATTCACTTGCACTTGCAACAAGCACTAGGTGGGATAACTACACCAGGATAGATCCCTGAGATTATTGGTATGTAGAAAACTCTCTTCATATTGGGGTGTTTAGGATGTCCAACCTATCTTAATAATGAATAAACAATTATTGATCTTACCATACTTACAAGGAGGATTAGGTTTTTCACACTAAATTAGGTTTTTTAGGCACAAAATAGAGTTCCATATTTCATGTGCATAAGAATAAGACTTAAAACATAGGTTCAAGTGCTCTTAGAAAATATGAGTAGTCTTTCAAAAAGGATACTAGAACCACTTTGAGGACACTAAAATAGTATGGAGCTATTGTCCAAGTAGATTACTACTATAGAGTGTGAAAACATATCTTAGGACCCTATTGATGCCACTTATAACTATTTATAACTCAATTTTTATAACCTGGATCATCTGGGACAGTCACTTTCTAGACAAGTCTATATTTATGCATATGTATTAATATTTTTAGAATGTCAAATAAGGTAAAAATCTATAAAAATTTAGTTCTTAATTATTTCATATTATTTAATTGATTTAGACATCTCATCCCTTTAACCAAACATAGGAGTTACTCAATTAAAACCATAAAAGGTTAAATCATTACTCATATCTTACATAGTGCCACATGAGTACGTTAATTTACTATGATATGAAATTAATATGAATTGATAGTTTAGACTATTTTTCACTTGTTTTATGTTTCATTGATACTATTAATATTTTATCATAGGCTAGTCATTACTTGTCTAGTGTGTGTCCCCCTTGGCTTTGTTTGTTGTAACATCTTGATTCCCATTATGTGTAACCAATAACCTTGTTTATGTGGCATTTATAGTCCCTTATTTGTGTCTCCTTATCCTTATTTTAATGTCATATTTATGCCCATGTTTTTGGATCCTTAGCATTTTTTATGAGACACATGTTTTCCCTTATGTGTGGCTCTTTAGCCTTATGTGTGATATTATATGCTATTGATTGGTATTTCCTATCGATCTAGTGCGATTATTGAGTGAAAGTGTCATGATTCATATCATTCACTTCCAAATTATATTTGATGTCATGATATGTATCATTCACCTTATCCTACATAAACTTATTTATCATATATGGATATCATTATGTTTCTAGTTTATATATTTGTCTTTACATACCACTTATATGGGCTTGCATTCCATATGTTGCATGCATGCCTTGATGACATATACATTAATATGAGGACATCAACTCCACATGTTACATGAGTACATATGATTACATACTTATACATAACATGGTTACAGTTGACCCTTTATTTTGAGATGAATGAATTATTGGATAAATCCCTCATATCAAAAGGTTGGAGTATTAGTGGGCTTTATCATAGAGACTTAAAACTTCATGAGTATAAAAATAATATTTTGGTATAATATATGAGATTAATATATTTTATAGTGGTCCATATACTATATGGTTTGAGATACATAAAAAATATTCACACATTGGTATATATTCTAGGGACATTTACCATGCACATGCACTCATTTTACAAATACATGATATTTAAAAATATACATATTCAAATACACTTTCATGCATATTCCATATAGATGTAAAAAAATTATAGAAATAAAAATGACAAATTTTAACATATAGATACATTTTAAATACAAGTTCTCATATTTAACATATAGATGCATAAAATTATATATTATTTCAGCATTGATCTAATTAGTTAAGAGGGAATGAATTGATTTCATGCATAGACATTATCATAGTTTACCAATGTTAGAACTCAAAAATTCATATTATGTGGCATGGAATTGGCTGATGCACATTTTCACTTATGTGGTTTATTACCGAGTGTTTAGCTAATTATTTACAAATTATTTTCCAAGAATGAGCACTTATGAATCTATAATTCCATCTAAAATGGTTGATTCAGGTTATACTAAGTAATGATTTTGAGGTTTTATGTTTCTCAATGGCCTAGAAATTACTACATAATCCCATTATGTGGATCCCACCTTATTTATTTAGGTTATAAAATCAGTGCTATGTTAGTTACATGAGGGTTTCTTTGGGGAATTTGTCTTCCAATACATGGCCCTTTCCTCAATAAAAAATTTAAATCAAGGATTGATCACCCTAAATTTCACCAATTTATCTAAGTGATTCAATAATGAAGAAAAATTAATTAATGTTTCAATGAGGAATTATCATCTCTAATAAAGTTACATGGCAACATGGTTCACCCACATACATGGGTACTCTTTCCTTGCTATTATGTTACAATTATCAATTTACCAATTTATGTAATTTTAGGTTTTCACTTTATGGACATTGACTACTACATGTTCATTACAATATTTATTACATAAAACTATACTTTTTTAGCCTTCTCCTAAATACAAAGTGTGTTGTACACACTCAATTATGTATGTATCAATTATATTTATATCCTTTGTATTGCATTTCAATACTATAAAAAAATGTGTGTGTGGGGAGGGAATTTTTAGATACTAAAATCTATTATTGAATATTAGGTAATGTCATTTTGACCTACCTTCACCCTACATGGATTTTGTAAACATATATGATTCTAATTCACCATTATATCACATATATATGCTATCTATGGGAACAATCCATCCCAACTATCATCAATCACCCAAATCAACTCCCCCATCCTATGGCAAACCAATAAAATATCATAATCAAACATCTCTATATCATCATATCATTGTTCATGTATCTCATGTATAAATTTCAAACTTGTACAATACTATCTAGATGTTATCGACCAAGTCTGACATTTTCTTCCTTCACTTATCAATGGTCAAATTCCAAAAATAAAATCATTCATATGGGTTGGTCTCATTTACTAGCATGTTAATGGCATGATAAATTACCTAATTGGACTCATGTAAATATAAAATAAATTTAGGCTTATTTATCATTTATCATCTATCTAACACCTATCTATAAAACACACTCTTTCAATTACACATTCAAGAGGAACACCCTATTATTCCAAAACTTAAGATCAATCACTAAATTTAGATCCTTAAAAATTATAAATCACTCAATATCTAGTCCAAATTCGTCATTACCAAGTGTTGAAAGCTAAATTACAAGTTAAATATATTGAATGAACATTCTTTCACATACACCTAATAGTGATAACTACATGAAACTTTATTTATATTTTGGTAGTAATCAACAAATCATTTTAAAATGATTAACTTCATATCAGCCCATCATTTTCCTATATTTTAGGACTAATCTATTACTAAAGTGGACCTAGGATTTTAAAGATAAAATTTTAGGTACCACACTTTTAGTCAAACCTTAGGATCATGCACAAGAGCATATAAAAAGTATTTGTAGTTGTCTATTTCGGAAAAGAGGGACAAGAATATCATTTAAAAAAAAATCAAATAGGGAACATACTATTTAAATGATACCAACTTGAGGATAATGATATTGTTTGAGCATAGGTAGAGATCTAGCTCCTAATTTGTGCAACTCACATTCTAGATTGTCATCCATCCTACCATCTACCACCTATCCTAGTCTACAACATAAATAGATAAAGTTAAACATATTATTCTCTTTTTGCAATTTTTATAATTATCAAATGCAATAGTCAAATCAATATCAATCATTTACTTTTAGATTTGTACTTAATTATCATATATTGTAAAAATAATTTAAAAATTTCTACCCTAATTAAGGTTAATAATAATCTAAATAGTGTAAAACAATTTCATACATTAAGTTTCAATTTAAATAATTATATTTGAAATAACTAGATGCAAAATTCAAACATAAAATATGTACATCCTTTCAAAACATTATGATTCTGAAAAATATCAAATTTAAAATCTTTATAGGATTGTAACATGCTTCAACAAATTTATTTTTCCTAACATATGATGCATTTAACCTTTTATTTTGAGATGAGTGATTGAAGCATAAGTTCTTCATCTTTAACCTCAAAAGTGGGCATATATTATGTCATTTCCAAAGATAAATTATTTAGAAAGGAAAAGTGGAAATTTTATCTACTTCCTTGATAAAGAAGTGGATTAGGTATCTAAAGACTCCCAAAGAAGTGTTGGCTATGTTTTATCACCTATTAAAATCATTGGTCATGTGACATTTGGCATGATAACAAGTAGATGTATTCATTCGTATGATTTTTTTTCAATTTTAAATTATATATATATATATATATATATAATGATAATTTTAATACCTATATAATTTGAAATTTATTATAAGTACATCAACTCTATGGTGTGGATTGAATCTTACCTTGAAAGTCCATAAAAACATTTTTCCTTCCTTAGGTAGTTGTAGGTTCGTGTTTTAATCATTTTTTTAATACTCTGATGTATTTTTAATTTCACTCACATACCCATGTCAAAGGGGGGAATTATGGAGACACCTAAATTTGGCAAAAGATGCTTATTCCCAATTTACCTTATCTAGTAAACTTATACATTTTAACCTATTTATAGGACTACTTCATGCCTAAAATAGGTCTATACTTGGTCCATTTAAATTAAAATCACCATCACACTTATAAAAAAAGGTATCCATTAACATATTTTAATTATTTATCATTTATTACCTAGACCTATCCTGAAACATAGTTGAAAACATCTCATAATCAAACCCATATGCTATACAGGTCCATCCTAGACAAACTCATAAAACATATAGGTTTTTCCCTTTTTTTTTGGTTCATTAGTCTATTTATATGAATATTAGACCTCTAATTTTGTTTTTCTACATTACCATAGTCATCAAGTGTGCATAATTTATACTATTTCAACTTATATATATACAATGCCTAACAAACCATTTATTATTTATAAGCAATCATAAGTCACCTTTGAATATCATGATGCAAGTCACATATAATTTCAAGGCTATATCTAAGCATCACTAAATTAAAAATTCATTAAATATCATACACTTGCAACATTATAATTCTAGCTTATTCTCTATAAATTCTCCTTATTCCAAAGGAAGGTATTAGACTATATGTATTTATATCATCATTTTTATGGAAGAGGATATTTACAAACCCTCACTTAAGATTTACCATGCACACACTCATATAACTATGTTGTGTTATGATCTCATGCATGTAAGATATGTAATTTTTAATGCTACCTAAATAGTTACCTAGCTCCATAATTATTTATTTTTGTTATGGAGTGAAAGCTAGGTCAAGGAAGAGATTCATATATTTTAAACATTTTTCCTAACATATTTTTGAAGTGAATGTATAGTGAAACAAAAAAGTGACACCATATATGGGATGAAAAAATCATACCATATTTCTTTAATAGGGTAAACCCAACCATAAGGTGATAGAATCATCCACTAAAGTCTATCCTAGTGGAGTTTGTCTAAGACAAATCTAGTTACAACTTGAATTTGACCAAAAATAAAAATAATCAGATTATAAAATGGTATCTAGGAAAAAAAAAGTTTTTATTCTAGATCATTTTTCAAAACATAAAATTTCTCACAATTCTTTTTTATCAGAAACCATTTAGTTCTTTGGTTTTGTCCTCTAAACATTTGAAAAATTAATTATCTATATTTAGCACATTCAAATTTACCAATGTGATTATATTTATTATTTTATATCACACTTTCTTTGTGTAATTGATTTTACCTTATTTATATAATTAAATCAATTTTAAGCAAAAGACCTACCAATATAATATATCCATAGAGGTAATAAATAAAGAGTATAAGTTTAGGGAACTTATCTTGGGTTGATTTATCCATGCATCAATCTCCCCTTGGCTAAAGTGGCACTTTATGAGAGATGTTATATGTGAATCTCAAGATAGAAAGAATAAGAGCTAAGTATCCTTTCTTATGGACTTCAAAGATTATGTTTACCTTGATGGTTTAACTTATCTTCTTGATATATTTAAAGACCTTTTGAAAACAAGTCTTCCTTAAGTATAATCCCCTAATTCATATTCATCTTATTAAGATGGATTTATATGCATGGTTATACTAGATTAAAATTATTAATTATTAGAAATTACAAATGGAAAACATATAATTAAAACTCAAAACCCAATAAGACACAATATATATATATATATATATATATATATATATATATATATATAGTCAATGTCATTAGCCTACTCAATGATAGTATAAAAATGTCTAATATAAATAATACTTTAGTATCCCAAGAAATTCTATCAACAAATGGGGGATCATCGAAAAACATCATTAGTTAGGATGATCATGTTAGGGAGGAACATGCAAAAAATAATTAGAGGATTAACAAAGAGGAACAAGAAATTTTAGGGGTTAAAAGATAAAATAAATGGCATGAATGAAGGTGGATATACAATATGATCATTTGTAAATCTCTCAAAAATAATCACAAACCAACCCACCCTTATCTTATTGCATTACATAGGAAGTACACTCAGGGATATCAATGCATGGATAAGTTAGATAAAATATATCATTAATAAGTGATATACATTTTCAATGATGGGATTATCTAGTTGTTAGTGTTATTTTGGTCTTAGATTTTCTTTCTCTATAATTTTGTAAATGGGTTTAGTCCCTTTCAAAACCTCTCATAATTATAAAAAGAGTGAAAAATTAGGGGTACACATGTCCCATCTACATATCATCATGTTTTACAGTAGTTTAGCATGGGATGGTTCATTATGAAAAGACATAACAACATGAAATAAAAAATATATTTATAATAAATTTGAATAAATCATAAGATAAATGAAAGTACATAAATAACATATATATATATATATATATATATATATATATATATATATATATATATATATTCACTTACCTATCTAGCTTTAATAAAAATTCATATACATTATCATAATTGTGTTGAGATGGATCTGGCATATAAGTTCATAAAATGATAGTGTAAAGTAATCCTGAGATAGGTATGGAGGCTTAAAAATAAGAGAATTTTATTTTATTCAAAAATATTCCATAAGTACCAATAGACACTTAATTTTGGTATAGGGTTTTTTATTTTAATGTTTTTACTATAGTTTTATACATATGGATCATCACTTTGAACTAGGTACTTAATGGTTATCTCTCTCTCTCTCTCCCTCACTCTTTCTATATCCATTCTCTCTTCATAGTTCTCTCTCTTATGTATTCTTATCTTTTGAATCCATTCCTCTACTATTCCTCTATTTTTTATTTTATTTTTTGGGACATAGTCTATGGTTCATCAATTTTTTCCCAAGCATAACCAATAAACTACCTATCTTGTACCTTTGATATTTTTGAACCCTTTGCCTTTTTAACTTGTCCTCTTTGTTTGGGATTATTTATTGTCTTCCCCCTATTTTATTTTGTAGTTTTCACACCAATAGGTCACTCATTTAAATAATATGTGTGTGTGTGTGTGTGTGTGTGTGTGTGTGTGTGTGTGTGTGTGTGTGTGTGTGTGTGTGTGTGAGAGAGAGAGAGAGAGAGAGAGAGAGAGAGAGAGAGAGAGAGAGAGAGAGAGAGAGAGAGAGAGAGAGAGAGAGAGAGAGAGAGAGAGAGAGAGAGACCTCCTCCTAAATCCATTTCAATAACAAGTATCAATTGATAGATCATTTCATAAGTATTAGCCACAATACTAAATTTATTTCTACTCTTCAAATTTTTTCAAGTGACTTCAAGGTTTTCAATTGGCAACATACTTGTATCAAGAGAATATATTAGTGAATGTTCATATAGTTTCACTAGTTTATATTCGAGATAAGGTGAGGCCCTATATCTCACCTTATGCTAAGATACACTTATAAATAACTAAAACTACATTGGACTCGATTCTAAGCATACAAAATATATAGGTACAACTGGTAAATAGGTTTCTAGAGCTAACCAACATTGCATTTTTTCCTATTATAAATTAAATGGAAAATTAGGTCAACAAAAAATGAAAAAAAATAGATTATTTTTCCAATCAATTTTATAAATTGAATCCATTATTTTGTTAACTATCTATCTTTGAAGATACCAATAGAGTTATAGGACTTGAAAATAGGAAAATAATAGGATTGGTATTAGATGGACACAATCAATAGTCTATTGATTCTAACTCTGACACAATCGATAATGAGTATCTTTTCATTTGGAAAAGGAACATTACTCAGTGGATTTCACCTTAGATTGTAGTTAGATCTTAGGAATGTAACTATACCAATCCAAAAAAATTATTTCTTATCTCATAATCTAGTTACAATCATCAAGTATGTTTGTTTTAGGATTCTTCTCTATCATTATTTTTTTAGATGAGGGTAATTTTTTAGGTTTTAAAAGGCACCAAAACCTTGAACAAAATATGAAAATATAAAACATTTAAGATCTCAAGCAACACCTATACTAGTAGTTTGTGGGTCATAACAATAAACAACCAACCAAAAACTACCTATCCACTAGATAGAAAATAGACAATAATAAATAGAAATAAACCAATGATAAAATGGCCTAAAATCCTCTTTCTGACCACAGAAAACCACACAAGAACTAAAACAAGGTTTTGGTGAGACCTGTAACCAAAAAAACATGAAATAAGGCTACTAGACTATTCAGCTAGCCTACATGAAACAGGTTCATCCTAAAAATTAATAATATATACCCTAAGATTAATGTTGGGGTTTTAATTAGAACCAAAAAATATAACATGAAATAAGTGTTTGGACCAAAACCCAAAACTAAAATACAACACATGAAAATAATTAAGCATCTATGAGATACCAAACATGAATCAAGTCCCCTAATTGAAGATTAAAATGGTCCAAGGAGTTATCATATTGCTTTCAAAATACTCTAAGAGGAAAATATTTAAATTGGTCCACCATGCCATATACCCAAAATTATAACATCACTAGATATCTTCTATAATATCCATAAGATACCCAACATGAAACAAGTTCCCTTAACTAAGTACTAGTCCAGCTTCATAACTTCAAATGTGATAGAATTAGGTAAAAATAATTCACACAACATACCTGATGGAAGCTCACTTAAGGATGGTAAAATATATTTATGAGCTTCAATGAGGATTCCAAACACATCAAAATATAACAAAGGGGGTACCTGGAATGGACTACTCCAACCTCCATGGAAAATATCAAACTCAATCATTCCATCAAAGGCTTTGTCCTTATCAAGACTACCTTTGGTAACCAATACATACTAGCCTCAAACATAACTCTAATTTTAAAAGCTATGGTGAGAGCCTCATTATGACCATGATTCATATAGAAACTCCTTTCTCACAATGATTTTAGATAAAGCTTAATATTGGTAAGGATTTGGTTTCTAAAAAATTGAGAGTGTTATTGTTTCCAAACACTAAACTAGAGGCATTATCCACCTTTAATAAAACTCTTATGGCCCAAGCCTCATCCCAAGATGATTCAACCTTATAAATTATAGTAGTGCTAGCCAACACTAAAATAATACTTATCCAATATTGACTATTGGGGCTTTCTATTTTTTTCATAGTAAATCCTAACCCCATTCTAGACTTGGCTTTCTTTAGTACAAAGTCAAGAGGAACTTTTTGATTGAGAAACCAAATTTTAACATCTCTACATAGAACATAAAACCATTTAAATCATACCCAAAAATTCCATGTAAATGGTTTCAAGGTGGATTCCACCTTGTCCAGCATATATACCTAATATCAACCCAATATCTCATCCTACTAGTGTGATAATGTGAAATTTAGAACAAACTATGTTACTTTTTCACAACTAACATGATTTCCTTGTTCCTTCTTCCTTCAAATAGGGTTGGTTTATCTCTCTTTATAACATGAACCAACTATAAGTCCATTGAATAGGTCATAAAGGCTAGCATGATCTCAGAATGACATAAAAAATGAACTTTCACCAATTGGAATTAGGTATAGATCATCTTCCTCTCCCTCCTCCTATAGCACACTTGTAGTTTCCCACTCAGGCACCAATTAAAAAAAAATGCCCTCTTCATTTCACCAATTTTCCTCTTTGTTTATACCCAAATAAAAATTTTGTGGGTAAACGCTTTTAATATAAGATATCTATGAACCAAATTTATTTAGAGGAGTACCTTCATGAAAAGGGACATGTGGATGGGCCTAGGTTCATAATTTCCATCTAGCCATCCACATCCAGAGCACCCCACTATGTCTACTTGGTCCACATGGAGAAGTAAAACCCTTACCTTAAGGTGTTTACATGGCCACTTTTTTATGGAGTCCTCACAGGCTCAATGAGAATGGAACATGGGTTTATGAGTAAAAACTACTTGTACTTCACTAGTATACCAAGCCCTTGAGCCTCATAAACTATCTTGTACCTCTCATTATTTCATTGTGATTTAATTGTTAATTGGTCTATCTATTGATATTATATCAGATTTAAAATTCATTTTTGGAATGTATTTATGTATATCTCCCTTGTGCCATATTTTTAACCCATTATTCATAGCGTCATTGTCATTGTGTGATAAATAGTTAAAACATTTTGGTGAACCCAATACTCTTACATCTAAACTAGGGTTTATTTACCTCATTACTTTACGGTTTTCTATTTTGATTATTTTTAGATCTAGTTTATAGGGTTTCCATTCTCTTATTTATTTATGATTTTTCCTTATTTTCTCATATATTGTGTCCTTTTTCAAAATGATTTATATTATCAAAATGGACGTTGGAAATATGTATGATTTTAATGATTGTGATTCTAATTATATATATATATATATATATAAGACATTAATGGTGGTATTATTTAATATTTTAAATCTATATTTATGTCAAATCCTTATATTACTAAAATTGTGAAAATGATTAATGAATTACCTTGTATGCATTATTCTCATGAAAACAAGGTTACTTATATTCTTCATACTCATGTATTTTTATTATAAGCTTTATTAGTATTGTATTTCTTCCCCTTATATCTCTAATCCTAATATTTTCACTACACTTATAAAAATTAATAATATTGACCCCTTGAGTGGGCCCCTTCATATGTACATTGTGCCTACTCATTAGCTTGTGTCTACGATGCATGCAATAGGTAAATTAGAAAAAAAAGGTACACGATTTTTATTTTGGGTTTTTAATTATACCTCTAGGGTTGAATAAAATGATTTATATGGTCAACCTATAGTGAGTGATTATTGATGTTTTTATTTTACTATGCCTAAATTTTCACTATTTGATAGGTTTGGAGACCCTTACATCTCAAGTAATTATTTGGGTCTCTCCAAAAATATGGTACTTATGATAGAGTTTTGATTTTAAAATTATATAATATTAATATGTCATGATTTATATTATTTTCATAATATGATTTTTTTTTTCATATCTTAGATTAGAATAAGTGTTTTTGTCATAATTTATTACCAACATTGGACTACTATTATACACATGGTAGGATAACTAATAACTATCCTCTTTTTATTAATAGTTTAGGACTTGAATAAGATCATAAAAAAAGATCCTACGTATACGTGGATTATTGGGTAAGGACCTATAATATCCATATACTTAGTAAATGGTAATTTATAATCAAGTTTCAAGAGGAAATGGTTTCAAAGTCTAAGACTATGACATGGACTATAACTATCACTAGGATTCAATGTAGTTAAATTATGATTTTAAGAATCATTTTAAAGTGGTGTATCAAGGATATAATAAGGATACCAACAATGGTAACTTAATCTAAGATATATAAAATTACTAAACTAATAAGAGGATGATTGTTGTAATGGTTAACTAATGGGCAGCCTACGCAACCTAAAGTGATGATGAAAAGCCTAAGGAACCCTATATCAATATAATATTATTTTGTATGAGGAAGAGAATAATAAAGGATGAATACATAAATTCATAATATAAATAAGAAAATAGTTTATAATCTACTAATTAAATAAATGAAAGGGTGTAGGGATAGAGATACTTACCTTTAGGTGGACCCATCGACTCACCAAGTACCCCCTTTGGCTTAGCTTGGACTTTTAAAGATATGGTGTAGGTTGAAGACATTAAATGGAAATAATGAGACCTAAGAATCCTTAATTTTGTATTTCAAATATTGGGAACCTCCTATGTATGAAATCTCTTATTGAGATTTAATGAGCATAAGAAAAAATTGACCTACAAGATGAGTCTCTACCTCTAACTCTTCCAAATACTACTTAAGTTAAAAAATGAGTTAATCAAAGTATATGAGTGTGTTATATAATGTTTTGAATTATAATTATGACCCATATATATATATATATATATATATATATATATATATATATATATATATATATATAAACCCTAAAAGGTACCACTTAAATTAGGTTGACTAAAATGTAGGAAAGGGGTAGATTAGAGTAAAATAACTAGTATATAGAAGAGGGTGATTGTTTTAATGGTTAACTAATGGGTAGTTTACACAATCAAAAGTGACGATGAAAATCCTAAGAAACCCTATATAAATATAGGATTATTTGGTATAAGGAATATCATAATAAAGGATGAATTCATACATTCACAAAATAAATAAGAAAATAATGTATAATATACTAATTAAATAAATAAAAGAATGTAGGGATAGAGATACTTACCTTTAGGTGGACCCATCGACTCATCAAGCACCCCCTTTGGCTTAGGTTTTACTTTTAAAGATATGTTGTAGGTTGAATACATTAAATGGAAATAATGAGACCTAAGCATACTTAGTTTTGTATTCCAAATACTAGGACACCTCTTATGCATGAATATTCTTATTGAAATTTAATGACCACAAGAAAAACTCTACCTACAAGATAAGACTCTACCTCTAACTCCTCCAAATACTACTTAGGAGAAAAAATGAGTGAAATAAATGTATATGAGTGTGTTATATAATTATTTGAGTTATAATTATGACCCATATATATGGATCCAAACCCTAAAATGTACCAATGGAATTAGGTTGACTAAAATGTAGGAAAGGGGTAGATTAGAGTAAAACAATTGGTGTGTGTGTGTGTGTGTGTGTGTGTGTGTGTGTGTGTGTGTGTGTGTGTGTGTGTGTGTGTGTAATTAAAATCATTTATTTTTAATTTCACACACACACACACACAAACACACTTTAAGGATGCTTGAGAGTATTTTTGGACCTCTAGGAGTTATAATGCAAAATTTGGGTTTTGGAGGGTCTTAGTAGATTTTAGAGTTAGCCATATTTTAGGGTTTTAGGATTTTAAGGAGACATCATAGGAGGTATGAAGGTTTTATGAAGGAAAAATTATAAAAAAAATTAAAATTATACTATCCCACCCCATTCCTGATGCATTCCCTAAGACATTCACTCAGGGAGATTCATGAGCTAACAAGCCCTTGCAATAGAAATTGTCACTAAAGTGATAAACTGAAAACATTAGGTGTATACATATAGTTAAAAATTTTAGGTCATTCCATAGAGACATCAAGGTAAAACTAAGTTGATTTGTAAATATATTCTTAGATTCAAAGGTGGCATGCATTATTGAATTATCAACCAATGGATTTAGATAATGTGTTGATTTTTACTAAAAACATCTTGTCTCAATTAAAGGAGAATTTTATATTTCATGCTAACACATATTTTTATCATCATTTATTTGATTTCATATTATTATAAATTAAAATTACATGATCATATATTTTTGGTTATGAAATTAGTGCTCCTAATGATACTTATCTAAATAAAATCCATATGCCTAATAAGAACAAACATACACCATTAGTTAAAGAAAGGGTAACACCTAAAATAAGTCCTACACCTTCCCTAAATGGATCAAAATAGTTAACCCCAATTATGTATAATGTTAATTTATAAGAACATGATTATTTTACCATCTATTAGACATTGTAACATAACTCATACACCATACACATTTAATTCTAAGTTTTATAATGAATATCCTCAAGTCCATGGTTATTCGATAGATATGTGATATGAGTTTTAAACTAAAATTCAATATATTATCAAAATTGGTGATATTAAAGTTATTATTCCTACTTTAAAACCATTTGGAATAATCATAAATTATAATTTTTATCAATTTATACCATGTGATATTTCATCTCCCAAGAAATAATTTCCAAAGTCTAATAATGATCCAATCATAGTTCCCAATGATCTTACTAAGATGTATGTTTCACCTATGGAACCTCTAGTTATTAGTGTTTTTTATGGAATTAAAATAAAGGCAACATATTATGATATATGATAAAGCCTATTTTATTATGTGATCCTACATTTTGTTAAGAAACCTAGGTATGCTATTAAATAGTTAACTAAACCATCTTTTCTTAAACATGTGACATTGGGATGTATTTGAATGGCATGTATCTATTAGTCTCCAAACATTCCTCTTTTATTAAATGTCATACCAAAATTAATGAAATATGATGATATAAGAGGTGATACATGGTTTAAAATGATGAATTGGAACATTTTATAGTACTCATTATCATATATATTTCAACTTTCAAGGTGGAAAATTTTCAATTTGATGAGATAAAAAATGAAAATAAAGATATAGAGCATCCAACTATGGATACCTTTACATCAAAAAAATAACTCAAGTGTGTTGTTCAATAGAAATATATCACAAATTACATCATTATGAAAAATAAATAAGATAAGTAACTAATCATTATTTTCCATCTCCAATGAAGTTTAATACAAATGAAAATTTTTAGTGTACTAGAGATGTGGTTTTATTAGATGAAAATTTACGAGAAAAAAATCCTCCTATTGCTAAGAGTAATGTGTCCATTCCTTCATGCATTGTATACTTTGAAAAATATAGTCTTACACATATTATTTATTAGTGTTTGTTTCTACATACTATAAGCTTACATGTATACATCTTTTTTGGTGAGCTAGGCATTTTATCATCATATATTTCAATTTACATGATACATTTGATTTTTTATTAATAATTTTAGATTACATTACATATTTATTTTGGAAAAAAATATAAAATAAATAAATGAATGTAGATATCAAAGCCATACACATACATATACACATGTGAAAACATAAAAAATAAAATAAACCTCATATACATATCAAGTATCAAATTTTGTCACATACATAGTCCAAAATCGGGTCACATGACTCATACATTGACATGAATCCTCAAAAAAGGTAGAGAGAGATCACCCTTATTAAATTATAAATATCTGTATCTAACCCTAATATTATTTTTGATGCTCTTAGCTATGTCTAAGGTTCTTTACCTTTCTTTACCAATATCTTTGTGCTCCTTATATATATCCTTTTGTGGATCACATTAGGCTAGGTGAACCACAATTTATACATGAGTTACAAGAAATACTATCAATTTTTCCTATAGTCTCTACACTATCCCATCTATAAGTGGAGGCATACATGCCTTCCATATTTTTCCTTGACCTAATTATTCCTCTGATTGTTAGACCTTATCTTTGAGTTGTCTAACTTGAGATTATGCATTGTCAACTTATTATTCCTTAATGAATTAAGTTTCTCTCATCTAAGCCACAAAATTTTTTAAAAATATATAAATCACTTGCCTCGAACATGGCATGCTAAAATGGACCCTCCACCTTTGGGATATATTTATATAATAAATACATGATTTTGTTAATGATAAGAACCAATTATGTAGGCATGGAAAAACACACTGAAAAGTAAAAATTTGGAAATTCAAAGAAAATATATATGGTAAATTTAAAAAAAATATTACACTTACTTGTCATCATATATAAGAGTTGTGTATACTATCACTCATGGTGATACCATGCCCCCCACTCCATATTTATCTCCTCTAGACACCACATCTATCACTACTCTATTTCTATTATCACCATCACCTCAATTATTGTTGATGTTGGTGGGAACACTATTAATAATTGGGATACTACCTATAATATAGTATGCATCATATTCACTCTAACATTGTCCACTCTAGGTTACCCAACATGATCATCCACACCATTGACATATATAACCTATATCTCGTTGGGAATCAAGGTTTGGAACCCATCCATTCATAGTGTATCCCTTGATAACAATAATTTAATGTTGGGTGAAAGTGTTTTATCTTATCATATCTCACACTTATGGCTCACCATATGAAACTGATGCCATTCAAGACCATAATATTTTTATCATTACTATTTGTTAACCCTAATGTGTGTTATCAAGTGTGTATCATTTGACCATCTAGAATTTAACCTATCTTGTCTCTTCATATGTATGGTCATAACTTAGCCATCTACTCTATGCATTTCAAGATGCACCCACCGTATGGCATATGGTTGTGCTTGTGTCCACCATATTACATGTATCCCTAATATCTAAATCATAATAATATGTTTGTAAGCATGCACTTTTAGTAGTATTCTACTTACCAAGACTATACCAACCTATCATATTTACACACACACACACACACACACACACACACACACACACACACACACACACACACACACACACACACACACACACACACACACACACACACACACACACACACACACACACACACACACACACACACACACACACACACACACACACACACAAACACACACACACACACACACACACACACATGTGGCCTAGCATATAATGACCCTAGCTGTATTATCCCCTATGATACTCGATATCCTATATAAATAGCCTCAACCCATTAATTATATCAAAACCACTAGTGTCATTTCCTATGAAAACAACTATAAAAATGTATAATAATTTCTACAAACACATAAAAATATATAATACTATATTATCCAATACCATACTATCACTAAACTAAGGTTGAGCTTATTTTCCTCCCATAGACTATGTCATGGATGATTGATACATAAAACATTTAAAATAATCTTCTCACACCTCATGACCTGTGATTGGAATGAAAAATATGTGAAATACATCCTCTAAGGTCAAAATAATCTCACCTATAATAAAAAAATAAATGTGCATGTTTCACAATCTCAATAGTTGATGAAATTAGTCAATAGTTTGATATCATATGACATAATACACATACACTAGTGTGTGCTAGTTATTATGTGTCCACTAATGCCTAATATACATCATGATACCTAAATATATAAATTATATCCATAGCATGGCCCTGCCAACACTCACACACATATTTCATAATTTTCAGTCATAGATAAATAAAAATAAATATTACAATCTCTAGAAAAATAAGCAAGAAATAAAAATATAATGAATATTTAGTCAAAAATAAATTAAGTTAGAATTAACCATAGGCATATCAAAATTGATCATAATTAGGTTGAAATCAATGCATATATATGCTAATTAGGGGACACAATGGGTAAAAAGGGGTTAGAATTAGAAATATGGGGATAAAATAGGTGGATCCCTTAACTAAACTCAAAATGTATGAAAATTAATTATAAACAAATTTTTAAAAAAATGTCAAAAATTGAAATAAAATGTACTCACCTCCTCAATATCCTATTTGGTAGCTACCTGGGCCCTCACACACTCCGAAAAACTAATATTAACATCTAATTTAACCATTATTATGTCTAACTCAGGTCTCTAGATCAATAAATTATAAAATTTCAAATGATAAAATGAATCTATAAATATATTTTAGTTATCATCATATACCCCAAAAACTTTATAAAGTTTTTTTACCAATTATTGATTAATATATCTACATAGATTTATTTCATAATAATATGAGCTCAGTTCATATGTTGATAAATTTACAAATACATTATCCTAACCTACTCCCATTATTAGACATTATTATCAATTTTTACCATTGTTGCATCATTTATGGCACCTTTATTGAGAATTTATTTCTTCTTATACATTTTTTATCAATTTTATGCTATGTTATTTCTGGTGCTACTTTATTTCTATGATTACACCTACTAATACACATTATGAATCCTTATTGGAAAAATAATTCTCCCCATATAGGACTCACTTACTATGCCTTTGAGATTGGAAAATGACACATTAGCATATTCAACATCGATAACATCTATATATATTAATCATTCACTACTACACACATAGTGTCAGTGGGGACATCACACCCATATGATACCAAATTTTACTATCCATAAATTTATAATTTTGGACTCATACCCATCCATTATTCCTAATTTTTTCACTAGTCATATTCTATGTTGAAGATCATGACTTACTATTACAATAATATTACACTCTCCATATTATAGATGTTAGTATTGTTACACTTCCTTTGGGAGAATAATACAAACAATGTATTTTTGAGCTTCATTGGTCTTATCCTATGAATATAAATATTATTAAACCTGTTGGGTGAATATTTTGTCATCAACTAACTGATGACAAAATGGGGATATCAGCCACAACATAAAGGAGATTTACCACCTTGAAAAGTATGGGTTTACCAGATCTAAACAAAGTAAATATCTCCTCTCATCAAGGGGAGGTTCCCTATCAATATTTATGTGACAGATATATAATTAAGTAGAAAATAACACATGAGGGTGGTATAATAGCATCTACCCCTCTTTTTTCAGAGGTAATGTATGAAGGACAAAAGAGGAAAATCCTTGGTCTAAAGCTAAAAACACTCCTCTTCTTTCAGGAATGGTATCAAATGAAGAGCAAGAGATTACCTGAAGTAACAAAATACACAAGAATGCTCACGCAAGTGCAAAGTGTTCCGTAGCTTCTCCACAGATCCAGAACAAGTACAATCGTAGAGTAAAGTGAAGCACAAAGTCTTCACCTGAAACTACAAAAGATAAAAGAATCTCAAAGGTAAAAGTAACACAAAGTCTATTTTCTACCCTCAAGAAGTGCCCTCAGATAATAATAACACACCTACTTTGCTTATTAAATCAGATAAAAAAGATGTTACCAGGAAAAAGATATAAGAATTATTTCCTAAATAACACAGATAATCTCAACACAAAGTTTGAAATAAATTGCTTCTCATTTATTTAATCAAAACATGATTTACAAGTTTGAGCACAAAGTCTCAAAAGTTGCTTCAATCTCAGCAGAGTGTTTGCTATTAACTTTTCCAAGATAATTTACAAATGAGGTCTCCACTATATATAGCGAGAAAACCCTCAAAAATAGAAAATAATAAAATATAAAATATCTTGGTCAAAGATGACTCATCTTTGACTTTTAGATATTTTCCAAAATATTTACATGTAATTACGCATTTACAAAATTGCATGCATTCTGCATGAAACAAAAATGCATAAGGATAGAAGAAGAGAGAAGGAGAGAGAGAGTCAATTCTTGCTGCCAGACTTCTTCAGATGAGCATCGTACATGGCGATTGATGCTTGAATTCCTATGCTGTCTGGTGCAACTGCATTCTTAGAGACGACCCTTGCTCTGATCAGTGCGTCTTTCAATGCTGTGATGGCTTTAGAGTCGCCAGTTAACCTGGATTTCAAATTCTCCAAAGTTAACTGAGCATCCAGAATGCTGTCTACCGAAGTCATTGAGAAAGATGCTCCTTTGAAATCTTTCTAGATCATCCCTTTGAAACTCTGAATCATTTCCTCTGCCAGAAGGAACTGATGGTCCTTAGAATTCAAGTTGCATGGCAGCTCTTCTAACTTGTTCAGCAGGCTCAGGTCACTCTTTTCAGTAGCTTCCTTGAAAGCTTTGAGATCATCAATTAGATCCTTGAGTACCTAAATCCTGAAGATCATTGACTCCTTGATCTCAACATAGGAATATTTGTTGGGGATGACACCGATAGATATTAGGGTACTCTTTTTGAGATCTTTCATTTCCTTCCATTTGCTGAGATCTTTCTCTAAGCTGTCAATTTCTTGAGAGATAAGGGAGACAAAATCATCTACCTGAGTTTTCAATCTCTTCATTTTACCTATTCTTTCTACAACTTCTGATAGCAAAGAGACTCCCTGATTGTGCATCCTTTCAACATATTCCTCCATGACTTTCCCCTTTAAATAGGTCTTTTCAGCTTTTTGAATGACTAAATCATCCACGAAAAAGGCCTCTGGAGTTGCTGCCTCAGTCGAAATAGTGAACCTCTTGATCACTGCTGTTAACTGCTCAGCTTTGGCTTTATAAAAATCCTTCATCTCCTTTTCCCTGTCAAACTTTTGGACCATAATGTCCATTGCTGACTGAAGATCACTCTTCACACCTTCGTGAGTAATTTTTCCAAGTTCAACACAAGAGATGGAATAACTGCTCATTTCAAAACCCTCAAGGGCTACATCCTAAGGAGGCTTGGCAATTTCTAGAAATTTTTGCCCCTTTTCTTCGACCAACCTGGAGAGGATTTTTGGCCTCTTAGGAGCCCTTACTTTTATTGTCACTATCTTGCCAAAATTGAATTCATCTGGGGAGATGGCCATTTTCTTTCTTTTAGGCGTGAAAGCAGACATCCAAGGCAGGAGAGAAGTACATGTTGTAACAATGGTTGCCTCTGCCGGTGTCACTGTAGTAGCTTCCACACTACTGGTGGTGGCAGTAGTTGCAGTTGGAGTAACTGGCAAAACTGTATCAACTACTGATTCTGGCTCAGGTGCAGGGCTTGGTGGTAGGTTGAAAGATAGAGATGATAGACTCAGAATGGACCCGGAAGAGCGAGGGGAACCTGCTGAAGGACCTTGAGGATCACCAAAAACAACCCTGGAAGGGGAAGCGGCTCTGGAAGATGGAACATTGACTAGAGAGATAGGAGAAGTGAGCACTGCAGGAGATTAAGGTGGAGAAGGAGAGGTGCTCTGGATCGGCTGTGCTTGTCCCGATGAGATTGGAGACCCAACACTTGGTCATTCTGAAGGTTGATCCTGTGTCTTCATAGGTTGAGCTATCTGTGCCTCAGGGCTTTGAACTTTGGTTCTTTCAGCTGCTAATTTAGGCTCTTGTGTTGACTTAGGCTTTTTGGAAACAAAGATGATCCTAGGCTTGTGAGGCTTAGAAGGTGAAGGAATGTCACCTTTGTTTTTTGTTTGGTTTTCTGCCTTCCTCTTCAACTCTGCTTGGTATTCAGCCTTTGATCCTATGATGAATTCTTTTAGGGTGATCCCTTTTTTTGCTAACCAATCATTGGTGTTAGCCAATATTGGTTCAAATCTTTTCCTCGGTGAGGTCAACTCCTTTTGAGACCACTGAACTGGAGGGAGATGGGAACCAGCAACCTTTTCTGTCAGATACCTATTGTTTATGATGTTTCCATCATCGACTAAACCAGAAAGGACCTCTACAAGTCTAAGGTATTCTATCTACTCCAGTGTGAGGTGGCAATAGTCCATTTTTCTTATTTCATCAGCCATCCTCAGGTCCACCCAGATACCCTCAATCATGGGTTTGTGGAATTGAGTCTTTCTTCTAATCTTCTCTCTAACTCCACTGAAGTTAAATTTCTCCTGTCTCTTGAATGGTTTGATGGTAACCATCTGCATTTTTGTTTCCATAACCTTGGCTTTGGTTGATGTAGTAATTGAAAACCTACCAATCTAGATAGGGAACTTGAAACCAGGTCTCTTAAGTTCCATCTGCTTCATGTGCACGACAACCAGTTGTCGGCAAAGCTCTATTAGGACTAACCTGTCTGAAGGGAATTTGGGGAGCATATAAGGGTATCCTTGGTAGAAACCCACCCAAAGATAGCAAAACATAGGGAATTGGAGGAACATGCAGCCGTAACCATTTACCACCGTCCAGGCCTCGTCTGATATTCTCTTTTGCTCTAACTGAGGATCAAAGAGACACAAGAATACGGTGAAGAAAGCATCATTTACTCACCTGAAATGACGTGTTGACCCTTGAAGCATTAGCTGTGGATAGTATGAGTAGACCGGGGTGGTCTTTCTATCTCCCTCTATTGTCAAACCCAGGAAACATCGCATTGTGGCAGCTATATAGACCAGATACGAGGTCATGTAGAATTTGAATGAGGTTTGTACCCTAGTCAATTATTCATGGATAACATTGCTGATCTATTCCCCCCAAAAGATGGTTTGTTTATCTTGAAGGATGATCTTAATGAATGGATACATCCATTCGTGGAATTGTGAAGAGGATGGGAGGCCCCGTACTCTATTGAGGAGGGTGATTGATTCACCAACTTCTTCGATAAAATCACTTCTGGGGAAGATTTTTGGCCATCTAGAGAGATCGATCCTTGGAGTCTTTAGCCATTTATAATTCATGAGCTTCTTTGCCCTTTCTGGGTCTTTTTCATACTCCTCTTGTGCATTCTCGAAGTCAATTTGGGTTACTTCGGTGGCTGGCAGACACAGGAAAACTTTGTCAATAAAATTGGGGTCCAACCGAATTATCATGCCGCCACTGGCGTCTGAGACCGATCTGGTCTCTTTGTTGTAAAATTGCATGCACTAGAGGACAAATTCTACATGATGTGCTACTACCGGAAAGGCGGCCACCAGGTGGATGTTGCTCTCAAGAATTCTTTTTATCCTAGTGCTGGGATTTGTTGCCTTGGTTTGCTCCAGGAATTCAGCCATGTCGACATGACCGATCTCGGTATCTTGAATGTCATCAACATTCAAGGTGACTGATGTGGGCGGGAAGATGCCCTGGTACTTGTATTTCATGCTCTTTGCCTTTGAGGGAGATTCTTTCGTCATAGAGGACAGTCTTGATTGGACGAGAGCAGATGTACAAGAGCTTGCTGAAGGTGTTGTTGCCATGATTACAGACAAAAGAAGAGTGAGCAAGAGAGGGTGAGCGCAATTTAAGTGACATGGGTTACTGGAGGTCACTTAAATAGGCCAAGTTTAGCAAAGGAGTAGAAAACAAGGAAGAAAATGCGTGAAAGGGACAACTCAGAATTTTTTTTTTTGAGAGTTAGCTGAAAATTAAAGAAAAATGCAGGGGCAGCAAAAATTGCCACCCTTGCATAAATTGGGAGAAATAACAGGGGCGGCATTTTTCGTTGCCCTTGCAGGTAGGATGTAGGGGCAGTGATTTTTGCCACCCTTACAGGAAGAATGCAGGGGTGGCAAAAATCACCACCCTTGCAGGAAAAAGCTTAAAAAATGCAGTGGCGGCAAAAATCGCCACCACTGCTCTTGACAAGTGGAGAGCGTGGAAGGGTGGCATTTTTCACCGCCTTTGCAAGAAAGTTTGAAAAAAATACATGGGCGGCAAAAATGCTGCCCACATGAGGTCTTTGGCAGAAAAACCGCGGGGAGGGAGAGGAAAAGAAATAAAACATAAACAATAAAACACTAAGCTAAAACTGAGAAAAACAACATGAAAAAAAAACAAAAAAAACATAAAAACAAACCCTACCTGAGAAAATGCACATGCCACGAGGTCAGATCCATGAGTTGGTGCTTCGAAACGTCACTTAAGGTGCTCAGGTGCAAGAGGTAGGAAGAGAGGAGGAAGCAATGAGAAGAATGAGGCTCAAATCGGAATATATAGGGTAAAAGACCCACCCCAACAACCCGTCGTGCGTGGCCATTAATGCCTTGCATGGAAATTGAGGTATGCAAGGGCGACAAAAATCACCACCCTTACATGCTGTCGATCTCTTTGCAGGGGCGGTGAATTTTTCTGCCCTTGCAAGTCAGAGTGCAGGGGCGGCGATTTTCACCACCCTTGTAGAAAATGTGCAGAGGCAGCGTATTTTGCCGCCCTTGCACAGAAAAGAAAGAAGAGACCAACTCTAAAAGGAGAAAAAGGGGAAGGGAAAACTTGACCTGGATGAGATAGTAACCACTCCTCATTCCAAGGACAAGACGAAAATGATTTATAAAATTTGTATCGAAAAACAAACTTAGAGAGGCAAAAGATGAAACAGACAAGTTTCGCAGGGGGTTCTTTTCAAAAATGAGCTAAGCTAATTTTGGAAACAATAGCTGGCTCATGTTGGGGAACTTCCATTTAATCAAAATGATTAGTGGAAGCAGAATCCAGTCTCTAAGTTCCTTCATCCAAGCCATTGGGCTATGGAGTCGAGCGAAAAATGAGAAAGAAAAATAGACAAAACATAAGAACTGTACATATTTTACAAACAGACTCATCCGAGCTTCAAGGGTTGAAAAGCTTTAGATGCTGCCCATTTTGAGGTAGTGTAAATGGTGTTCCATCTTTATACTTCAACAAAAAGCTGGCCTCACCATAGAGCTGTCGAATGGTGAACGGACCCCTCCACAGGGAGTCGAATTTGTTGTGCATCACTTTTGGTTCTCGTCGCTTGTCCCATAACAAGACTTGATCTCTGACTTGAAAGTCATGCACTCTAGCTTTCTTATCAAAAAGTGCTTTCACCTGGTCCTGATGTTCCTTGATCCGATCCACCACCATAACTCATTGTTCATTCAGCTTGGTCATACACATGATCCACTTGTCAACTGAGCTTTCGAAGGTTGAGTCTTCGATTGCTCTGATTAATTTGAGTGCTGGTAGTTCAAGGGTAATGGGAATTTCTGAATTTCATCCATATAGGAGTTGGAAATGTGACATACCTATAGCTCTTTTGGGTTTTATCTTGTCGGCCCATAAAGCATCATATAAAGCTTTGTGCCATGTTCTTTGATTGTCGTCCACCAATTTCCTGATAATGGTGACCAGGTTCTGGTTACTTGATTCTGCTTGTCCATTTCCTTGAGGGAAATAATCTAAAGTGTGAGATAAGGTAATCCTATAATGGAAACAAAATTGAGTAATTTCATGTGACGAAAAATAGGCCGCATTATCTGTCACAATTTTTAGTGGAACCCCAAACCTGGAGATGATATTTTCTTTGAGAAAGCTGCATACTACTTCAGATATAGCATGCTTGGTTGGTATGGCCTCCACCCACTTAGTAAAAAAATCTATTGCGGTGAGGACATAATCATGTCCGTCACTCGAAGACAGGTTAACTACACCAATGAAATCAATACCCCACTACTGAAATGGTTCCTCGATCACAACTGGCTTGAGGGGCAAAGCAGGCAGCTTAGGCTTTCCAACGAATTGTTGACACAGCTCACACCTACGCACCCATTTGTAAGCATCCTGAAAAAGTGTGGGCCAATAGTACCTTGCTCGTAGAATTTTGTGTGCCATCACCGGTGCAGAGAAATGTCCTCCACAGGCCAAATCGTGGAAAAATTCTAAAAATCTTTCTTGTTGAGCTTTGTCAACACAACGAAGAAATGCCCCGTCCAAGTTTCTCTTATAAAGACCATTGTCCCACAGAACATAACCAACTGCTTTCAATTTAACATTCCATTTTTCTTTCAAAGAAAGATGAACAGGACACTCACCATATGTTAGAAAATGAGCAATGTTAGAATACCACTCATCAGTAGTGGCGATAAAGAGAACTGTGGGCACGCTTTTGATATCTTGTTCTTCACTTTTTAATTCATCTGTAATGTTGTTGGCGATCAATTGGCAGTGTTTCTATGCAAAATTGCTTTCTACATTCAAAGAAGAAATAAGAAACTAAAAGATGGTCAAGGCTAGAAGTACCTAATAAAGTCGTGCGCACCGAAATCAGACGTTGAAAGATTCTCCTCTTTTGCTGTGGAGGAATGACACCTGCGAAGAAAAGGCTAAAACACGGAAAAATGTTAGTCAAAGATATGGTGGGCTGTCAGGCGAATGTCCGATCCTGGAAGTACGAAGACTCCCTAGAAGGATATCAACCCACTGATAAAAAAGAGCAGAATATTAGACGAAAGTAGATGATAATGACAGAAATAAATGACAAAAAAAATAAAGAGCGTACCTGATATGCAACACTGTTCTGCACAGTCACCGGCGTCGGTCTCTGTGGTGCCGGCATCGGTTAGGGAATGTGCCGACGTCGGTTAAGGTGCCGTCGTCGATCGGGGTAGTGACCGGCGTCGGTAGGGGTAGGTTCTGGACAAGGTCTGAACAGGGTCGGGACAGGTTCTGGGAGAGTCGGGACAGGTCTGAACAGAGTCTGGGGGTTTGAAGAGTCGGGATGACAGAAAATAAATAATAACTAAGAAAGAAATAAAATAAACAGAATAATACTTACCTGTCAGAAGACGCGATGAAAGCCATAGTGTGTAGATTGGTTGATGCCGAGAGTGTTGATGTCGTAGTGTTGATGATTGCTCGGGGTTCGCAGGTTGGTGGAGGAATTCGCAGGTTGGTTGATCGGTGTTTCGAATAGCGTTCAGGGATCTTGTCTCGAATGGTTGGCGGAGGTTGATGAAGGCGAGAGACGATTCCAGAGACGGTTCGTCAACTGTTTCAGGAAATCGAATGATAACTGATAATGGATAACGGGAAGGTGATCGACATCGGTAGGATTGCTGACGTCGGCCGATAGGTGACCGACGTCGGTGACATCGGCCGGGTAAAGACCGACGTCGGCAGATGCATAATGGGGATAGAGTCTACCTTTTGCTCTGTGCTCATTTTTACATGCTGCCAGGGTCAAGTTTGGTGAAACAAGTGATCGGCAAGGGTTCAATAGGCGAAGAAGAATAAGACGGGGAATGACCAGGGGAGTCGACACGATTTCGGTGTCTACATTTGCCCCTTTTTGTCTTGTTGGTTGTTTTGGATGAACTGCAAGACAAAAATAGGAGTGAGTGCCCCAGGTGAGGGATAAGGTTGATTTCGTCTTGTTGGTTGTTCGAATGAACTGCAAGACAAAAATAGGAAGCGAAATGCCCCGAGTAAGGATAAGGTATTCCCCCTCAAAGCAGGAGGCGAGGGAAGGGAACCGGGAATCGGGTGCTGATTTGATAAAGAGCGGATGAAAAAGGGGTGAGGGTGAACGCTGCAAAGGTCGTGATTGCGCGCATACCACTGCACGAGATGGTCAGGCCAAAGTGTCGCAGGTCAAGGGTCGAGGAGTGCCAAAATTGAAGTAACCGGGCCCCATCAATTAGTCATCTGCTGATCGTGTCACTCAATCTAAGCTGAAGCTCCAAATGGGTCGTCGCATTCCAGGTATCCTGGGCTCAGGAAGTGCTCCTAAAAACGCGAAAAAGTCACAAGTAGGGTGGATCAACCGGTGTGCGATCCTATACTTGTGAGGGTCCAAAAAGGTCTGCGCACAATTCTGCTAACCAGTCATGAGGTAGCATACATGCAAAAACAACCAAGGCAACAACGTCTTGGAAGTGGTCGAGGTCGGAGGAGATAGGCATGATCTCCAATGGTTGGTGGTCGATGGATGGATGAATGGACGAAAGGATGCGGCTGAGCTAACCCCAGAAGACCCCATGTCAACTGAGTGCTGCCTACATAGCCCTAGTGATAGGGCCTCAAGCCGATGTAGTTCTCCCTAGAAGGGAGGAAGGGTCAAAGGGATGGTGAGGAAAAAAAGATGTTGCAGTCTTTTCCAAATGGTGTATTCTGCAACATTGGTTGAGGGGTTTTTCATCCCTAGCAATATTCCATATGCGTGATGGATGTATGCTAAAAATGAATTGAGGTCTATTTATGCTTCAGCAAGTATTGGTTTATGCTTAACATAAATTGGGTCGGGTCTGTAGTTTCCATGTGTATTGGTGTCCATAGAAACTAAGGTGAATGGTCTGAAAAGAGAGCTGAGTGAAGTTGATTGACAAGTGATGAGGGTGAATGTGACCAAAGTGCAGAAGAAGTGAAAAGCATATTGCTCTTTCATTGACAAGGACCAAAAAGAGAGCATAGATAGGGGTTATGAGAACCAAGAGCCCCAGTCATGCGTGACGTCGTTGACCATAGTTATGTTAGAGCGGTAATCGAATCACGTAGACATTAAAGTGAGCTCGAAGTCCCTTGAGTAGGTAATAGGAGGAGGAAAGAGGGTAACCCGTTTTAAGAGCAGAGATAACTTTGCCCCTTTTTTATAGGAGACCCTGAGACAACTACAAGCCAAGTCCGTGACTCGTTTTTTTTTTTTTTTTTTTTTGAGAGGCAGACTGATCGATGCGGGAAGCCTGCATAGAGATGTCATTTGCTTGGTGGTCAGGTTGCGAAGCTGATCAATGCAGGAAGCTTCTAAAATAATGCTGTTTATTGCCAGATTAGTCATAGCCATCCTTCGAGGGAGTGGTCTAGATTTTTGTTTAATAATGTTTGATAAGTTGGCCTAGCTGTCCTTCAAGGGATCAGTCTAGTAATACAGCAATGATAGTACAGCTGTCCTTCGAGGGATCGATCTGTCTTTTTGATTTTGATATGATTTAGTGACCATGGATATGTTTTGACATCTTGATTTGTTTTGATAGAAGTGTGAGTCATGGACAAGATTTTAGAAGGTCAAGGGCTCCCTTTTATTAGGACAAAGCATCCATACATAATAAAAGGGTTATAGGAGTTGTTAAGAGGAATAGGGTTGAAAGGAAGTAGGATGAAGAGGACGGGGATTGCTCAAGGGACGAGCTCAAGTTAAGTGTCAAGTGGACGAATACTCGACTAGCAGTAGAACGGTCGCAGATGCAACGCATTAAGAGGTTCAGGTCTGATAAGTCCCTGATGTATACATGTGCGTGATAAGGTCTGAGTCAACTAGGAGAAAATTTGCCCCATTTGCCTCTTTCCAGATTGGTCAGGTGTTGATTGATGAGTGATTGATATGATTGTTGATTGATCGAGACAGGTTGAATGTTTTGATAAAAGGGTTGGGTCAAATGTTTGGGTGAGATTTGGTCATGTGATAAGTGGTCAATGGTTGGTCGAGGGTTGATTGGTTGGTATTTGGTCTTTGGTTGGGTCGAATGTTTGGTTGAGGTCGGGTTAAATGTTTGGTTGCTAGTCTGGTTGAGGTTAAGTTGAAAGAGTGATTGATATGTGGTCGAGACTGTGTTGAAAAATTGGTCAAAGTTTGGATGAAGGTTGAATTCCCCCAGCGACTAGGGAGAATGTTTGACGGATTGGTTAAGGTTGATTGAGGTTTAGTGGTCAGATGGACTGTGTTGATATTGAATAAAGGGGTTAAAGGCAGCGAAGGGACCCTAGTCTGTCGTGGAGATCCCGATTTAGATGATGAGGTTGGAGAGGTATGGGTTGGTGTGGATAATTTGTCAAAGGGGTGGTCAAGAGGATCCTTGATAAGAAAGGAATCCTTTTTCCGGTGGTGACAAATGACAGCTTTAAGAGCGCAACAACGCTCGGTGTCATGTCCCGGAGTGTGATGATAATGACAGAATGTAGAGTTGTCGAACCAAGATGGTTTTGATCCGAGAGTTGATGAGTGGGATGGTGTTGAAGGTTTGTTGATAACGTGGTCGAGAAGAGAGGTGTCATTCTCCAAACATTGGCGAATGGTGACCTTGAGGGCATGACAATGCTCCGTGTCGTGCCCAGGCGTGTGATGATACGCACAAATGTGAGTGTCATCGAACCATGGTGGTTTTGGTCCGAGAGAGTGATATGGTCTAAGAGGCGGGAGATAGAGACGAGAGGACTGCAACAATTGCCATAAGAGCAAGGCATAAGAACCTGCTAACGGGTCGGGATGTTTTATTGCAGAGAGGGTTGGTGACGTTGGTTCAGGAGGTTTAAGAGGCATTGGTCGATGGTTTGAAGGAGGTATAAGTCTGACGGGTTGATAGAATAATGGAGGTGACTCACCTCTGTGAAGTATGGGAGTGAGAAGCACTCCGAGTAAAGTAGACGGATGTGGGCCCAAGATTGAAGGTAATGACGAAGATAGGGGAGGAGGCCTCCGGTGTGGTTTAGTAGCCTTCTTTGGTTTGGGTTGAGGGCCACCTTTGTGCGAGGCGAGATTAGATGTGGGGCGAATAGCAAGAGGTTTAATCTCTTTGGGCATGATGGACGCCTGCGCGGGTTTGGACTTAGATGTGGATGGTTTTTCTCTCGATGGAGAAGAGATTGAAGGTGTGGGCTCTTTAAGTGGAAAGAGCTCTGGAGTAGTCATGGCTTCTGTGTGTGGTTGGAGAGTCAAAAAGGTATGATCATCTATGGATGATAAAGGCGAGGCAGCTGGTGTTGATGTGGTCAAAGCATCCTCCAATATGGGAGAAGTTGATAGAGGACAAGTGGGAGAAGAAAGTTCTTCGCCATGTGGAGGAGGTATAGGGGAAGAAAGGTCTTCCACCTGTGAAAAAGGTTGGTCAGGGTTAAGAGAAAAGATAGTGTCGACCGTGTGTATATCATGGTCTTGAGGGTCATTGATTATGGTTTGGACGTTGTCTTGAGTAGGCGGGTGATTAGAAAGGGGTTGCTTGAAAATGTCAAGGTTTTGGTTGGGCGGTGCATTCGGGTTATCTAAAATAAGATCCCCCTTGTCTAGCATGTCCTGGATGATGTTTTTGAAAGTTTGACAGTGATCCGTGTCATGGCCTTTGACACGGTGATAGTTGCAAAAGTGGTTTTCCCTGTACCATGCAGGGATAGGTGTTGAGGGGTCGAATTGATGTGGTCGGATTGGAGGGAGATTGAGGACCCCCTGCTTGACGAGTTTATCCAAGATAGAGGCATATGACTCCCCAATTGGAGTGAATTGACGCTGTATGGATTGACGTTGAAAATGTTTATTGATGTAGTCTAATGTTGAAGATGTTGGTCGGTTGGTTATTGTTGAAGATGATGGTCTAAAGATGACAGTGTTTGCCGACCCCTTGGATTGAGAGTGGGCAGAAGAAGGTCTGGAAGAAGAATGGTCATTGGTTCTTGTGTTAGTGTTACACAATTTGACCTTATCTTCTTCAATGGCGCGGAGTTCGAGCTTTCGGGCCATGGTGAAGGCCTTGTCGAAAGTGTGGAATGTTTGAACCCGCAAGGTGGACGAGATGTGACTGACACATGCTCGGGAAAAGAGCTCAATGAGCTCGGGTTGAGGCAAGGAGAAGGAGAGTTGATTAATCAAGCTTCTCCAACGGGCGACAAAATCGGCTATTGATTCGTCGTCAAATTGCCTAATGGAGTAAAGGTCTGTGATCGAGATTTGTTTAGTGATATTGATAGAAAAATGGTCAACGAATAGTTGGGTGAGTTGAATGAATGAAAAGATAGAATGTCTGGCAAGAGAACTATACCAGTCAAGGGCAGGGCCAGAAAGAGACATAGGAAACATGCGTAGAAGTAATGCATCATCGTGGGCGATAAGGTAACAGGCATGTCTGAATGCCTTTAGATGTTGTTGTGGGTCTTCCTTACTCTGAAAGCGAGTGAATTTAGGAAGCTCCCAATGGTTGGGGTATGGTCGGATAGGGACAGAAGGGTGGATGGGCTCGCTGCAAACTTGTTCATATGACAAAGTATTGCTTGAACCAGAGATAGAAGCTTCGAGACTGGACATTTTATCCATCAGCATCTTGATAAGATCTGCTGACAGATTGGCGGGTTGAGCGCCCCCTAGGTTGTAAGGTGCTTGAAAGAGGCTAGAGGAGGCGTGCGACATAGCCGGTTGTACAATGTACGGATGACTAGTCGCAGGGGCAGAAGTAGAGGTTAAGGGTGGTTGCGTTATGAAGGTAGAAGGCATAGGCTGACTAGATCCCGCCAAAGGAGGTTGTGTGATGGCATTGACAAAGGGTGAGGTAGGCACTCCTGCATATATGGGCGCAAGAGTGTGTGGGGTCGAGACAATCAAGTTCTGGTATAATGTAGAACTTGGTTGAATTGTAGGTGGTTGAGGGGGTAACGAAACCCCGGTGGAGGTTGGTCTAAAAATAGACGAGGAGGCCAAACTTTGCGTATAGGCCATGGTCGGGTTAATGGTTGAGGCGAAAGGTTGAGTCGAAAAGGGTTGGGTGGCGAACGGTGTGGATGTCATCGCCACGTTGCCTGAAAGCTCCCGCATTGGTTTTCTTGCGAGATAGTTTTGGAGGGCTGCGGTATTGAGGTCCAAGAATCTTGCAAAATCTTGGTCCCCTTCTGGGATGATAGGCGTCTGGGTTGGAGATAGTCTAGTAGGAATTCTTTTAGTCTTCGAGTAGAACTCCATTATATGATTGTTTATAGACGGGGTAGGCGAAAGCGATAGATGGCTAGCGTGGTCAAGAAGAGCCTTGGTTTGACTACGTGTCAGAACCATTCAAGGAAAGAAAGAATGTCCTCACAAGCTCAAACAAGCAGATAAGAACGAAAAAGAAGATGAAGACACAAGCAGATCCTAAAACCCTAAAAATAAATTATTAGGATTATAGTGGCTTATGCCTTAGAATGTGTGTAGAGGAAGGTTGGTTTTGTGAGTCAGGTCCTAGAAGAAGCAGTCTATGGATGGTTTCGAGTTTTGTTAAGGCGCTCGAGAAGTCTGTGTTAGGGTCTGGTACGTGGCCTGGTGCTAAGGAGCAAGCTCCCCTCACTTCACGATTCCAGTGGTTAGCTGGTTTCACTTAGCCAAGATATACCTCGCCTAGAGATTAGACTCCGCCAGAGAACGGAGTGGGCTTCCCCCTTGGTGATGAAATCCAAGTAGGGTCACCGGGACGGGTAAGGTATCCGCTGGGGGATGAAATCCCAGTCGGGCCTTGTCTCAGGTAAGTTTTATGTTTGTTTTGTGCAGGTGGTTTGGTCGTGTAATATCAAGTGATCTAGATTAATTCAATATGCGGTTTAATTACTATGTGTGGTCTAAAAGATGCAGGCAATCAGAAATGAATGCAAAGTGTTTTAATGTCCAAGTCGAAATGTTTGTTCGTATGAAGACGAATGGAGAAAGAGTTGAAGGATATGAGTTTTAGCTAGTCTAGAAGTGCAAGAAAGAAAGAAATGTTCGTTTTAGTTCTGCTTATGATGTTGTTTAAAAAGAGATGAAAGGAGGCGAAAAGGAAGAAACCTAATGCACCTAAATGAACGAAAGAAAGAAAGAACCCAAGGAGGACCTAGGGTCCCACCGGGCGTGCCAGAATGTTTCTATGCAAAATTTCTTTCTACATTCAAAGAAGAAATAAGAAACTAAAAGATGGTCAAGGCTAGAAGTACCTGATAAAGTCGTGCGCACCGAAATCAGATGTTGAAAGATTCTCCTCTTTTGCTGTGGAGGAATGACACCTGCGAAGAAAAGGCTAAAACACGGAAAAACATTAGTCAAAGATATGGTGGGCTGTCAGGCGAATGCCCGATCCTGGAAGTACGAAGACTCCCTAGAAGGATATCAACCCACTAATAAAAAAGAGCAAAATATTAGATGAAAGTAGATGATAATGACAGAAATAAATGACAGAAAAATAAAGAGCATACCTGATATGCAGCACTGTTCTGCACAGTCGCTGGCGTCGGTCTCTGTGGTGCCGGCGTCGGTTAGGGAATGTGCCGACGTCGGTTAAGGTGCCGTCGTCGGTCGGGGTAGTGACCGGCGTCGGTAGGGGTAGGTTCTGGACAAGGTCTGAACAGGGTCGGGATAGGTTCTGGGAGAGTCAGGACAGGTCTGAACAGAGTCCGAGGGTTTGAAGAATCAGGATGACAGAAAATAAATAATAACTAAGAAAGAAATAAAATAAACAGAATAATACTTACCTGCCAGAAGACGCGATGAAAGCCATAGTGTGCAGATTGGTTGATGCCGAGAGTGTTGATGTCGTAGTGTTGATGATTGCTCAGGGTTCGCAAGTTGGTGGAGGAATTCGCAGGTTGGTTGATCAGCGTTTCGAATAGCGTTCGGGGATCCTGTCTCGAATGGTTGGCGGAGGTTGATGAAGGCGAGAGACAATTCCAGAGACGGTTCGTCAACCGTTTCGGGAAACCGAATGATAACTGATAACGGATAACGGGAAGGTGACCGACGTCGGCAGGATTGCCGACGTCAGTCGATAGGTGACCGACGTCGGCGACATTGGCCGGGTAAAGACCGACGTTGGCAGATGCATAATGGGGATAGAGTCTACCTTTTTCTCTGTGCTCATTTTTACATGCTGCCAGGGTCAAGGTTGGTGAAATAAGTGATCGGCAAGGGTTCAATAGGCAAAGAAGAATAAGACGGGGAATGACCAGGGGAGTCGACACGATTTCGGTGTCTACAGGCAGAGACCCCTTCCTCATACAAGCTTGGTTGGTTTGATGTCCAAATCAAATTCCTGAGTTTTGGCAATCCAGTTACCTCTCTTGGTACCGAATTCTTGTTGAGTCAAAATAGATTTTATTGTTGTATCTGGTACGAAAACTTCGGTGTGAGAATTCAGGATATAAAACCTGAAATGCTTGATAGCCTTGACCACGACGTATGCATGTTTTTCTATAAGGGAATATTTCAACTCGTGATCTTTGAGTGGGAAACTCATGAATGAAATAGGAGATTCTGCATTTTCTAAATTTGGTTGAACCAGAATAGCTGACAGTGTATGCTCGGAGGCATAACTATATATCTTGAAACTTTTAGTATAGTCAGGACTGACCAAGACTGGTGCCCGAGCAATGGCTTCTTTAATTTCTTTGAATGCTGATTTGCCCTCGACAGTCCACCTAAATGTGACATTGCTCTTCATCATGTTGACAATGTGACGGGTTTTTTCATCGAATTCAGGAACAAATCTCCTAAGGAAATTCACCTTTCCGAAGAAAGAGTGAACTGCGATCTTGCTGGCAGGCAGAGTAAGCTCCTGGATGGACCTAACTCTTTCTGAATCAATTCTGATGCCTTCTCAGGACACTATGTGTCTGAGAAGTTTCCCTTTAGTCACTCTAAAGATGGATTTCTTTGGGTTTAACGAGATGTCATTTTGATGGTAGCGCTCCAGTACCTTTTGCAAATGGTGAACATGCTCCGAACGCTATTTTGAAAAAACCGTCAGATCGTCCAGGTACACTACAATGAATTTTCCCATCAAATCTTTGAAAGCAAGATCCATGGCTCTTTGAAAAGTGGTGCCTGCATTTATCAGACCGAAAGGCATCCTGTGATAAGTGAAAGTGTCCCAGGGTGTGGTGAACACTATCTTGTGTTGATCTGCTTTCCCGACCTCAACTTGATTGTACCCTAAAAAACCGTCAAGCATTGATAACATTTATGAACCTGTTACCATCTGTAAGACTTGATCCATAATGGGAAGGGGTAGTTATCTTTTAAAGATAACTGATTCAAGTTCCTGAAATCTACACAGATTTGAATCTCACCATTTTTCTTTTTGACGGGTACTATGTTAGCAACCCATGTTGAGTGATGGATTGGAAAAATTATCCGAGCATCCAACATCTTTTGTATTTTAGCTAAAATAGTACCTAAGATTTTTGGATTATATTGTCTGGATTTATATTTGTAAGGTACAGAGTTGGATTTCAAGGGGATGTCATGACAGATGTCATGTGGCCTAAGAGATTTCAAGTCATCATAAGAATAGGCCAACACATCCCTATATTGGCAGAGTAAACTAGCAAGCTCCAACCTTTCTTCAGAAGTGCAGCATTTCCCAATGTTTACCATCTTAGGATCGTGCTTGGTCCCCAAGTTGACTTGATCAAAATCTTGAGAAGAACTTGAATCTATTCATTGTTGTTTGACAAACCTGTCATGGTTATCAAAAAGCTTTTCTAGGGAAACCAAACCTTTGGGAATTTTATTTCCCTTAAGCTATAAAAATTCATCACCTGTATCGACCTGGGTTTCAGGGGTTAATCCACACTCCCGGGGCTCACTACCTTCAAAACACAGTTGTTTGAAAGTGTCCTTTTGCTCCAAGAAGGTGATGATTTGATCATCATTGTTAAACACTTGGTAGTGGTCGGCATTGTCTGGTACACTTGGTCAGAAAACTAGCTCAATAGTATACTTATCTCCCTTAAAATTTGGGTGGGGAATCAGGAGGGTGGCAGAGATAGCCAATGCATCTGCTCGATCATTGAATTCCCTCAGAACGATGGAGATATTGAAGGCATCAAAATTTTTGATCTGATCTCATACCAGATTGCGATAATGGTGCAACCTCTCATTCTTGGTCTGATAGAGGTTCCTTACCTGACAGACTATCAACTCAATGTCTCCTTTAGCATGGAGTTTCCTAATGCCCTTTTCTTTGGCAGCCTGTAGTCCAAGCAACAGGGATTCATATTCAGCCGTGTTGTTAGTATTGTTGAATTGCAATTTGTAGGAAAAAGAGGTAATCTCTCCCTGAGGGGATACCAACACAACTCCAGCTCCTGATCCAGTAGAAGAGCAACTGCCATCAAACTCCAAGGTCCATAGCTCATTAGGTATTACTTTTTTTATACAAACTTTCTTATTTTGGGGAAAGGGTTGTTTCATGTGTTCATTTTGCTTGGGCATTCCACCCTTCACATCAGCTAAAAACAAACCCAAATTACCACCATTAGGAGTTTCATCTAATGCACAGTGGATCTCGTCTGTGGATAAGAAATAAGTGCCCATGCCTAAAGACTCAAATAAAATTTGAGCTTCAGGCGTTGCGGAACGGGTAACTACGTACCTGGCTTCTTTTTTAGGAAGCAATTTCTTCATGACACCTTGGACTGGAATCCTTGCTTCTGATAGGTCCATGCTTAACTTGCCCCCAACATCCTTACAGAAATTTCACCCAAGCAGGATGCTGTAAGATCCTAGAACATCGGCTACTAGAACCATCATTTTTATCCGCTTTTCTGGAAAAGCCGTAAAGGCGTATTGGGCATCTTTTATTTGGCCAAGGAGAAGAACTTGTTTGTTTTCCATGGAAAAACACCTCCCAAAAGTCTTGGTCAAAGTTATGCCGAGAGAATCTGCCACCTTGGCAGGCATGACATTATCTGAAGTCCCAGAGTCTATAATACAATTACTCAGTTTGTAGCCATTTATAAGTAGGGAAACATAGAAAGGTTCTATTTTTCTGGGAGTGACAGGAGTCACAACTAGATTTTTTTGGGCTGGTTTGTCTTTGGGGGGATCAGAAACAACTTTCAAATAATCTTGTCTTACAGAGACAACTTTATTTTTAACATACTCTGCTAACCTATCAAACTGTTCTAGGTTAGCTCTTAAATACTCAACCTCTGTCATCTGAATCTTAGTCTTTCTAGCATGATCAATTATATCAAATGATTGAAAATTAGTTGCAATAGAAGAAGAAATTCCATCATCAGAGGCTTTGAAGGGTACTCCACTGGCCTGAGTAGCAGAAGAGGGGAATATCGGGTGATTGGGAGTACTTACTTTTTTATGAGTTATCTGATCTTTTGATTGCAGAGGTAATGGAGTCCCGTGTTTGGCTATAGAAACTGCTTGCCAAGGTTCTTCATCTACCTTTCCTTTGTCAGTTTGTGAAGCCAACTGATTTTAAGATCTGGTAAAAATAGCGTAAGTTCCCTCTGAATCTTCTCCTTTACCCTCGGCTTCATCTTGATAATCCAGGAAACCGATATTGGAGTTGCCAGCTAATTCCTCATCCTGTTCATCAAAGAGGTTAGCATTTTCTTATTGATCTAGCTATGGTTGAAAGGAGTTGTCATGCTCAGCCTCTAGGTATCCAACCACTGAATTGGCAGGTGCTGCTTCAATGGCTAATCTTCCTAAAGGGGGAGGTAGGCAGTTTGATTTCCCTTGGGTCCGGGTAGTATTACCTTGATATTGTTGATTCTGGAATGTCCTCCTAGGCGCATCTTGATAGGTAGGAGCGGACGTACCTTGGGCAATTTGTCTTTTCAAAGCTATCAATTCATTTGTTAATTTTTGCACCATAGGATCTGTAGTGCCCGTAAAAGAGCTTTCAACAGATGAAGGGAATTTATTTTTACTAGACTCTTTCTTGATCTTGCCTGTCAAGATAAGATCATCTTCAATCTCGGTAGCCAAGCCTTGAGCCAAGGCTAGGTCCATAAGGCCAGCTCGTCTCAATAAGAAACTTACTTTGGGAAGCTATGAGTTGATAAAAAAACACTTGAGATTTTCCGGTGTGGGCTGGGCCACGGTCGGAATCCGGTTCCTTAACTTGTTGAATTTAGCTATGAAATCCCTCATGGGTTCCTGGGATTCTTTCTTCAATTGTGTTAGTTGCACCAACAAAGCGTGCACATCCTCAGTGGGTTTAAATCTAGCTTCGAATTTGGACTTGAGCGTATCCCAGCTTGTTACTGACCCAGCCTGCAGGTGATAAAACCAATCCACAGCAGCTCCTTGTAAAGTTTCCACAAAGAGTCTTACTGCCACATCTTCAAATTCGACCCCAATTATGCCACATGCTATGGAGAAGGTGGCAACATGTTCGTCAGGATGAACCTTCCCATCACCAAAAAACTTAGGAAATTTTTTTCTAGAACTACGAGGTAGTTCATGCAGAGGTGGGGTCAAGTTAAGAGGGCCGAAGGAATTACCCCATGGGCCTTGAGCCATTATGATAAGAGGATTAAAAGGTGGGATAACAAACCTTGGTGGAGTGTTTATAGGAAGGTGGCGATTAACAGTGGGAAAAGGAGTTCTACCTCATGTTGGCGATCTGCCAAGGCTAGAAGGAAAACTCTTAGATCATTGAATAGAGGTTGATGAAGGAAACAGATCAAAATTACTCTATTGTGCTAACTCAAACACAGGGTCAACAACGCCTTTAGATCTCTGACTCTTGGTATAGCATGGATTTGTCAAGTTTTTAAAACAAAAATGGGACCAAAACTATTTCAAATTGAAGCTTGAGGCTTCAAAATGCACGTTCTCCCTAGTGGCTCTGGTTTCACAGACCAGATAATGTAACGTAGGTAGGTGGTAAGGCTAGAATGATGATGGGTAAGATATAGAACAGAGTCGCCAGACTATACAATGGAGAAGGGTAAGGACTGCTTCAATCTAAAACTTGAGGTTTCAGACTGCACATCCGTTCCCCAGCAGAGTCACCAAAAATTGTTGGGTGAATATTTTGTCGTCAACTAACTGATGACAAAATGGGGATATCAGCCACATCATAAGGGAGATTTACCACCTTGAAAAGTATGGGTTTACTAGATCTAAACAAAGTAAATCTCTCCTCTCATCAAGGGGAGGTTCTCTATCAATATTTACGTGCCGGATATATAATTAAGTATAAAATAATACATGAGGGTGGTATAACAGCATCTACCCCTCTTTTTTTAGAGGTAATGTATGAAGGACAAAAGAGGAAAATCCTTGGTCTAAAGCTAACAACACTCCTCTTCTTTCAGGAATGGTATCAAATGAAGAGCAAGAGATTACCTGAAGTAACAAAATCCACAAGAACGCTCACGCAAGTGCAAAGTCTTCCATAGCTTCTCCACAGATCCAAAACAAGTACAACCGTAGAGTAAAGTGAAGCACAAAGTCTTCACCTGAAACTACAAAAGATAAAAGAATCTCAAAGGTAAAAGTAGCACAAAGTCTATTTTCTACCCTCAAGAAGTGCCCTCAGATAATAATAACACACCTACTTTTCTTATTAAATCAGATAAACAAGATGTTACCAGGAAAAAGACATAAGAATTATTTCCTAAATAACATAGATAATCTCAACACAAAGTTTGAAATAAACTGCTTCTCATTTATTTAATCAAAACATGATTTACAAGTTTGAGCACAAAATCTCAAAAGTTGCTTCAATCTCATCAGAGTGTTTGCTATTAACTTTTCCAAGATAATTTACAAATGAGGTCTCCACTATATATAGGGAGAAAACCCTCAAAAATAGAAAATAATAAAATATAAAATATCTTGGTCAAAGATGACTCATCTTTGACTTTTAGATATTTTCCAAAATATTTACATGTAATTACGCATTTACAAAATTGCATGCATTCTGCATGAAACAAAAATGCATAAGGATAGAAGAAGAGAGAAGGAGAGAGAGAGTCAATTCTTGCTGCCAGACTTCTTCAGATGAGCATCGTACATGGCGATTGATGCTTGAATTCCTATGCTGTCTGGTGCAACTGCATTCTTAGAGACGACCCTTGCTCTGATCAGTGCGTCTTTCAATGCTGTGATGGCTTTAGAGTCGCCAGTTAACCTGGATTTCAAATTCTCCAAAGTTAACTGAGCATCCAGAATGCTGTCTACCGAAGTCATTGAGAAAGATGCTCCTTTGAAATCTTTCTAGATCATCCCTTTGAAACTCTGAATCATTTCCTCTGCCAGAAGGAACTGATGGTCCTTAGAATTCAAGTTGCATGGCAGCTCTTCTAACTTGTTCAGGAGGCTCAGGTCACTCTTTTCACTAGCTTCCTTGAAAGATTTGAGATCATCAATTAGATCCTTGAGTACCTGAATCCTAAAGATCATTGACTCCTTGATCTCAACATAGGAATATTTGTTGGGGATGACACCGATAGATATCAGGGTACTCTTTTTGAGATCTTTCATTTCCTTCCATTTGCTGAGATCTTTTTCTAAGCTATCAATTTCTTGAGAGATAAGGGAGACAAAATCATCTACTTGAGTTTTCAATCTCTTCATTTTACCTGTTCTTTCTGCAACTTTTGATAGCAAAGAGACTCCCTGATTGTGCATCCTTTCAACATATTCTTCCATGACTTTCCCCTTTAAATAGGTCTTTTCGACTTTCAGAATGACTAAATCATCCACGGAAAAGGCCTCTGGATTTGTTGCCTCAGTCGAAATAATGAACCTCTTGATCACTGTTGTTAACTGCTCAGCTTTGGCTTTATAAAAATCCTTCATCTCCTTTTCCCTGTCAAACTTTTGGACCATAATGTCCATTACTGACTGAAGATCGCTCTTCGCACCTTCATGAGTAACTTTTCCAAGTTCAACATGAGAGATGGAATAACTGCTCATTTCAAAACCCTCAAGGGTTGCGTCCTGAGGAGGCTTGGCAATTTCTAAAAAATTTTGCTCTTTTTCTTCGACCAACTTGGAGAGGATTTTTGGCCTCTTAGGAGTCCATACTTTTACCGGCACTATCTTGCCAAAATTGAATTCATCCGGAGAGATGGCCATTTTCTTTCTTTTAGGCATGAAAGCAGACATCCAAGGTGGGAGAGAAGTACACATTGTAACAATGGTTGCCTCTGCCGGTGTCACTATAGTAGCTTCCACACTACTAGTGGTGGTAGTAGTTATAGTTGGAGTAACTGGTGAAACTGTATCAACTACTGATTCTGGCTCAGGTGCAGGGCTTGGTGGCAGGTTGAAAGATGGAGATGATAGACTCGGAATGGACCCGAAAGAGTGAGGGTAACCTACTAAAGGACCCTGAGGATCACCAAAAAAAACTTGGAAGGGGAAGCAGCTCTAGAAGATGGAACACTGATTGGAGAGATAGGAAAAGCAGGCACCGCAGGAGATTGAGGTGGAGAAGGAGAGGCACTCTAGATCGGCTGTGCTTGTGCCGGCGAGATTGGAGACCAAACACTTGGTCATTCTGAAGGTTGATTCTGTGTCTTCATAGGTTAAGCTGTCTGTGCCTCGAGGCTTTGATCTTTGGTTCTTTCATCTGCTGATTTAGGCTCTTGTGTTGACTTAGGCTTTTTGGAAACAAAGATGATCCTAGGCTTGTGAGGCTTAGAAGGTGAAGGAACGTCACCTTTGTTTTTTGTTCAGTTTTCTGCCTTCCTCTTCAACTCTACTTGGTATTCAGCCTCTGATCTTGTGATGAATTCTTTTAGGGTGATCCCTTTTGCTGCTAACCAATCATTGGTGTTAGCCAATATTGGTTCAAATCTTTTCCTCAGTGAGGTCAACTCCTTTTGATACCACTGAACTGGAGGGAGAAGAGAACCAGCAACCTTTTCTGTCAGATACCTGCTATTTATGATGTTCCTATCATCAACTAAACTAGAAGGGACCTCTGCAAGTCTGAGGTATTCTATCTGCTTTAGTGTGAGGTGGCAATAGTCCATTTTTCTTATTTCATCAGCTGTCCTCAGGTCCACCCAGATATCCTCAATCATGGGTTCGTGGAACTGAGTCTTTCTTCTAATCTTCTCTTTGACTCCCCTGAAGTCAAATTTCTCCCATCTCTTGAATGGTTTGATGGTAACCATCTATATTTTTGTTTCCATAACCTTGGCTTTGGTTGATGTAGCAATTGAAAACCTGCCAATCTGGATAGGGAACTTGAAACTGGGTCTCTTAAGTTCCATCTGCTTCGTGTGCATGACAACCAATTGTCAGCAAAGCTCCATTAGGACTAACCTATCTGAAGGGAATTTGGAGAACATATAAGGGTATCCTTGGTAGAAACCCACCCAAAAATAGCAAAACGTAGGGAACTGGAGGAACATGTAGCCATAACCGTTCACCACTGTCCAGGCCTCGTCTGATATTCTCTTCTGCTCCAGCTGAGGATCGAAGAGACACAAGAATATGGTGAAGAAAGCATCATTTACTCACCTGAAATGATGTGTTTACCCTTGAAGCATCAGCTTTGGATAGTATGAGTAGACCGAGGTGGTATTTCTATCTCCCTCTATTGTCAAACTTGGGAAAGATCGCATTGTGGCAGCTATATAGACCAGGTAAGAGGTCATGTAGAATTTGAAGGAGGTTTGTACCCTAGTCAGTTGTTCGTACATAGCGTTGTTGATCTGTTCCCCCCAAAAGATGGTTTTTTTTACCTTGAAGGATGATCTTAATGAATGGATACATCCATTCATGGAATTGTGAAGAGGACGGGAGGCCCCGTACTCTGCTGAGGAGGGTGATTAAGTCACCAACTTCTTCGATGAAATCACTTCTGGGAAAGATTTTCGGCCATCTAGAGAGACCGGTCCTCTGAGTCTTTAGCCATTTATAATTCATGACCTTCTTTTCCCTTTTTGGGTCTTTGTCGTACTCCTTTTGTGCATTCTCGAAGTCAATTTGGGTTACTTTGGTGGCTGGCAGACACAGGAAAACTTTGTCGATAAAATTGGGGTCCAACTAAATTATCATGCCACCACTGACGTCTGAGACCGATTTGGTCTCTTTATTGTAAAATCATGCACACTAGAGGACAAATTTTGCATGATGTGCTGCTACCAGAAAGGCGGCCACCAGGTGGATGTTGCTCTCAATAATTCTTTTTATCCCAGTGCTGGGATTTGTTGCCTTGGTTCACTCCAAGAATTCAGCCATGTCGACGTGGCTGATCTCGGTATCTTGAATGTCATCGACATTCAAGGTGACTGATGTGGGTGGGAAGATGCCCTGGTACTTGTATTTCATGCTCTTCACTTTTGAGGGAGATGCTTCCGTCATAGAGGACAGTCTTGATTGGACGGGAGCAGATGTATAGGAGTTTGCTGAAGGTGCTGCTGCCATGATTACAAATAAAAGAAGAGTGAGCGAGAGAGGGAGAGCGCAATTTAAGTGGCATGGGTTATTGGAGGTCACTTAAATAGGCTAGGTTTAGCAAAGGAGTAGAAAATGAGGAAGAAAACATGTGAAAGGGACAACTCGGAAAAAAATAATTCCAGGAGTTAGCTGAAAATTAAAGAAAAATGCAGGGGTGGTGAAAATCGCCGCCCTTGCATAAATTGGGAGAAATAACAGGGGCAGCATTTTTTGCTGCCCTTGCAGGTAGGATGTAGGGGCGGCGATTTTCACCGCCCTTGCAGGAAGAATGTAGGGGAAGCGAAAATCACTGCCCTTGCCGAAAAAGCTTAAAAAATGCAGCAGCGGCAAAAATCGCCACCACTGCTCTTGACAAGGGGAGAGCGTGGAAGGGCGGCATTTTTTGCCGCCTTTGCAAGAAAGTTTGAAAAAAAGACATGGGCGGCAAAAATGCCGCCCACATGAGGTCTTTGGCAGAAAAACCGCGGGGAGGGAGAAGAAAAGAAATAAAACATAAACAATAAAACACTAAGCTAAAATCAAGAAAAACAACATGAAAAAAAAAACAAAAAAAAATATAAAAACAAACCTTACCTGAGAAAATGCGTGTGCCACGAGGTCGGATCCATGAGTTGGTGCTTCAAAACATTGCTTAAGGCACTCAGGTGTAAGAGGTATGAGGAGAGGAGGAAGCAATGAGAAGAATGAGGCTTAAATTAGAATATATAGGGTGAAAAACCCACCCCAACAACCCGCTGCACACAGCCATTAATGCCTTGCACAGAAATTGAGGAGTGCAAGGGCGACAAAAATCGTCGCCCTTGCATGCTGTCAGTCTCTTTACAGGGGTGGCAAATTTTTCTGCCCTTGCAAGTCGGAGTGTAGGGGCAGAAATTTTTGCTGCCCTTGCAGAAAACGTGCAGAGGCGGTGAAAATCGCCGCCCTTGCACAAAAAAGAAGAGAAATGCAGAGGCGGCTTATTTTGCCGCCCTTGCACAGAAAAGAAAGAAGAGACCAACTCTGGAAGGAGAAAAAGGGGAAGGGAAAACTTGACCTGGATGAGATAGTAACCACTACTCGTTCCAAGGACAAGACGAAAATGATTTATAAAATTCGTATCGAAAAATGAACTTAGAGAGGCAAAAGACGAAATGGACAAGTTTCGTAGGGGGGGTTGTTTTTAAAAATGAGATAAGCTGATTTTGGAAACAACAAAACCCATGTTCATATTGATATTACATTTATTATATTAGGATAACACATCATCCTCCTTACACCTTTTCACATTATGGTTATTACACATGATACATCTATTTATATATCTTGTCTATATTGAGCCATCTTAACTATCATGTTTACATGGTATAGTTTTTTCCAATCATTTCCTATTCCATTAATTATATTACATTAAAATATGAGTATGATGGGTATCAATGAGCCTTACATGATGACATATATTTAATATGATTATACACAAATATATTGTTTATATTTCTTGTCACTTATAGTGGGGCATATTATTTGCCTTTACTATAAATCACCTCATTCTCCCATGAGTCATATATTATTATTAATGATATTTACCTAATGATATAACTTTATAGATATATAAATGTGTTTACAAATTTATTTGAAATATTTTAACTGATTTGGGTATTTTATATGATAACAGATGATCCACATTACTATTGCTTTTGAGATGAGTGATATTCAAAATTGGGTGCAAATCCCTCACCTCAAAATAGGGGGAATTATTTTCCATATATTCTTCACCCAAATTCATATTTTCAATGGGCTATAATTTTTTAAATATGTTTAGAAAGAAGTACCAATAAGAGTTATGTGTCTACTTCCCTTCTCAAGTATTAGACTTGAAGAAATAAATATTTTTAATAAAATCCTTGAGATCCCAAAGTACCTCTTAAGCTCTTTAGTGACCATATTTTATATTAAATTTTAAATTTTGGTACCTTGTATATTCCTAAGAGTGATAGTATGGTTCACATACTAACAAATGTATTCATTCATTTAATTATTAAAAAAAATCATTTAAATTGACTATGGATTCTCTAGGCCATTGATTACTTATTATCATGCATGTTTTATTGTAGGTATATTCAAGTAGTTGATGATTAAGCATGAATGTGCCTTAATATATAAATCAATAGTTCATCCTTCCATCCATTAGGTAAGTGTAGGTATATCCTTAAATTGTTTATAATTTCATGCCCACGTGCGTCTATAAAATTCATATCAAAGTGGAGAATTATGTAAACTCCTAATTTTGGTACAATGCTTATTATTGAAATGTTTTTAGGGTGGTTTTGTCCATATGGAACATAAGTTTAAACTAAGCATTATTGTAATTTTCTCATGTGTTCTCTATATTTATTCTCTATGTGGCCCCATCATCTCTTCTTTCTTTAGTTTTATCTCTCTTCTTCATGTTTTTTAATCTTTAGGGATTCTTCCTATCTTGTTTCTTTATTTAGGACATAATCAACTGATATTTCATTGTGTCACTTTACCTTGTGTGGTCCATTTTCCTCTATTTTCACTTTTTTATCTTAATGGTGGCTTGGTTTTTTAGCTTCCCCCTCTTTTATTACATCATTTTGCATGTTAGTCGGTCCATAATTCAAATTATAGAAGTATAACACACACACACACACACACACACACACACACACACACACACACACACACACACACACACACACACAATATTAATAACATGTATTAATTAATAAATAATTATAAAAATCTTAGGTACACTAACAAATATATATTTATTCACTTTAATGTTATTCAAGTGATTTCAAGGACTTTAATTAGATACACATTTTTACCAATAGAAGATTTAATCAAGTGTTGATATAGTTACACTTGATTATCTAAGGAGAGAAGGTGAAGCCCTTTATATCCTCTTGGGATGGGATACATTCATAAATAATTATAACTAAATTATCCCTAATTCTAAACATGTTGGATATGTAGCTACAACTTGTTAACAGTTTTCCCGAGCTAACTAACTTTACATTTCTATTCCTCTCACAACATTGTGGAAAATTATGTTAAAAAAAAAGGATAAGAAAATCATAATATTATTCACATAAATTATGTGAATCAAATTTATTATTCTACTAATCATCTATCTTAAAAAATACCTAAAAAGTTACATAACCTAAAAATAAATAGAGGAGAAAATTAATAGTACAAGAACAAAATTTGTAGTATGTTAATATTGATTCTGACACTATTGATGCTCAATTATTTTTTAGCACTTTCTCCTATTATATAAAAATCATAGGATAAATAGTTTTCTATTAATGGAAATCTATATACAATCTCAAATCCTAGTTATAGTCACTAGACATGTTTATTTTAAGATTCTATCTATCTCCTTATAATTTCCTTGGGTTTTTATTGTTCACATTTTATTGTTGGACTAGATTTTGACATTACGTCAGATCTAATTATAATCTAGGACTATGATTTTTTAGATCTTCATTTCTATAAAATTTAACCCATTATGCATATTTATTTAACCCTAAATTTAGATATATAGGTTATCTAGGGTTAATGGGATTACTTAGATTTTACACAATAGTGGTGAACTAAACTAATAATTGGGAAATTAAAAGAAACCTTCAAAAAAATAGTATTCTAAATTTATACAATTGAGATTATTAAAAATATTAAATTACAAGTATTTATAGATATTCAAATGAATTAGAAACAAATTATATGTAGTTGGTTTATTGTGCACATATAGGTCTGGGTAGGAATAGGATATAAGTGGGTAGGAATAGGATATAAGTGGATTGGAAGATGATCCTATAATAGTCATCAAATTCTATAAATTTTTTTTTGTGACCTTAGATGTTTGCATTCAATATGGATAGTTATGTTAATGCATATATCTAACCCTACCATAGGTATATTGTATGGAATACTAACTAGATCTAGATGAGACAAAATATAGCCTTATATTTTTTATATCACATTTATTTTGATATCTTCAAATAATACACATAGATTTTCACTCTTTCTCAAAGGATCAAACCCTAGCTCTTCACCCTTGGAGTGATAGTGTAAAAAAAGGTTTAGTGGGCTCACAGTGTCAAGCTACCCCAAATAACCCTCTATAAATGGGTGTTAATTATGTAAATAATAATATAAAGATTAAATAATACTTATATATTTATCCCCTTCATGTTGACTTGTGTGTTCATAAAGATGCAATGTGTGATAAGTAAAGACATGCAATGACCTAGCTTATAGCTTAGAAAATATGGATCATGGGATATTATTTAAATTCTTAACACATGTGTAAATGTTGATCCTATGAATAATATATAAATAAGTATAAATAGGTTATGTTTGCTCACTTAAATTCTTTATTGAGTGATTCTCAATATAGTTCCTTGTGATTTGTCTATGATTTCTAGGTGAGGAATGAATGAGGGTTGGTCTTATATATATACGAATATGTTTCATAAATATGTCACATTAAATAACTTAGGATGACATTTAGGATATGTTTTATTTTAAAAATTAGATGAATTTTTGGCACTATACACTTTTCAGGGAAAGTGGAAACTTGCATCAATGTAGGTGTCAATCTGGGATGCAAGTTTCTAGGGAGCTAGAAAATGGGTATAGGTCCAGAATTGGAAGTGAAGGATAATGATCATATTTATATAAGTTTTCATAGTATATAAGGAATGGTCATTATAACAATAATTTTTAGAGATAATAAATTTGGCCCAAAGAGATAGTGAATGTGATCCTTTCGATAGCAAGTAGGTCTAAAATTGAAAGTGACAACCATGATAGGTATTTTCCAAGCGTACAAGACTAAGGTATTATATAAATTATATTTTAGTATCCACTTTTCCCCCCTTTTAATCTAGTAATTAAATTTATAGTTTAAAGGAAATCAATGCATACTTGTATGTGTACAACAAACCTTGTCTTTGTGTAAGCCTAATTTGAGTGATTTACTAGTGATTGAATTGTAACTAAGATATTGTTATAGTATATAATCCCCTTAAATATAAAATTACTTCAAGAGGAATTACAATGGATTTATAAAGAGAGAGGATGATCGTGTGATCATAAAAAATCTCTAAGAATCCTCTTCGAACAAGGTGGTCAATCCATAATGGAAAAAAGACTAAAAAAAGGAGAAATGATCCATGAAACCCTATAAAAAAACAATATAAGACCAATATTTTGAGCTAAGTAGCCAATATTCCATAAAAATACAATCTACATATATAGAGTACTAAACGTAAATGCATAACTAGGCAAATTTGAGAAAAGATAACTCCCATCATAAAGTGCATAAACCTAAACAAAAATAAGTTATTCAAAAAAATATCTAAATAAAGCATATTTGCTTTACAACAAAAAATAAGGAATGATTATAGAATTTGAGTTTAATCAAAATAGATACAAAGAGTGTCACTTCTATAAGATATTATGGATCAAGAATTAGAAGAATTATCACATGAATACATATCAAAATCTATAGAAGATTCATGTTATTTATGAATCTAAATAGTTTTACCCTTAGAAATAAGAGATATAGTTGTTTTCCAATAATTCAAAGTGTCATGCATGGATTTACCACAATATTTACATGGGTGAAATTTCCAACATTGAGATATACTATTCCCATGTTTTACATAATGTGCATAAGGTTTAATAAGTTTAACCAAAGCATGAGCATTAGAAGCAATATAATAAAAATTAGTTACATTATAAGTCCTTTGATGTGGAGGACAATAAGATGTCAATGTACATTAGAAGCATTAGAATCAACAAAACTAAAACCTTTACAATTTGCATTAGAAGTAGGCAAAATAGGTTCAAGAATACCATCTTCACACTTACCAAAAACATCACAAAAATAAACTATATTGTGTATGATATTTAAGTTGGGGTTGGTAGAATAAGTGTTTAAATAAGCTTTAGTAGTTTTATAAGAAGAAAAAAAAATTGCATTGTGAGAGCTAGTGTTATGTTCAAAAGACACAAATTTAGAATTTAAAGTGTCAATAGATGATTGCATAGTTTGTATTTACTTAATAAAAGAGGCTTGTAAAGAATTTAAATAATTATTTTGACATGTAATTTATTTCTTGAGTGAAATAACTTTTTTTATTTTTTTAAATAGTTTGCATAGTATTCATAAAAATGAAAAACAATCACCAATTTAAAGGCCATGAAAGTAAAAGATGCCAAATTTATGATCGTCGATAAGAAATCAATTATTATGAACATTGAATGATCCAAATAACATTTAAAAATATTCATTTTAACAATGAATTTATGTCAATTACATTGTAAATGTAAGTCTACATCAAAACAACAAACCTTAAATGAGGTTGAGTTTTTACAAAATACTATAAACTGGTAAAGGAATAAATGATCCAAACAAGGAATTCCTAAAGCTTTGTTTACAAAGGATAATATATAAAAAAAATTAAGTTTTGAAATGCATAACTATTTGATAATTATTTTCAATTTGATTTGATTTTTAAGGTTTGAGGAGGAACCACTCATTATTAGAAAATAATTTAAAAAGCTAAATAGTAATAAATCATGAAGTAAATAAAAAATCCAATATGCAAATGCACATACTAATGCTTATGAAATTAAATATTTTTGAAAAATAAAATATTCTACCAAAAAAATCTAATATTATATTTTAGTAAAAAATAGTTTGATTTTTTTGAATGATTGAAA
>JARHVA010001510.1:1945000-2017500 GCA_037957365.1 Torreya grandis | reverse complement strand
ATGTTGGTGTGAATTGGTACTATATTGTTCAATAATTTTCCAAATTTCTTTATAATAGTTTTGTTTGTTGTTTCTTCCTGCCCATTACCATATGGGTAATGAGGCTTTAAAAAGGTATATCAAATTTTATATTTGATTAAAAAGTGTTTCATTATTTTATTATTAAATGATAACCCATAATTGGTAAAAATCATTGAAGGTATGTAAGAATAGGAAATAATATTGGTCATGAAAAACTTGTATATGACATCTCCTATGGTAAACTCAAGTGGAATTTTTTCCAACCACTTTTAAAAATATTTTGTATCTATAGTCATGAATTTATGTCCTTTATCAAACACATGATTTGTTTTTCCAATAAAATCAATTCCCCATAATGATAAATTCCATGATAAGACAATCAACTATAACTCATGATATGGACCATGGTTTAGATTGTTATATTTTTGGCATTGTAAACATAATTTAGCATGTTTAGTGCATCCATGTTCTATTATAGGCCAGTAAAAACCATGCCATGATAATTTTTAGGGGTTTTCATTCCATTAAAGTGTTCCCCACACTCACTATCATTTATTTATAAGAGTGTGGTTCATGCCTCCTCTTTTTTTAGGCATAGAAGTAATTTTCCTTTGAACCCTTGCTTGAATAGATAATTGTCGATAATAATATAATAAATTGATTTTCATTGTAGTTTGCATTTATCATTTATTATGAAGTGATCTAGTATGTAATCTTGATATAATAAATTATATGCCATTTTACCATTCTATATTTGTAGAGCTACAAGCAATTGTGATAACTATTAGAGCATCTATTTTATCAAGAGTTATGGAATCTTATCATAATTTATGTATGGCAAAGTTTATATAATCATCACTAGTATAAAAAGTCATAAAGGATGTTTCACTATCCATTACATTAGAATGGAGGTTGTATTTACTTAGAATACTAGTGATAGATAATGTGTCAAATGATTCTTTGAGTCCATCCACCATTTTATTTATATGGGAGTAAATGTTCTATTTTGGTTTGATAATGATTGATAACATGATTAACAACCAATTGTGAGTCACTAAAAACTAAAATGGCCTTGATATGAATGTTTTGTGTTATAGATAATCTGATTATCAAGGACTCATATTATGTTATATTTTTGGTGCATGAAAAGGTTAATCTGTAAGAGAAAGGCATGTATTCACTCTCAGGGGTGAAAATTATGATACATACACCTACACCTATCATACATCCAAATTCATCAAACAACATTATTCATGGATTTAAATTTCTCTTACATGTTTTGAATTAATAATAGAATGAGTTTTAAATTGGGAAAAAAATCAAGTAATAGAGTTGTATCTAATTGGTTAGCTACAACTTTAACTTTTACTAATTTTTTAGATATAAAATTGAGATCAAACTCTATATGTTGCATCACCCATTTATCTATGTAGCCTATTATATGGGTTATGTTCATGATAAATTGTGAATGATCCTATTTAATTATAATGTGGATCTAATTCTTAAGCAAGTAGTGTCCTAAATGTTTTGTATCAAAAACTAATGCTAGACATAGTTTTTCCATGGTGCTATATTTGCATTCCTAATAGACCAGTTGTTGGATTATATACTAAATTGCATACTCTTTGTGCTAATAATTATATTTTGATAATAGGGCCCCAAGGGCCTCATGGGTGGTTGATATATAAAGGATTAATGGTATATATGGTATAGGAGGCATTAGAACTAGAGTTTTTTTAAGTATTCTTTGATTTTATCAAAGCTTTGATAAAAAGTGTAGTCCTAAATAATATTTTTGTATTTTTTATAAAATTTGTGAAAGGTATTATTTTACCTTCCAACTACATAATAAAATGTCAAATGACCTGAATATTTCCTTTTAAAAATCATAATTATTTTAAGTTTGTTGGTTGTCACTATAGATGATATTTATGGATTATATAACACCTCAGTCTTGTACACTTTACAAACTCAAACCTTTGTCATTCCTCTCATTTATGAATCTTTATCACTTTAAAAAATCTTGCATCTACTCTATCTTATTCCCCTTGGCCTATCTCTTGGTCTGACCAATATTATGTTGAATACCTAGACCTCATTTATTTCCTCCAATGATTGAAATATGTTTATCTTATGCCTCAACAAATTTTAAGGTTGTACCTAGTTTCTAACTACTAAGACACAAATGTCAGTCCAAAACACTTTTGTCAATAGTAGTGTCCTACCCTAATGTAGGTGTCTAGTGCCCTAAATTCAAATAATTTAAAAATTAGGTCCCACCCTATTGTGTATGATATTTAAGCTAAGGTTGGTAGAATAATTATTTAAATAAGCTTTAGTAGTTTTATAAGTACAAAAAAAAAATTGCCATTGTGAGAGCTAGTGTTATGTTCAAAAGACACAAATTTAGAATTTAAAGTGTCAATAGATGATTGCATAGTTTGTATTTGATTAATAAAAGAGGATTATAAATCATTTAAAATATTATTTTGACATGCAATTTGTTTCTTGAGTGCAATATTTTTTTAAAAAAAAATAGTTTGCATAATCTTCATAAAATGAAAAACAATTGCTAATTTAAAGGCCATGAGAGTAAAATATGCCAAATTTATGATCATTGACAAGAAATCAATTATTAGAAACATTGACTAATCTAAATAACATTTAAAAATATTCATTTTAATAATGAACTCAAATCAATTAGCTTGTAAATGTAATTCCACATAAAAACACCAAACCTTAAATGAGCTTGAGTTTTTGTAAAATACTATAAACTAGTAAAGGACTAAATGATCCAAACAAGTAATTCCTAAAGCTTTGGTTATGAAGGAGAATATAAAAAAACTTAAGATTTGAAATGCATAACCACTGGATGATTCTTTTTAGTTTCATTTTTTTTAATGTTTGAGGAGAAACCACTAATTATTAGCAAATAATTTGAAAAGCTAAATAGTAATAAAGGGCTAAGCAAATAAATAAGCCAATATGCAAATACACATACTAGTGATTATGAAATTAAATATTTTTTAAAGCTAAAATATTCTATTAAAAAAATATAATATTAGATTTGAATTAAAAAATAGTGTGATTTTTTTTTGAATGATTGAAAAAGTGAATAAAGTTTTTGTTAAGAACTCCTTATGAAATGAGTTGTTATTTGTATCAATGTAAACCAAAGTGAAACACATGAAAGTGAATTACATGTAAAGCTACCGAAGAAAAGTGAATTACTTAAACATGTGCATGAATCTATTAAAATAAATAACGTGTGAATATTTTTAATGTTACTAATGATGATATGCAAGAAAGTATTGAGATTACCTAAATAAATTAAAGCAAAGATTTGTGGGAAATAAAACCATACAAAGATAACTAAAAAAAAAAGTAACACCTCACACAAAACAAAATAGTTGTAAAGAGCTAATGTCCCCAACTATGACAAGCATTACAAAGATGAAAAATACTAGAAACTAGTCATAAACCAAATCTTGGAAGAGGCAGAGATATACTACCATAGTGCACTAGAAAGAATAGATAAAATCGTAAAAGCAAAAGTAAAGTTAAATAGGCATAAATTCTAACCAAAGGTGAAAGAAATAAGGAAAATAACTTCAAATAATACCTATAACCAGATGATAAATAGTCAAAATACCATTATGAAGTGTATCCATTAATGTGCAAAACCAAATGGTGAGAGTAGTGAAATCAAAATGCTTGACACAAGATAAGGTGTGAGTTTGACTCGCTGCCTATAGAGGAAGAGAAAAATTAACTCTATAAATATAAAAAAAAATTAAAATAATAGTATAACACTCAAGGGATAATGGAAAAATACTAAGCATTACATTAAAAAAGAAAAAGAAATCATAAACCAAAAGGAAAAAGAACTAGCAAATGAATGAAAAAATAGAAAAAAATATTTTTGTAGTCTGCACTAAGGTAGAAACTATAAATTTTTTAATTTAAACCAATGTGATGAAAGAAAGAAATGAATCTCATATTGGTAGAGAGACCCAAAATATAATGCCAATATCAAGGATTATGTAACTACTAATAAATGAAAGAATTTGAGAAACAAAAAAGCATACTACACAAAAATGAAAATAAAGATCCTTATATACAAAAATTAAAACCTAATATCATAAACTAAAAATTTCACCAAGCTATAAAAAATGGAAAATAATCCAAAATAATGATATGCTTAGTTATCAAAAAACATACCATTAAGGAATACTACATAGAGATAAACTCAATAAAATGTTAAGCAAAGGGTATAACCAAATACAACCCAAAAGACCAAAGATCCTACAAAAAATGTCAAAAACATAAAAATATGATATTCTTCCACCTTTGAACATGTAAAAAGCCTCAATAATCAACATCAAACAACCTTATAGCTTTGATACTATGACATAAATGTTACCAAAGATTAAATTAAATATTGAATAAGTAATAAAACTTAGGGAATAATGTTATCATGAATTGAACACAAACCACAAAGTTGAGGTGATTTTGACAAGTGGGGAAACTATCAAGTAGTGAAAAACCCCACACTAATATTGAAATATTGCTCAAGGATTCTCTTATTACAATAGAATGAAGAAGCTAGGAGAATAATGGCCTTACTTCGAAAAAGCAATAAGAATGTAAGAGCAAGACTAGATCAACAAGAGTGTTGTTAGAGTGTTATAGAAAGTGTTTAATAAGTGGATACATCTATTTATAAAGAGAAAAGAGAGAAAAAGTGTTACAAGGGAAAGCTTTAGCATGTGTGCCAAATGTCCCTAATCCTCTTAAAAGTAAGGAAGATTTGTGTTCCATATTGGGGGGAGAGGAGTTACATATAAGTAACTCCAAATCTAACATGTAGACTAGAGAGGTGAGTGACACCTTGAAAGGATAAAATAAAGAACATTTATAAATAAAATAAATGTACACACAAATAACACTTAGGTAAGCCTAGAAACCTATATGGAGGACCAAATAATATTAATTCTCAAACAATTAGCATATGGAATCTAAAATTGAAATAATTTCAAATGCTTGACTATAAGAAGATTAAGGTTAGGAGTACATGTGTATTGATGCAAACATATTTCCTTTTGTTGATTTGATTTGAAATGGTGTTGCATTATGAAGAGTTAAAACCTATATTATGAAAAATCTTAACTTGAAAGTTATATATATATATATATATATATATATATATATATATATATATATATATATATATATATATATATATATATATATATATATATATATATATATATATATATATATATATATATATAAAGGACACATGTTCCTAGTCTTGTTGTAAAGGTGAATTGCAACATGGCCATTGAGCTTGTTTCATCAAAATTATACAACCCAAATATATGCATAACCTGGTGAGTGTGGTAAATTTAATCAAATCACACTATACATCTAATGAGGGTGGTGATTTTATCAAATTCAGCTTATAATTTTGGTGAATTTATATGTTTTAATCAAATATAACTTATAAGTTAAATAAGAGCCAGTGATTTAATCAATTCAACCTTTCAAAGGTGAACCAACTATTCCAAAATCTTAGCTCAATAGCAGTCCATAACATTCCATCTTGGGTATAATAATAGTCCATAATAGTATTTGAAATCTATAAATTTACTCAATTTTACAATTTTAGGTGTCCTTTACATGGCATATCCACCTCATATATGTCTCAATCAAAAATTTGGGTATAATATAAATAGAAAGTATATAATGTTTCTAAAAATATATATCTAAATCATATAGCTATGAAATCTCAAATTTAAAATTAGTGCAAGTGTGGAGAAAATGTTTCTATGACATGCTCTCAATGAATCTAGATAATATGAGAACTATTTTAAATATGGAGAACATGTTTCTATAAAATTCCCCCAATATAATCTAGAGATGATAAGTACTTAATAAGTGTCAAGGTCATGCCTTTTTAACAAGCCTCCACTATAATCTAAAACTATGAAAGTGTGGAATTAATGCCTCTATGACATGCCTCCAATGATATTCCCCATTTTTAGGTGAGGGGAAGTATAATATTATAGTTAACTTACCTAAAAAGAATAAGATAATTGTATAATTTATGTATTGATCATGTAAAATATGAGAATAGCATGTATAGGTAGATATAGCATTAAGGCATTTAAGTCCTAAGATTCATGATATAGATCATGGAAACATCTAGAGAGTAATAGCTAATCTTAGAAATAAATTAAGAACACACAAAAGAGAACTAAAAAGTAAAGCAAAAGGAAATGGCCCAAAGAAACCTCAAAAAAGGGGCATGTTCAATTTTCACACAGTCAAAAGGACATGAATTACTCAAATTTCCATAGAAATGACATTCAAATCTCCATAGACAACATAGAGAGATTATTCAAATGTCTAAATAGGAAATCAAAGGTATGGGGTCCGTAATAAATGGAGAATATTCAAATTACAAAATAGGTCATACAATGAAATATAATAAAAATCAAGGAACACACTCAAGTAAGTGCATAAATGAAATCATACAATAAAGGCAACCAAAATTAACATAGCATACTAGTTCATATATATATATGTCTTTTCAAAATGTGTAGTATAGAGCATATCAAGTATACAGTGAAAGGTATAAACAAGGATATAGGCATGTGTAAGTATATATGATCAAATGTGATAATGTAATGTGTTATCCCCAAAATTTTACACCTAAAATTTTGGGATACCCCGATAAATTTTTTTTGTATTTATCTTGTGTGAGTTAGTTGTATTTGTTGAGTCAGTCCCCTGAATAAGGAAATTAGGTTATATTAGTTATTTTACCTAATTTATTAATTTTCTCAATTGCTCCTAATTATTCTAGAAGGTTAAAAACCTTTTTCCTAAAGTCATTATTAAAATCCATCTACTCATCTCCCTTAATAGATTAAAAGGAGTAGAAGTACTTTGGCTTACCCATAAAGTAAACGAAGTTCTGTATACTAATTTACTTATTTGAAAAGAAGTAAATTTATTTTGAAAACTTGAATTACTCATCACATTCCAAACTAGGGTTATCAAATTACTTTGTTACACTATCTAAAGTTAAGTAAAGTAACCCAACAAACCTACTAAATACTTCCCAATTAAAATCAGGGTCTCGACATTACTTTACTTGTACACAATCTCAAGTAACTGTAATGTGGGTCCTTGAACTTGAAATAATATTCTTAGACCAAATTGGGATTGTCTAGTTGCTTTACTACACTACTAAAATTACATTAATCAGTTCCATAAACCCACTAAACATTGCCTAGACACATCTAGGTTTTCACCATTAATCTACTCATATAAATTATAAGAAAAATAAATTTGGGTTCATACACATGAGTTACTCATCGACATATACCCAATCATGTTTATGGGAGCACTTGAAAAAAAAGAATAAGGGATGACATGCTTTGTTATGCTTACAATTAATACATTGACATATATACATATATATATATATATATATATATATAAGGAAATTCCACCTCATTCCTACCTATCAACCAAGTCTTTCAAACAACTAATCATGCCTTCAAACCTCGAGTCATACCATTTGATATTCTGGAACACTTTCAAGTGATTTCCTCTTTGACTCATTTGTGCTTGAGGTAAGTAAATCATCTGCTTGTGTTTTTTGTATCTTTTATTTGCATTTTCTTGTTTTTTTTTCTACATAAGTTTTGTGTGCCACCATAATCATTTCTCTAGTACATTTGCTTCACTATGGTTTCTATTTTGTTTTCATGAAACGATTAGTTGTCTTAAATCATGCATTCATGCTTTAAATTATTTATTGTGTTTAAAAACCCCTAAAAAACCAATCCCTTCATGAGAAACCTAGTAATTGAATATCCCTTGCCCAGTCAGGTTTCATAACCTTCTTTACTTCATCAGGTCCTTGAAGTAAAGTAACAAACCATGATAAACCCAAATCCTAAAATCCCTAGTCATCTAAACTTTCAAACCCTAGTTACTTTAGGTTTTCAATCCCAAGTAACTACCCTAATAAAACCTAAATTATTGATCCTATACAAACCCATTGCAACTCTAACTAAGACCTACTCAAGATTTTCTTTCCTCATTTCTTACTTTGGGTCTCCTGTATGTAGTTACTACCTCCCAAGAGCCAAAAGTCTTGAGCCTAGATAGATTTGCATTATAATACCCAAGACCAACTCGGACTTCTTCTTCATGCTTGTTTGCTTAAGGTTTTTGAATCCAATTAACTAGTCAAGGAAAACCCAAATTTATGAGTAAAGGAAAACCCAAATTTGCCTATGTAATCCTAGTGACCTATTTGGGTTTTTGAATTCCTATTACTTAAAATAATGATACTTAGTTTTTCAAGACTTCACATTACTCAAAACATGAAATTTTTTTAGAGGTGCTTTAAGATCAATGAGTTAATTCTTTTCTCAAAATTTCAAATCTAGTGGAAGTAGTTAGTCAACATCAGGGAATACATATCTAGTTCTTCAGAGTAAGTCAAAGCCAATGTCTGGATCATAAATTCTAGGTAGATCAGGAGAAGAGTTAGTTGATGTACAAAAGTAAACAATATTGATTGAATAGGTCCCAAAGTTATCCCTAGAGGAGATTCTAGAACCAACCAAGAAGGGAAAAGGGAAATTTAAGATAGTTAAGTCACAAGAGCCAAAAATGAAGTATGAGTATAAAGGTTAACCAATTGAATTAATCATAGTCTCCAATTTAACTGAGATAAGTGACAAAGACATGGGGCATGTGTTTGTAATATAATTATTGGATAGATATAAATCCATAGCTAAGACCCCACTCTTACATGTTATGACAAGTAGTGGAATCCTTCAAGTTATAGCCTTCCCAAGCTGAACCCAACTCCCTAAGTTTGTGCTAGCATATGCCAAATATTATGAATCCCTAACCAAGACTATGAGAGATGCTACTAGGAGTATAATTATAATATTGGATGCTCAGTATCTCAACTACTATTTTAATATTCTAATATCACCTAAATTAATTGACATAATAATGGGGAAAGCCATCAATCAATGGGAAACTAAGAAAATTGAGTGTATAAAGATATTTAATAGATATTACTTGAAAATAGTAAAATAAGCTTCAAGGTTTCCTAAACACATTGAAAGATTATATTTTTCTCAAGAAGTTGATGATATCATTCAGTTACTATGCAGGATTAATGGTGAAAAAAATGTTATTTTTTTCTATCCATGGATGTATGCCTTTATTAGAACCATTGATGCGACCATAAGCTCTTCCAAAATTGAATGGGAAAGAATGGTAAGTGATAATGTAGATCAACATTTGAAGAGTGTTTTATATACATTTAATTTTAGTATGACATCATATCTTGTATACATAGATGCTTTAAGTGGAATTTTCAAAAGGCTAAGGACTAAGGGCACACTATCAACCATGCCTATATATGAATATTATCCTCAATTGGTCCTTGAAGAATACTAAAAACATTATAGTGTATTAAATGATGGTGTCTTTTATGAACTTATTTCCAAATTGGATACATCTCTAAAACATAGAAGAGTATCAGATGAAACATGAGATGAAGTTTCATTATATGGTTGTATTTTCATTCAATTTCTTGACTTCACCTATCTCAAAGTAGGAGGTTTTTTAGGAACACCTATCAAGCTTCCTAGATATCTAAATTACAATTGGATCCTCATGAAATTTTGTAGACAACTTGTTAAATTACATGGTATACAATCAAAGTCTTGCAAGGTTGTTATCAATTTTCCCATTGTGATTGGTCACTATCATTTCCATTACATTTATAAAGATATAAATGTAAAGAAAGAAATGCTTCACCATTATACTAAAGTGAACTTTGAAACTAGATCCAATTTTAATTATAGGGGTGTTTCTTAGAGTATGATTTCTCTGGAGTACATGCATATCCCAGTACTTGAATATTTTTGGATGGATTGTAGAAATGAATTTGAAGTGAGGAGGGATAAAAATAGGTTGACTATAGAACAAATTCATGTGTTTGATTTAGCTTTTGTTCTAAAAAATATGGAAGATGATGGTGTTGTTATAAGTGATGTTTTTCATGCAATAGGAAGGGATAGTGTCCCAATTCCAATAATCATTTTTGGAGATGATAATGATAAAATGTTTTTTGAGAGAACTTCAAATGTTTTGGCAATGACTTCCAATTGGATTCTTGATAAGGGTTATTTCATGAAGGAATTGATAAGTGAAACCACATGTGTGGGGAAAAATAGAAAAGAGATGGTGCAAAGAGAGAGTAGCAAAGTATATACCAAGAAGATAAAAATCAAAATCAATAATGATGATACATTTTTTAGTAGTAAAAGATAAGGAACCTATTTAGGCAAATGTTCCTCTTCCACCATTATCCACCATCATAGGTCCTCCTACTTCTACCATTCCCACTTCTCCCATTCCAATTTCCACTACATCCACATTAGATCCATCAGTATTAATTCCTCCTCCCAATACTCATATCACCATAACTCTTGAGAAATATATTTCAATAGAATCCCCTCTTCCTCCTTCATATTCCCAATCTACTTCACCACCACCACTTCCTCCTGAAGATCAACCCATTACTAAAAAAACCTAAAAAAGTAACTAATGAAAGAGAGACACCTTCTCAAGAAGGAAAAAAAGAAAAAAATTAAGAAATAACTAAGGTAATTAAATAAAGAATAAAAACTACTAAAGAAGGACCTGAACTCATGGCAAAAACATAAGAAGTTAGTAAAAGACCCAGAGAAGAGAAAGTAATGGCTGAGAAATTGGTAGAGAAGATAGAAAAAATAGTTGAAAAAGAGATCTAGAAAGGAGTGGAAACTCAAGAAACATATTCTTAAGATCTAATGATTATAAATAATCAACAAAAAATAATATCTCATTTAGATACTCTTATCCTACATATTTCACATCTTGACTAGCTATGTAGAACACTCCTGAGGTGAGAGAAGTAATCAAACTTGAAGAGATATATTTAAAACTACTGAAGAGTCTTGATAATAGGGGTAAAAATACAAACCTACCAAAATAACTTCAAAGATATAGATTGAATCTTCAAGATAAATGTTTGTTGATATATCAATCCCAGCTCAAGGGATGAGCAAATAAGAAGTCACTAAAAGTGACTTAACCTATTCAAGAATTCCCCTTAGGGAGGTAACTATTGAGAGTTTGAAGGAAGATACTCATAATCTCATTAATTCTCTTTTAAAGAATTTGGATGAGGAGAAGGCTACCAAAGATAAATTAAAAGAATAAAATACACAATTATGTGAAATAATAGCTAAAGTGTCTAGATCATTTCCACAACAAGTTATTAATTTAAGAGAACCAATTGAGTAGCAAGTGATTTATGAGGTAGAAGAGACTAGAGATAAATCTAAAACTATTGACAAGTAGATTGATACAATGAATCAAAAAGGTTTAGAAATTTTTTCCTAGTATTCAAGATGTACTTACTAATATTTTGAATAAATTGATAGAAATTAAGTCAATAATGAAATAAATTGAGAATAAAAATGAAACTTTGGAATTGAAACAAGAAATACTACATACCATAGGAAATTTGAGTGAGAAGGTCCTAGTTGAAGAGAATATCACCTTAGATGAATCAGTAAAAAAGATAAAACAAGAAGATTAACTCATATATTTTTGAATAAACATAATGAATGAAATGAGTGAAGAAATGGAGACTTTGTTAAAAGAGGAAAGTGATGCAATTATAAATTTAGAATATTTATTATATGGCTTAACTGGTATCTAGTCAAGCAAAGTTTTGAGGACATCTAAGTAGTTATATGAGTAATTCAATCAATTGATAGAAAAAACTAGAACTCTTTTCACATACAAGTCCATCAAATAATTGGTCATATTTCAATAAGAAGTGAAGATACTTGAACCAAGAATTGAAAAAGTAAAATCTCATTGTAGAAAGTTGGAAAGAGAAATGTAGAGATTTGAGATGGAAAGACAAGCTCTTGCAAAACCAAATGATGCAGCCATACAATAAATAATGCCTCAAAAAATCAAATATAGAGAGAAGTGCAAGATTCAAGTTCATGAAGTAGATTAATTTTTCTCCAAGTAAATTATTTCTTCTTCTTCTTCTTCTATTTTCTCTTTTCTCTTCATAAACACACTATAAGTAATCTTGTTTTTAGTGATTACTTCATAAAAGTAATATCATTATATGATTTACTTGGAGAAGTGAAATTACTTTGTAAAAACCAAAGACTTAAGTAACTTGGCCAAAACACCGTTACTTAAAGTTATTTTATAAAAGTAGATTACTTGGAATATTTTAGCACTACATGCAGAGAGTTAGTATCGATCCAAATAGGATCACTGAGTTTCAACACTTATCATCAACCATTGCAAGCCATGAAAGAGAAATTAAAGGAATACGTTACTCAATGTTTCCCAAATTTAGCACAACACATGAAGGTTTTGGAGATTGACTCCTATTCAAATTGTATATCTAGCATTGTATAAATATAAGTGAAGGCCTATGTGCCTGGGGAGGATAATTTTTGAGAGGATGAGAATTTTTGGAAAACAAGCAATTATAAAAATCGTACAATTTTTTTTAATGAATATAATTTTTTTTGTTTAGATAACTTGATTATTTTATATGAATTGTGTTGAAAGTGAAGAAGAAGTGGATTTTTTTTCTTGAAGAAATTTATCTGAGGAAATCATTTCTTGTGTTTTATGAAGATAAAATGGTAAAATTTGCATTTATCTTTGATCTAAATTGACTTCATAGCTTTCTTAATCATTTTTTGAAAATTTGTCATAATTACATTTATTATCTAGTTGCAAGTGTTAGGTTGTGGAGCTAAAAGCTTCAACCTTTGCAAACTAGGAACAGATGGTTGCTGAGTTCTACAGGAACCGGCGTCGGCAGCATGACTGACGTCGGCAGAATCCAGTGCAGAAGGCCACCGGTGACGGCAGGAAGTCGGCCAACATCGGCAGAACCAGACCAGCAGGGACCGACGTCGGTCGCCTGTGTGTTCCCGAAGTGTTCGTTTCACGGACAGTTAGTTAAGTGAACAATGAGTTTGCATGTTAAGACCAGCCAGAGTCTTGGGCTGCGAGGATAATTGTCTAAATTAAGAGTCTAAGTTAGTGTTTGAGTTAGGGATCTATTTATAGACCCATTGGCATGTATTGTATAAGGCATGAGATAGAAAGGAAGAGTTCCTTCTAGTTGTAAGATCTATGAGTTGCAGGTTGTTGCAAGCTCATTGGGTGATCTACATGTAAGCTTGGTCTTTGAATTGCAGGTTGCAGGTTCATGAGAGATCAGCTTGAAGTGCTATAGAGTGCTTGATGTACCAGCAGGGTTATTACTGACTGGTTGGTGAGGTGAACACCAATTCTGTGTGTGAGTTGGTTGTTGGGACCGTTTTTGTGTAGGAGAGTGTGTGTGAGAAGAATTACTGTACACTTGAGGTGTGGCGAATCTCTGTAAGGTGAAAGAGTGTGGCGGCTCTTTGATGTATTCTTTTTTGTATAGTGTTAATACAAGATAGTGTATTGTCTCTCATATTCTGTGCTATTGGTGAATTCTAGTTACTTGTGTTTCTAGTTATTTCCACATATTCAATTGCTTATATTTGGTAATCATACTGTGCTCTTTCTGAGGAGCAAGATCCTAACGAGTTGAGTCAGAGCATGTTTGTTGTTCTAGATTCCTGACAAGTGGTATCAGAGCCTTGGTTGTAGGTTCTTGAGCTTGATACCAACAAGTGGTATCAGAGCAAGGTTGTTAGCTCATAGCTTGATACCACTAACAAGTGGTATCAGAGCTTTTGGTTGGGATACTAACAGATTGGTGTAGATCTGGGTAGTGTGTTTTGATTACAGGTTACTCACAGGGTTTTTGTTTGAGTGGGAGTTGAGCAATGGCAGAAAGCAGTCAACTACGAATGGAAAAGTTTAATGGCAAGAACTACCAATTATGGAGGATGCAGATTGAGGACTATCTGTATCAGAAAGATTTGTACTTACCGTTGGGTGGGGTTGCTAGCAAACCCTTGGATATGAAAGATGAAGAATGGGAGGTTCTTGATCGGAAGGCTCTGGGATCTATTAGATTGAGTCTTGATTCATCTGTGATTTCCAGCTTATCACAGTGTAAGACAATGGTGGAGTTGATGAAATCTTTGGCAAATTTATATGAAAAACCCTCGGCTTCAAACAAGGTATTTCTTATGAAGCGTTTATTTAATTTGCAAATGTTGGAAGGTGGATCTATTCATAGCCATCTTAGTGATTTCCATGGTTTGGTAAACCAGTTAAGTTTAGTGAATATTGTATTTGATGATGAACTTAGAGCTCTCTTAATCTTGTGTTCATTACCTGAAAGTTGGGAAGGTTTGGTAATGGCAGTTTCTAATACTGTGTCTCCTTCAAAAGTCTTAAAAGTGGATGATGTTGTGAGCGTGATCTTGAATGAAGAGATACGCAGGAAAAGCATAGGTGAATTATCTGGAAATGCTTTGAGTGTTGAAGGAAGAGGAAGGCCAAGAGAGAGGATAGAGCGTGGGAGATCAAGGTCGAAGACAGGCAAAAGATCCAAGTCCAGGTATGGCAGAATAATCTGCTAGAAATGTGGAAAGCAAGGGCACTTAAAGAGAGATTGCAGATCGGGTGAAGATCATCATGAAGAACATGGAGAAGAAGCAGATGTTGCAGGCTATGTTACACAGGATGCTCTGGTATGTTCTTTGGATAAAGTAGAATCTTGGGTATTAGATTCTGGTGCCTCTTTTCATGCATCTCCACATAGAGAATTTTTTCATGAGTATGTCCAGGGAGACTTTGGAGAAATTTGTGTAGGGGATGGTAAGCCTTGTCAGGTTGTTGGCAAAGGCAAAGTGAAGCTGAAATTGCAGACAGGTGACACATGGGTGTTAAAGGAGGTCATGCATGTCCCAGTTCTGAAGCGGAATCTGATTTCGGTTAGAAGTTTGGGTGAAGAGGGTTGCACAGTAACTCTCTCAGTGGACTCTTGGAAGGTTACCAAGGGTACACTTATTATAGCTAGAGGTAAGAAAGTAGGTACGCTTTATCTATCTACTTGTTTTGCTGATTCTCTTTCTGGGTTATCTACTTCAGCTGTAGATTCAGAGATGTGGCTTGATAGGCTTGGTCACATAGATAAGAAGGAGATGCTGGTTCTTGAGTCAAAGAATATGCTTTCGGATTTGGAAGGCATGGATCGTGGTTTCTGTATGCAGAAGAAGAAGGTAAGGTTTCTTGAGGAATCCGATGTTAGTGACAAGAATGGGAAAGCCTTGGTTTTCAAGGAGAAAGTGATGGACAAAGTTCAGCATAAGGTGCAGAGGAATTCTGAGCAGAGCAAGGGTGATTTGGACAAGGTCTTGATCCAAAAAGAGCTCATGGGAAAAAGTCAGGTCTCACAAGAAAAACACAGAGACCGACGTCGGCAGGAAAACTCGCGTCGGCGTCCAGACAGGGACCGACGTCGGCTATGTGCAGCCCGACGTCGGTGACTCGGGGCAGACAGAGACCGGCGTCGGCCAGGGGAAACCGACGTCGACAGAGAGGCAGTCGTAGGAACCGACATCGGTCGGCTGTAGACTGAGATGTGACCGGCATCGGTTACTGAGACGAATTTTGGGTGGACAGCGAGTTGTCATGGAGTCTCAAGCGCCCATATGGAGGACTGAAGGTGTAAGTAAGTTCTTAAATTCATCATTTCCCTTCTTTACACTACTTGTTGCTCACTTATGGCATAAGACCAGGAAGTTGTTGAAGAAGCAGAACAGGTAGATCCAGGAAATAGTGGGAGCTAGGCATGGATGAGGATGTGATTCCTTGGAGGAGAACCAAACAGGTGTTTTGGGTAGTGTTACCAGCTGGAAGTAAGCACTGAGAGACGAATGGATGTTGAGGATGAAGAAGAGCGGAAATGGATACGTGAGATGGAAGATCAGGGTATATGATCTTGTATTAGCTGCAGGGCAATGGAGGTTTGATCATTGTGTTTCTCTTTACCAGGTTGGATAGTATTAGCTACACTATTCTATTTTCTGTATGATGTGCTTGTTGCAGGGTTACATATACAGGTATTTCTGAACTAAAGGTAAAGCTAGTTCAGGGGTTTGTCATGGGGAATCTGGGAGCAGCAAGATTCTTTGGCATGAGTGTGATCTAGAGACATGGAGGTCTTGTTGACTTTGTTTCAGGATGATTGTGTGAAACCGGTTAGCACGCCGATGGTAAGACAGTTCATAGAACAGGTGTCTTGATTCACATAATGAGGTTGAGTGCATGGTATGTACTAAACCTGAGTTTTCCCAAGCAGTGGGAGTTGTCACAAGTTTGGAGTCAATCTGGGAAAGTAACACTGAAGGGCAGTTCAGTTGGACCAGCAGCAGGTGCACATGCTATGCAGGGTCAAGTTCTTTTTCTACATGGTTGTAGATGCGGATGTGGCAGGTAATTTGGATGACAGATTTTGCACCACGGATTTTGTGGTGGTTGGTCTTCAAGAGTGATCTTGAGGAGGGATACAAAGCCAAGGAAACAAACTAGATGGTGTACAGGTACAGGTACAGGTTGCAGCTGTTTATCTCCAAGTGGGAGATTGTTAGGTTGTGGAGCTAAAAGCTTCAATCTTTGCAAACTAGGAATAGATGGTTGCTGAGTTCTATAGGAACCGGCGTCGGCAGCATGACCGACGTCGGCAGAATCTAGTGCAGAAGGCCACCAGCGACGGCAGGAAGTCGGCCGACGTCGGCAGAACCAGACCAGCAGGGACCGACGTCGGTCGCCTGTGTGTTCCTGAAGTGTTCGTTTCACGGACAGTTAGTTAAGTGAACGATGAGTTTGCATGTTAAGACCAGCCAGAGTCTTGGGCTGCGAGGATAATTGTCTAAATTAAGAGTCTAAGTTAGTGTTTGAGTTAGGGATCTATTTATAGACCCATTGGCATGTATTGTATAAGGCATGAGATAGAAAGGAAGAGTTCCTTCTAGTTGTAAGATCTATGAGTTGCAGGTTGTTGCAAGCTCATTGGGTGATCTACATGTAAGCTTGGTCTTTGAATTGCAGGTTGCAGGTTCATGAGAGATCAGCTTGAAGTGTTATAGAGTGCTTGATGTACCGGCAGGGTTATTACTGACTGGTTGGTGAGGTGAACACCAATTCTGTGTGTGAGTTGGTTGTTGGGACCGTTTTTGTGTAGGAGAGTGTGTGTGAGAAGAATTACTGTACACTTGAGGTGTGGCGAATCTCTGTAAGGTGAAAGAGTGTGGCGGCTCTTTGATGTATTCTTTTCTGTATAGTGTTAATACAAGATAGTGTATTGTCTCTCATATTCTGTGCTATTGGTGAATTCTAGTTACTTGTGTTTCTGGTTATTTCCGCATATTCAATTGCTTATATTTGGTAATCATACTGTGCTCTTTCTGAGGAGCAAGATCCTAACGAGTTGAGTCAGAGCATGTTTGTTGTTCTAGATTCCTAACAGCAAGGATACGATAGACTCTGCGTAGCTATCTATTGTGAAATGTAATTTTCTATTTCTCAAGTGTTGAGATCTTTCTCTTATTCCCAAATTTCTATCAAATTATTTTCACATTTCTTAAAAACAATTTCTTTCTTGATGTAAAATCCCTTTGTTATGGTTCATGAACAAAGTAATTAAAGTAACACCCCAATTAAAACCAACTTGTACATAAATTATTAACTATGTGAATAACTATAAGTGTAAGTAATTATAAATAACAAAGCACAAACATACAGTAGCTTCACCATTAAATGAAGAGGATTTAATCCCATGACTACCTAGATACATTTAAAGTAATTTACAAAATATCTAGCCAATAGTTATTGGTGACTTCGCTAGGGAACTACATGCTTGAACTCTTGAAATAGATTTTTGCTTTCAAAAACTAGTTAAGACAAGTCCAAGTATTACAGTAAGTTTTCCTCAATTTCAAAAATTCCAAATTATATTAAAAAACATTGGATGTTTAAGATGATTCATCTACTTAGTTGAGTTTACTTTCTCTTATTTTAAGTAAACATGCTTTTTCAATCAATTGGCTAATAATTTTGAGAACTCTTAGTTTCACACCCTGTTTACTTCCAATTTGATTTTCCAAGATCTCTCCATGATGAGCAAACCTTGATCTAATTTTTTACCTATCAAAAATAATAACTAAGCATAATACTCAAGAGAACTCTTATATTTCAAAATTGGCAAATCACCCATTTACTAGAGCAGGGAGAGCAGAAGGTCAAACAAACAAATTCTTTGAATTACAAGAGCATTTTAATTTTAATTTTCATGTTAAAGATAGAACTAGAAGAGATAATATTTCACTTGTTAGACAAGTAACTTCTCCAATACATCATCTTCAACATACTTCTTCTACAATAATTCAACCAGTCATTAAATAATTTTTTGTTCCTAGAAAGATGGTGTTACCACTTCTTATACTATGGGGACTAGCTATTGGCCTTTTGAATTTAACTCCCCATTTACATGACTTGCCTAAAGGATCAAGAAAGAATTTTCCCAAATTTACTTATGATAGCAAGCGAAACCTAGATGAGTACTTAGCTACGTTCTTCATAGCATGTGGATTAATCAGGGTTGAACATGAAGATGTTTCTATAAGACTTTTTGGGAAACCTTACATGATTTAGCTACAAAATGGTTTAATCATCTAGCTTTAGGTACTATAACCAATTTGGATATTATGCATGAATAAATTGAAAAAATGTTTAAATCTACTAGAGATGTTCACATACTACTCACGCAATTGACTCAACTTAAATAGGAAACACATGAACACATGCATGATTTTATTACCAAATTTAATAGATTACTTTATAAGATTCCTTAATTTTTATTTTCTATAACAAACAATCAATAGTGTTTCTTCATTGATGTAAAACTACCAAAATTTAATTACCAACTATGAAGATCATGACCATCTAATTTAGTAGAAACCCAAAATCTTGCTATAGAGGTTGAATATGATTTGATAATAGATGTTAAGATCAATAAAATAGTCTCTAAAGGAGAATATTCTACTCCAACCATATCCTAGACTATAGATCCCTTATTGCAAAAGCTGGATAATGACTTGCTCCAAGTCAAAAGACAAATTGCTCAAGGTACTCATGTTGTTCCTACCAAGAATATTCCCACATGAAATTTCAATAATCAAAATAAGAATCATATTACTGATCCTCATCAAATATTAACAATTGAATATTCTCCTAGAAATCATGTTGAGATGAGTGAAGAGGACTCAATAGTTGATGGTAATGAATAAAACATTAATGAGGAAGATGATTTTGAAGATCATATTGGTGAATCCAATTGTTACCTAGAATATGAATCAAAAAGTGACTATGAATAAATGCTTTATGAAGATCATAGTCAATCTTATGTAGTATTTACAAGATCTCAGAGTCAACAATCTAGTGAGAAGTCATTAAAACAACCAGATTAAGGGAAGGAACAATCAATTTCTGAGGTGAATATTATTAAAAGAGGTAGTTCTCTACATTCTTCCCTCACTCCTAAGGAGAAATATGATCCCTCTACTTCTCAAACTTATAAGAAAATTAATCATACAGTTGAAGTTAATTCCATCTTACCTACTCATATTCCTTTGAAATAACTAATCATATAAGGAAAACTAAAATTTAGATGTCAAAAGCTAAATATTTAAGGTCTTGCCTGGATCAGCTGAATAGGCTAGTAAAGTATGTTCAAATCAAGGGATCAAATAATGCCATAAATGCCATAAAAGGTATTCTACCTATTCCTAGACAAACTTCTTTTTAGAATAACTTTGTACCTACTTCATCTACCTCCATTTCCACATCATAAAGGATAGATATTTTTATGTGTCCCTCCTAATAAATGGGTATAAGTTGGTAATTATATTCTAGATTTGGAAGCCTCTGATAATGTTATACCAACTAAAGTAGCTGATGGTCTTGGCCTTACCCTAATTAATTCCATAGGAAATTGGTATTCAATGGAGATCCAAGTCCCTCTAATCAGATAAATTAAAGATGCTCAAGTTATCCTAACAACTTTCCTAGATAAATGACTCAAAATGATAATTATAGTAATGGACATTCCTATTTATTATGGAATGTTATTAAGAAGAAACTTTTTCAAAGATTTGGGTGGAGAGATCAAGATGGACTAGTTGTGTGCACACATCTCAATCATATGGGTGAACCATAAGCTAGAACCTAAGAAGAAATCCAAATACATGATATCTAAATCTAAATATCCAAGGTCACAAATTCCTTTTGAAGAATCATATCATGGAGTTTCATTTCTTGAAGTAGGCAAAAAAATTCAAAAATAAAAGGAAGAAGAATAAGATCAGTTATGGACTTTAGATTTTGATGGTGGTTTTTGCTCACTTGGGTCTAGTGTAGGAGTAGTGTTAATTTCACCTGAGGGTAGGGTTTTTCCTTACTCTTATAAACTAATGTTTGAAAACACTAACAATATAGTAGAATATGAGGCACTATTATTGGGCATTGAATAAGTAAAATAAAAAGTAATAAGGCTTCTTAGAGTGAAAGGAGATGCTAAATTAATAGTTAAACAAATCAAAGGACAATATCATGTAAAGAAAGATAAGTTTAAGCATTATCGTGATAGAGTTCTAAGTGCCACACTTGATTTCTCTGCTTTCTCAATCAACTCAGTTCTTAGAGATAACAATTCAAGAGTTGATTCACTTGTTGTTACTGCATCTTTGCTTAGGCTAGAACAATAAACCTCAATATTTAGAGAAGGTGATTATAAATTAGAAATGGTCTATCATTCAAAGGTTCTAGACAATGTTGAACAATGGTAATTTTTTAATAATGATAAGAAAATAATTTCATTTCTAGAGTAGTAAGATAATTTTGAAGTCCTCTAATTTGAAGGAAGTAGCTCATATCCACATGAAACAACAATAGGTATCAATGAATCTAAACTTACTTATAGTCCAAGCATAATTCAGTGGAAATAAAATAAAATTCCTAAAGGGTTAGTCTCCTCAGAAGAAATATTTGATAAACATGATCAATTTCTAAAGAAAAAGAAAGAGCATGGTGATATTTTCTCTCCATAAATAGAGTAGGTTAATCTTGGTAGTAAAGAAGAGCCCAAGATGGTCAACATTGGTAAGTGTTTCTCACAAGAATAAAAGGAAGTTTTTATTAAACTTCTCACAAAGTATATTGATGTGTTCACCTAGTCCTACAAATATCTCAAATCCTTTCATCTAGATGACATGCAACACTATATTCCACACCAACTAGAGGTAAAGCCTTTTAAGTAGAAGTTACTTCACCATAATCCAACTATTTTAGGTATAATTCATGCTGAGATTCAAAAACTCCTTCATGAAAATATCATATATCCAATCCATCACTTAGTATGGCTAGAAAATACTGTTCCAATAAGAAATAAAAATGGGTAAATATGCTTATGTGTTGATTTCCATAATTTAAATCAAGCTTCTTTGAAAGATAATTATCCACTACCTATCATGGATCATATCCTTCAAGTGGTTATAGGCTTAAAGATGTTATTTATGATGGATGGAATTATTGGATACAGTCAAATAAGAGTAGCTGAGGAAGATCAATATAAAACTAGTTTTACAACACCATGGGGGACATTTTCTTATCAAAAGATGCCTTTTGGGATAATTAATGCTGGATCAAACTTTTAGTAGGAAATGTATTTGACATTTTCTCACTTGAATAACAAGAGTATTGTATTATACTTGGATGACTTAACAATCTTTTCAAATCAAAGAGGTGACCATCTAGCTGATCTTGAAAAAGTCCTAATGCAATGCAAAAGACATGGTATTTCCTTAAATCTAAATAAATTGATATTTATTGTAACTAAAGGTAAAATTATTGGTCACATAATATTAAATGAAGGAACCAAAATTGACTTAGAGTGGGTTAAAGCCATTTATAGTTTGCCTATGCCTACATCCAAGAAAGGCGTGCATTCATTCTTTGGTAAGGTAAATTTCCTTAGAAGATTTATTCTTGAGTTTTTTGAGCTAACTCACCACATCATAGATATGATGAAGAAGAAGCAAGACTTCAAATGGAATGTTGAAGGAAAATTGGCATTTGAAAGAATAAATGTAGTAATAGTTGAATCCCTAGTGCTAGTTTCCCCAGATTTTGGTAGAGAATTTATTATTTACTATTACTCTTCATAGCATAACATGTTAGCTATACTCATGCATAAAAATGATGAAGTATCTGAATCCCCTATAGCTTTCATGAGTAAGCCATTGAAAATCTCAGAATTAAAATACTCACAGATGGAGAAACATGCCTTTGCAGTGGTCAAAGCATGTAAAAATTGAAAGTATTACATCTTATCATCACATACTATACTATATGCCATAGATACTATAGTTAATTCAATTTTAACTCAGAAATAACTAGGATTTTTTAGAGGCACTTAGGTAGCTAAGGTTCAAGAGTTTGATCTTGATATCAAACCCATAAAACTAGTAAGAGGCAAAGGCATATGCCAGTTGATGATAGAAAGAAAGCCTAATGTTGTAGATATAGAAACATCTTCAAATCAAGATGAAATAAAGGAAGAATTTCCCATGGAGATCTTTGTTGACCTAGTTGATGAATGGTATAGCAAGATTTATTAATTATTGACCTACATATATTACCTAGCTAATTTGACATGGAAATAAAAATGTACCATCAGGCTAAATTCAAAGGATTATGTTATTTGGGATCATGGGTTGTGTAAATGAGGAATTGATAGAATTTTCCTTTATTATGTAGACAAAGAAAAATAATTTTTTTTTTAAAATTAATTTCATGATAAAGCATGTGGAGGTCACTTCTCTGCAAGAGTCACAATACATAAGATTTTATGATCAAGATACTTTTGGCCTACTCTTTTTAAAGATGCTTCAGACTAGGTTGCTAAGTATCAGGCCTATCAACACTTTGTAGGAAGAATCAAGTTATCAGCCTTGCCTTTGAAAATGGTAGTTATTGATGAACCATTTTGTCAATGGGGCATGGATTTCATTGGTGTGTTGAATCCTTCCTCAAATGTTGGAAATTTTCATATCTTGACTGTTACTGACTATTTCAGCAAATGGGTGGAAGTTATTCCTATAAAACATACCACATTAGAAGTAGTATGTGACTTCATTAAAGAAAATATTATTTTCAGGTTTGGGGTACCACAACAAATTATTATATATAATGTAGCCATTTTTTAATTTATTGAGATGATTGAGTTCTTCTATTGATATGGAATAGATCTGGTTTATGCTTCAAATCATTACCCTCAAGGAAATGGCCAAGTTAAATCAATTAATAATAATATGATGACAATTATTTATAAACTAGTGGATGATAACCAATGAACCTATCACAAGAAGTTGTTTGATGCACTCTAGGATGACATAATCACCCTAAAGAAATCAATAGCTATGTATCCTTTTTAGTTTTTATATGGAGTAAATGCTGAGATACCAATAACCATTGAGTTTCTTGATTTACAATTGTTAAAATCCATTGAAGATGTTACTTATCAAGATTAACTAGATAAGAGAATCATGTTTCTTACTGAGTTACAAGAGGCATGTATTCAAATTTTTGACTGAATAACAGATCACCAAATGAAAGTAAAAAAATATTTAATCAAAATGCATGAAATAGATAGTTTAGGGGTGATGATCTACTCCTCTTTTAGGATAAACAAAATGAGGAAAAAGGGAAACATGAAAAATTTGATTCCTTATAGAAAGGGCCATTTAATATACAAAGTGTTCTTGGAAAAGATAGCTTCATCTTAGCCTATTAGGGTGGAATGTCACTATTGTTACCTTTCAGTTGGAAACATTTGGAACTCTACAAGAATTGAACAATAGGGTGATACTTGTATGTATATAAATAAAGTTTTCAAGCTTCTTTTTAGTTTATTTTCTACTGTTGTGATGTTTGTTTATTTATTTGTTATGTGACTGAGTTTTTACAAAGACTTTAAACCCAATGGATAAGATGTGAAACCAAAGATACTAAGATCTCACCCTTGATCCTCCCTTTAAGATAGTACCAAAGATGTCCCCAATCAGAGCCAACTGGTATCCCTAAAATTTTACACCTTAAATTTTTGGATACCCTTTTAAATTTTTTTGTACCTTCATCTTGTGTGAGTTAGTTGTATTTGTTGAGATAGTACCCTAAATAAGGAAATTACATTTTATTAGTTGTTTTACCTAATTGCTTACTTTTCTCAATTAATCTTAATTGTTCGAGAAGGTTAAAAATAGTTTTCCTAAATTCATTATTAAAATCCATCTACTCATCTCCCTTAGTAGATTAAAAGAAGTCAAAGTGCTTTGGCTTACCCATAAAGTAAATCGGGTTCAGCATACAACTTTACTCATTTGAAAAGAAGTAAATTTGTTCTAAAAACTTAAGTTACTCATCATGATCCAAACTGGGGTTATCAAATTACTTTACTACACTATCTGAAATTAAGTAGAGTAACCCCACAAACCCATTAAATACTTGCCAATGCAAATCAGGTTCTTGACATTACTTTAATTGGACACAATCTCAAGTAAAAGTAATGTGGGTCCCTGAACTTGAACTACTCTTCTTAGACCAAATCAAAATTGTCTAGTTGCTTTACTACATTGCCAAAATTAAGCTAAGAATTTCCAAAAACCTAATAAACATTGCATAGACACATCCAAGTTTTCACCATTACTTTACTCATAAATCATAAGAAAAATAAATTTGGGTTCACAAACGCAAGTTGCTCATTGACCTAAACCTAATCAGCTTTATGGGAGTAATTAACTTCAAAGGTTAAAATGAGTAAAGCAATTTGAGAAATTTGATAAAAATAATAAGGGATGATATGGCTTTTCATGCTTGTAATTAATGCATTGGCATATATATATATATAAGGAAATTACACCTCATTCCTACCTATCGATGAAGTCATTCAAATAAGTAATCCCACCTGTAAACCCTGAGCCATGTCATTTGATCTTATAGAACACTTTCAAGTGATTTTATCTTTGACTCATTTATTATTGAGGTATGTAAATCATCTATTTGTGGTTTTTGTGTCTTTTATTTGAATTTTTCTTGGTGTTTTACTCTATATAAGTTTTTTGTACCACCATGATCATTTCTCTACTATGTTTTCTCTGTTATGGTTTTTATTTTGTTTTATTGACATGGTTAGTTTTCTTAAATCATGAATTCATAATTTCAATCATTTATTGTTTTCAAAAACCATTGAGACATGAAGCCCTTCATGAGAAACCTAGCAGTTAAATATCCCTTTCCCAGTCAGGTTTCATAACCTTCTTTACTTCATCGAGTTCTTCAAGTGAAGTAATAAACCATGAGAAATCCAACTCCTAAAATCCCTAGTCATCCAGACTTTTAAACCTTGGTTACTTTGGGTTTTAAATCCCATGTAACTACCCTAAGAAAACCCAATGTCTTAATCTTACACAAACCCATGGAACACTACCTAAGACCTAATTAGGCTTTCCTTTCCTCATTACTTACTTTAATTTTCTTATATGTAGTTACTACCTCTTAAGAGCCTGAAGTCTTGAGCCTAATGAAATATGCATTATACTACCCAAGACCAACTCAGACTTCTTCCTTATGCTTTCTTGCTTTGGGTTTTTGAATCCAAGTAGTTAGTGAAGGAAAACCCAAAGTTGCCTATGTAATCTTAGTGACCTAATCAGGTTTTTGAAGTCCTATTACTTAAAATAATGCTACTTAGTTTTTCAAGACTTCACATTGCTCAAAAGTCAAAACTTGTTTAGAGGTACTTCAAGAGCAATGAGTTAATTCTTTTCTCAAAATTTCAAATCCAGTGGAAGAAATTAATCAACATTAGGGAATACATATCCATTTCTTTAGAGTAATTTAAAGCCAATGTTTGGATCAAAATATTCAGGAAGATTAGGAGAAGAGTTAGATAAAGTAAAAGAGAAAACAATATTGACTTAAGAGGTCCTATAATTAGCACTAGAGGAGATTCTAGAACCAACCAAGAAGGGAAAAGGGAAAGTTAATAAAGTTAAGTCACAAGAGCCAAAAATGAAGTATGAGTATAAGGGTTACCCAATTAAATCAAGCATAGTATCCAAGTTAATTGAGATGAGTGACATAGACATGGGGCATGTGTCTATAATAGAATTATTGGAGAGATCTAAAGACATAGCTAAGACCCCACTCATGCATGTTATGACAAGTAGTGAAATATTTCAAATTGTAGCCTTCTCAAGCTAAGCTCAACTACCTAAGTTTTTGATAACTTGTGTCAAATATTATGACTCCCTAACCAAGACTATGAGAGATGCTACTGGGAACATAATTATAAGATTGGATTCTTAGTATCTCAACTAATATTTTAAGATTACAATATCACCTAGAGTAATTGACACAACAATGGGGAAAGGCATCAATCAGTGGGAAACTAAGAAAATTGAGTGTATAAAGATATTGAATACATATTACTTGAAAAGAGTAAAATAAGCTTCAAGGTTTCCTAAAGACATTGAAAGATCAGATTTTTTCCAAGAAATTGATGATATCATTTAGTTGCTATGCAGGATTAATGGTGAAAAGAATGCTAAGTTTATCTCTCCATGGATCTATGATTTTATCATAACCATTGATGTGACCAGAATCTCTTCCAAAATTGAATGGATAATAATGGTAAGTGATAATGTAGATCAATAGTTGAAGAGTGTGTTTTAGACCTTTGATTTTAAGATGACATCATATCTTGTATACATAGCCACTTCAAGTAGAATTTTCTGAAGGATAAGGGCTAAGGTCACACTATCAACCAAGCCTATATATGAATATGATACTTAGTTGGTCCTTGCAAGATACTACAAAAAATACATTGTAGTAAATGAGTTTTTCTTTTATGAGCTTATTTTTAAATTGGACACATCTCTAAAACATACAAGAGTATTAGATGAAGCATGGGATGCATTTTCATTATATAGTTGTATTTTAATTTAATTCCTTGACTTCACCTATCTCAGATTAGGAGGTTTTTTAGGTGCACATATAGAGCTTCCCATATATCCCAATGACAAGTATATCCTCATGGAATTTCATAGACAACTTGTTGAATTACATGATCTACAATCAAAGGCTCACAAAGATGCTATCAATTTTCCCATTGTGATTGGTCACTATCATTACCCTAACATTTATAAAGATAGAAATGTATAGAAATAAATGTATCACCATAATACTCACGTGCACTTTGACACCAGAGATAATTTTGACTGCAAGGGTGTTGCTTAGAGCATGGTTTCTCTTAATTACGTGCATATCCTAAAACTTGAAGATATTTGGAAAGATTGGTGCGATGAATTTGAAGTGAGAAGGAAGGATAATAGTAAGTTGACTATAAAATAGAGTAATGCATTTGATTTATATTTTGTTCCTAAAAATTGGGAAGATGATGGTGTTGTTACAAGTGATAATTTTCATGCAATAAGAAGGGATAGTGTCCCACTTCCAATAATCATTTTTTGAAATGATCATGATAAAATAATTTCTGAAAGAACTTCAAATGTTTTCACATTGACTTTCAATTGGTTTCTTAACAAGGGTTATTGCATGAAGGAATTGATAAGTGAAACCACATGTGTGGGGAAAAAGAGAAAAAATACGGTGCAAGGAGAGAGTAGTAAAGTATATACCAAGAAGATAAAACTCAAAAGGAATACTGATGATACATTTTTATGAGTAAAAGATAAGGAAACTATTCGAGCATATGTTCCTCTTCCACCATTATGCACCACCATAGGTCCTCTTATTTCTACCATTCCTACTTCTTCTCCATTTATAATTTCCACTACATCCATATTAGATCCATCAGTACTAATGCTTCCTCCCAAGACTCATATCACCATAACTCCTAAGAAATATATTTCAAAAGAATCACCTCTTCCTCCTCCATCTTCCCAATCTACTTCACCACCACCAATTCCTCTAGAAGATCAACCCATTACTAAAAAAGAACCTAAAAAATTAACTAACAAAAGAGAGACATATTCTCAAGAAGGACAACAATAAAAGTTGTAAGAAATAGCTGAGGCAACTAAAAGAAGAAAAACTACAAAAGGACCTGAGCTCATGACAACTACACAAAAAGTTAGTAAAGACCCATAGAAGAGGATGTAATGGTTGAGAAAGTGGTAGAGAAGATAGTATAAATAGTTCAAAAAGAAGCCAAAAAAAAAAAAAAAAGGAGTAGAAACTCAACGAACTTATTCTCAAGAGCTAATGATTAGAAATAATCAACAACAAATAATAGCTCATGTAGATACTCATGTTCCTATAGATTTCACATCTTGGGCAGCTATGAAAAACACTCATGAGGTGAGATAAGTAATAAATCTTGAAGATATATATTTACAAGTGTTAAAGAGTCTTGATAAGAGGGGTAAAAATCCAAAACCTACCAAAATAACTTTAAAGTTCTAGATTAAATCTTCAAGACAAATGTTTGTTGAGATAACAATACCACCTCAAGGGATGAGAAAATAATACATCACTAAAAATGATGTAACCTATTCAATAATACCCCTTGGGGAGGTAACTAATGAGATTTTGAAGGAAGATACTCAGACTCTCATTAACTCTCTTTTCAAGAAGTTGGATGAGGAGAAGACTGCCAAAGCTAAATTAAAAGAATAGAATACACAATTATGTGAAATAATAGCTAAAGTGGCAAAAAAATTTCCACAACAAGTTATTAATTTAGGAGAACCAATTGAGTAATAAGTGATTTATAAGGTAGAAGAGACTAGAGATAAAGCTAAAGCTATTGATAAGTGGATTGATAAAATGAAGCAAAAGGTTTAGAAACTTGTTCCCAGTATTCAAGATGCACTTACTGATATTTTGAATAAATTGATAGAAATTAAGTCAATAATGAAAGAAATTTAGAATCAAAATAGAACTTGTGAGTAAAAACAAGAAATATTTTGTACCATATGTAATTTGAGTGAGAAGGTCCTAGTTGAAGAGAATATCACCCCAGATGGATCAGTTAAAAAGATAAAACAAGCATATTATCTCATATCTTTGTAAGTAAACACTCTAAAATAAATGAGTGAATAATGGAGACTTTGTTAAAAAAGGCAAGTGATGTAAATATAAATTAATAAGATTCATTATATGGCTTAACTAGAATCAAGTTAGGCAAAGTTTTGAGGACATCTTAGCAGTTGTACGAGTAATTCAATCAATTGATAGAAAAATCCACAAATCCATTGACGTAAAAGTCCATCAAATAATTGGTAAAATGTCAACAAGAAGTGAAGAAAATTGAACCAAGAATTGAAAAATAAAAAATCTCATTGCAGAAAGTTGGAAAGAGAAATTTTGAGATTTGAGATGGAAAGACAAGCACTTGCCAAACCAGATGATGTAGTCATATAATAAATAATGCCTCAAGAATTAAGTATAGAAATAAGTGCAAGATTCAAGTTCACCAAGTAGATTTATTTTTCTCCAAGTCTTGAATAAATTACTTCTTCTTCTTCATAAACACACTATAAGTAATCTTGTTTTAAATTATTACTTCATAAAATTAATATAATTATATGATTTACTTATAAAAGTGAAATTAATTTTTAAAAACCAAATATTTAAGTAACTTGGCCAAAATTCCATTACTTAAATTTATTTTGTAAAAGCAGATTACTTGGGCTTTTCAGCACTGAATGCATAGAGTTAATATTTTGATCCAAATAGGAGAATAGAGTTTCACCACTTTTCATAAACCATTGAAAGCCATGGAAGAGAAATTCAAGGATGATGTTACTAAATATTTCCTATTTTTAGTGCAACACATGAAGGTTTGGGAGATTGACTCCTATTCAAACTATATATCTAAAATTGTATAAATATAAGTGAAGGCCTACGTGTCTGGGGAGGATAATTTTTGAAAGGATGAGAATTTTTGGAAAACAAGAAATTGTATAAATCATACAAAAAGTTTAAGAAATATAAAATTTTGTGTTTAGATAACTGGTTTTTTGGTATGAATTATGCTAAAAGTGAAGGAGAAGGGGATTTGTTTTCTTGATGAACTTTGTGTCTAAGGAATTCATTTTGTGTGTTCTATGAAGATAAACTGGTAAACTTTGCATTATCTTTGATCTAAATTGAATTCATAACTTTCATAATCATTTGTTGAAAAGTTATCATAATTACATTCACTTATCTACTTTCAAGGATATAGTATACTTTGCATAACTATCTATTTTGAAATGCAATTTTCTATTTCTCAAGTATTGAAATCTTTCTCTTATTCCTCGATTTTTGTCAAATTCCTTCACATTTATTAAAAAAAACTACTTACTTTCTATAAAATCCCTTTGCTATAGTTCATGAAAAAAGTGATTAAAGTAACTCCCCAATTAAAACCAACTTGCACATAAATTGTTAACTCTATGAATAACCATAAGTGTAAGTAATTAGAAATAGATAAGCAGAAACATACAAGAGCTTCATCATTAAATGAAGGGTATTTAGTCCCATAACTACCTATATATGTTTAAATTAATTTATAAAATATATAGCTAATAGAAAGTGATTGTATAATAATATAACATGGGTGTACCATGATCAAATAACACAATTTACCCAACATAATTATGATGTGACTGGAGGGAAGGCCAAACATTTTTATTTGTGTATATCATGTATATGGGTATGTCTGTATCACACTCAAAAGAATAATGAAACATATGTGTATATAGGAAAGGAATGATATGATATATACTAAAATGGAGGAAACGACATATGTATTATAAATAATACAATGAGGAACATGCTAAAAAAAAATGATAATTTTTTAGTTTATTTAAATTTTTTTATATTTTCCTTGAATATTTGATTTTTTTTAATTTTTTATAATATTTTAGGTAAGGTATTTACACAAGTTCATAATTTTCATTGGTTTTTTTAGAGGTTTTCCTTCAACCATAGCTATAGGTATACATCTTTCCTAGTTTTTTATAATTTTGAATGGTCCCAACCAATTTGGTTTGAAGTTTCTTATCTTTTTCTGTATTTGTATTATTTTGATTTTATTTTAGTACTAGATCACCCACATCAAATATACACGAAATAACCTTTTTTAATATGTTTTCTTGATGTGATCATGGTATACTTGTATGAGTTCAATAGCCTAAGTACATTTTTTAATCAATTATTACAACTGATGTAACCATTTTTCATGATTTTCATTATCTTTTATAATGTCCTTGAGAAATACATGCAAGGATGGGATTTATAGTTCAATTTGTAAAACTACATCTTTACCATAAACCAAAGAATAAGGTGTGGCCTGAATAGGTGTACAAACAAAATTACAATATGCCCATTAAGCATATGTTGTAGAAAAGTTAGGTCCAAGCACATCAAGGTATGTCTAATTCAATTATAGACCCATTACTACTAGGTGTAAACATGGATTTATCTTTATGGGCTCAACATTCAACATTAAATTATGTCATCATTAATTCGCATAAAGTACATGCCTTATGCACTCACCTGAATCATATCAGAGAAAGAAACAAGGCCTGCATTGGGCTAGTTGTGTGATGGCATGAGATATCAATTATGGGACTTGGTCATTTATAAGAAGGATTTTATTAGATTCATTAGCACAAGCCTTTTTTGGGCTAATCTTGGTGGTCTATATGTGGAAGAATAATTGGGGAACTAGTGCTATCATCTTTTGGGTGCAAACCTTGGATAAACTAAGCCTAAAATCATATAGGTGCTTTAAAGGGTACAAGTAGTGCTCTTAATTTAAGTATTCATACTTAGGCTAGTGCATCCTAGAAAGAGTAGGGACATTCAGCATAGATTCTCTCCACACTTAGGCTATTTATACAAAATATGTTGACATAATCAATTAACATAAGGATTCCATTAATGACCTAAACTAGGAGCTTTAAAACAACATTCTTAACATAACTATATTAAATTTACATCATTATAATCATTGTAAAATAAAATGGTAATATCAAAGATGCATAAGCTAGATTGAGCATAATTTGATGTAACGCTCATACTCATTAATTGAAGTTAAAAGTAATAGAGTTCATGATATAAATAAATAAAGCATATACTTCTTTAAATCTAATTAACTTCCCAGAGGCTCATAGGTGATCTTGGGTGAATAAAAATGGAGTTTGTATGGAATCTGAGCAATTTCTAGTTCTAATAGTGGTCTTAATAGAGAATTTCCATTTCTCTAAAGCTTTGTTTCCTTAATTCGCATCCCTTTTCTCACTATTTCAAGCTCATTTGATAGATTATAGGAACATCTTGTGCTAAGGTGGATTGTGTATATGAAGTTCCTTTCTGAAGCCTTTGTTGATCATTCCTCCATCTTCATCACCTTACATCCTTTTCATTTTAGTCACCATGTCTCATACAACATGGAAGATTCCCCAAGAATCTTGGAAATAGTTTGTTGCCTGCCAAATGGTTCAAAGTAAGCACTAATTCCTCCAGATGGTGCCAAGATTCCAAAATAACAATAATTCAAAATTATTGCCTCATGCCAAAATGTCTATCATGCTAGCACATATCCCATAATTATTGAAATAGGGGCTCAATATCATACACCATATGTTGGTGTGAATTAGTACTATACTATTCAATTATTTTCCAAATATTTTTACAATAGTTTCGTTTATTGCTTCTTCCTACCCATTACCATATGGGTAATAAGGTTTTAAAAAGGTATATCTAATTTTATATTTGATGAAAAAAATCATTATTTTATTCTTAAATAGTGACCAATTATATATAAAAATAGCTGAAGGTATGACAAAACAAGAAATAATATTGGTCATCAAAACTTGTATATGGCATCTCCTATGGTAAACTCATTTGGAATTTTTTCCAACCACTTTGTAAAATATTTTATATCTATAGTCATTAATTTATGTCCATTGGAAAACACATGATTTATTTTTCCAATAAAATAAAATCCCTATAATGATAAATTCCATGGTGAGATAATCAACTATAACTCATGAGATGGAGCATGGTTTAGATTGTTATATTTCTGGCATTGTAAACATAATTTAGCATGTTTAATGTAGCCATGTTCCACTAGAGGCCATGGAAACCATGTCATGATAATTTACGGGGAATGTACATTCCATTGAAGTGTCCCCCACACTCACTATCATGGATTTATAAGAGTGCGGTTCATGCCTCCTCTTTGTTTAGGCATTGAAGTAATTTTCCCTTGAACCCTTGCTTGAATAAATCATTGTCAATAATAATATAGTTAATTGATTTTAATTACAATTTGAATTTATCATTTATTGTGATTTGATTTAGTATGTAATCTTGATATAATAAATTATGTCATTGTACCATTCTATATTTGTAGAGCTAAAAGTAATAGAGATAACTATTAGAGCATCTATTTTATCTAGAGTTATGGAATATGATCATAATTTATGTATGGAAAAGTTTATATAATCATCACTATTATCAAAATTCATTAAGGATGTTGTAATATCCATTACATTAACATGGAGGTTATCTTTACTTGGAAGAATAGTTATAGAGAATGTGTTAAATTATTCTTTGAGTCTATCCACCATTTCTTCATATGGGAGTAAATGTTCTTCTTTGGGTTGGTAATGATTGGTAACATGATTAACAACCAAATAAGAGCCACTAAAAACTTAAATGCCCTTGATATGAATGTTTTATACTATGGATAATATTATTATCATGGCCTCATATTATGTTATATTTTTAGTGCATGAAAAGGCTAAACTATAAGAGAAAGACATGTATTCTCTCTCAGGGGTGAAAAATATTATACTTACACTTGCACCAATCATGCATCTAGATCCATTGAACAACATTATCCATGGATTTAAGTATATATTATATATGTTGAATTCATCATGGAAGGATTTTTTAATTGGGAAAATATCAGCATAGCTATAGCTAATTGGTCAGATATAATAGGACATTTTACTAATTTTTTAGATAGAAATTTGAGATCAAACTCTATACATTACATCACCCATTTATCTATGTGGCCTATTATATGGGTTTTATTCATGATAAATTTTAAATGATCTTATTTAATTATAATGTGGATCTCATTATTGAGCAAGTAGTGTCCTAAATTTTTTGTATCAAATATTAATGCTAGACATAGTTTTTCCATTATGATATATTTACATTCCTAATAGACCAATTATTGGATTATATATTAAATTGCATACTCTTTGTGATCATCATTATATTTTGATAATAGGGCCTCATGGGTGGCTGAGATATAAATGATTAATGATCTATATGGTATATCAGGCATTAGCACTAGTGTGTTTTTAAGTAGTCTTTGATTTTATGAAAGCTTTTCTAACAAGTGTATTCTTGTACAATATTTTTATGATTTTTAACAAATGTGTGAAAGATATTATTTTACCTTCCAACTACCTAATGAAATGTCAAATGGCCTGAATATTTATTTGTAAAAATTATAATTATTTCAAGTTTATTGGTGGTCACTGTAGATGATATTTATGGATTATATATCAACTCAGTATTGTACACTTTACAAACTCAAACATTTATGGTTCCTCTCATTTATGAAAATTTATCACTTCAAAAAATATTACATCTACTCTATCTTATGCCTCTCAACCTATCTTTTGGTCTAACCAATATTATGTTAATGACATATACCTCTTATCTTGCATGTAATTATTAAAATATGTTTATATTATGCACCTATACGTTTTGATAATGTACCTATTTTCTAATTGCTAAGACACAAGTGTCAGTCTCAGACACTTATGTTGATACTAGTGTCCTACCCTGATGTAGGTGTCTAGTGACCTAAAGACATCTAATTTACAAATGAAATCACTTTAGGGTAGTATTTTGATACAGGTGTCTTGAAGTCACCCATTTTCACTCCTAAGTGTATTTAATGTGAAATTTTATGATCCATATTCAAATACACTATAGTGAAGGAAATGAAAAACCCAAAAGCATCTAGGTACTCACATCTTTTTCTAATAGGTATTATATAGATGACACCTATGTCTTATTTATATAATAGCATTGATGCTAATGTCCTAGGTAGATACTAATGTATGAGGCTCTATAGGCACTAAATCCAAAATTTAGTAATTGTTACAAAATCTTCTTTGAGTCTATTTCTTGCTTGTTTTAGATTCATAACTATTTTAGCATCATAACCAGCCTTTGTACATTATTTCTTTGGAATTTTCATATCTAGTATAGTTTTACTTATGATTTTTAGCCTATCTCAGTTTAATGAATTTATCACATGTTATATCTGAGTTTATAAATTTAATTTTCCTATTGTGGATTTGATTATCACCCTTGTGTATTATCATTTATATATTCCTAACCGTATCTACCCAAGTAGGATCCTTCACCACCATCATATGATTTTGGACTCTGATATTTTCTAAAATATGGATAGAAATGACAAGGTTTGGGAAAACATGAGTAATATTTAACACACACACTATATATATATATAAATAATACATATCATCAAGGCTTAGGGTTTTCAAAAAAATCCATAAGGAACCAATGAGGAAATTCATCTAGTCATGTCTTCACACATTCTACCAAAAAAGTGGGTACATATAACCAAGATACTCCATATGATTGTCAAAATCTATGAAAAATACATAAAGAAATTATGAATAATTTACAAATTGATTATAAGGGGGATATTCCTTCAAAATAATTATTTAAAACACCCATAATTCAAAATTTTCCAAATAATGTTCCCCTATCAAGGGTGATGATTCTCCTTTCCCTTCCTTTGATTTTGATTTTTTTAAAATGGTAACTAATAGATCAGGGCCTCTTTACCAAGTAATATTAAGCCATTAATAATAATAAAACATTGAAAACCTAAAGTTCAAAATGTTCCTATTATATCAAAATATATGCCTTTACAAAAGCTTCCTCAAATTCCAATTTTTATATCCTTACTAACAGGGAATGCACCAAATTCTTCTAATAATAAAATTTATTCAAATGATATACCACAAATACCAAAATTCAAAGATCCAATACCACTACCAAAAATACTAAATTTAATGATCACGAACTTGCACATGTTATCTATGAGAATGATGATACTCATATGCCTAAATTAAAAATAGGTGGTGGGTTGGAACCAATGATAACACCTTGACAAACACCTTATTCCCATGGAATATCTTATTTCTATGATGACCACTATTGGGGATCTTCAAAAATTAGTTTAGACACTTTAAATGAAAATTATTTCCATAATATTAATGAAAATATTACCTCATTTGACAATAAACCTCTTGAAAAATGTATACTTGAATATCCTTATCCACAAGATTTTGAGCTACCAGATTTACCTCTATTTTTGAGTCACAAGGATCCATTTGACCACATGATTAACTATGTACATTATTTTGGTAAATGGATAAAAAATGATAAACTATTTCTAAAAGTATTCCACATGATCATTTCTTATGGGCCTCAATATTGGTTCTATAGCCTACCAAAAGGTTCCATAACCACCTTTTTACAATTGGAAGATGCTTTCTTCATGGATTTCAATACCCATAAGGTGTTAAAACATCCATTATTAAATTTTCACAATTTCAAGCAATTTGATTATGAATCCCTTCATGATTATATTATTCAATTACAAAGTACATCATATGAGCTAGAATTTAGACTCTCAGATTTAGGATTGTAATTTATTTTTACTAGAGGGATTATTTCCCCAATAAAAGAAAAAACATTACATAAATAATATGAGTAATTTACACATATGTGTACTTACATAGATATGATTTATTCATCCTTACTTATCCAAAGGACATTAATAAATACCCTTATAATTACTAAAGTTTTATTCCTCACACAAAGGAGGGAGATGAATTACCAAAGGAGAATTATGAACAAAAATGTTATATTCTTAATATTTATATGACCAGTTTGAAAATGTTACTTAACATGGGGCCAATCCAAGGTAAACAACACAAAAAGTATCCATGTCAACAATATTTAGAAATTACCTTATTCTTTAGTGGTTCTTATTTTTGGCATAACCATATTGATCATAAATAGACAAAAAATACCTGCAATGTAACATGCTTACAATAAATTGGCTTTGATCTAAAAGACTTACAAAAACAAAGGAGGTTGGAAAGAATCTTTGGGAAACATAATAATACCAATTTATTTTGGTCCTAAATTAATTCAAACATGGGTTTGGTTTATTCATACCACATTTACATATGTATTTACAGTAGGAACTCTTTGGTTATACCAAATGGAAGCTATAAGTGATTGAAATCAGCAAGGTGTTTCCTTTTCTCACAAAGGCAAATTAATACATATTTTAAATGATATCATTAGTTATTATACTACACATGTAAAGTATGAGGATGAAAATGATATGTACCTTTTCAACTTATCCAATCATAATGCAAAAAATGTCAAAGATCCAACTTAAGGTTGAAAAGATTATCATATTCTAAAAATACCAAAAAAATTAAAAAACATCAAAGCTCCAAAAACATTTATGATACCTACATACTCTATTGGTTTGTTAGCATCTGTGTTAGTTTCATGTTAATGTATGGCATATCAGTTACTCCTACATACACATGTGTGTTGATGTTATAGTTGAGTGTGATACATGCATACATAGATACATGGCCTATTCTTATTTCAGATGTTGGGCCTTCTTGATACTCATTTCATGTGAACATTAGGGACATCAACTTCTTTGATATTGATATACACAAGTTATATCATTATATGGTCACATTACAATATCATGTTTTGTGATCAAATATGTACTTACATATGTATTTGTCAATGATTATATCTTATATAGGTATTTGATATGCTATGTAATTAACATTTTTTTCTAACACATTTGATCCATGGGATACTATGATATTTTTATGTTGGATTCTAACATTTTCCTATATGCACTTCCTTGAGAGTATTTCCTTGTTATTAACTTGCTTGTTCTAGCATTTGAGGATGTTCCTTTGTTTGCAACACATGTGTCTATGTGTTTTTTATTTGAAATTTGAATATGTCATTATCTTTTGTATGGAAATTTGAACATGTCATTATTAATTTTTTTTAAATTATACTAATTGTGTCCCTTCAATTGTGTAGCATTTGAACATGCCCCTTATTTACAGTCTCTTAGGACCATTATATGTTGGATTAATTTTGAGTGCCCTTATGTGTGTGTTTATTTTATTATTGATATTGTATTCTTACTATATATATATATATATATATTTACATGATATTCATAATGTATCTTAGGCATTAATGTGATCACATTGTTCTATGTGCTTCAATTCTACACTTACTTAGACATGTTCTTATATATGCTACATGGTTCCATTCACATATTATTCAATTACCTTATCCATTTAAGGTGAGGTAACTACTAGTTTATGTTCTTCCCACACCTCAAGGGGGTGAGGAATATTAGTGGGGGCATGTAATAGAGGCATGTTCTCCACATTTGGCACATTTTTTAGATTTAGTGGGGGCATGCTCTAGAAACATGTTCTCCACACTTTTAAGTATTTAACACAGTTTATAAATTTAGTGGGGGAATGTTTTAAAATCATGTTATCCACACATATTCAATAATTATAACATCCATATTTAGTGAGGGTATGTTTTAGAAGCATGTTCTCTACACTCCTCTACATTGGAACTTATTTCAATTTTTACATTTCTCCATATATAGTAGGGGCATGCTTTGGAAACATATTATCCATACTCCTCCACATTGGCACTTAATTTAGTATTTATATTTATCCATATATAGTGGAGGCATGCTTTGGAAGCATGTTCTCCACACTTACATAGTTTATTAATTGTTCAAAGCACACATTCATATAATTTAGATACACATTTATGGTAGAATTATATACATTACTACCATTTTTATACAAAATGTCATCATGAGACACATCTAAGGTGCATATGTTATGCAATGTGTGCCTAATATTACAAAATATAAATTATTTTTAGATTTTAAAACTCTTTATTGGACTTTAATCACCTACCTATTTAGACCTTTAAGGACTATATTAAGTCAATATACTATAGCAGTTTGTTCATTTTTGGTATGGTGAAGGTGATTAAATCAATTGATATGTATCAGTTTTCAAGTTGGACTTGATTGTATCATCTAGACTCACCAATTTGATAGTATGAGTCAAAAAATTTCACTCATGATCACAAAGTTATAAGTATGATTGGGTCAAATGGTTGATCTAATCTTGACTACCATGTGACAACTCACCTTTTATTCAAGATTGGGGGCATTTGCCTTCCAATCTCTCTTTATATCCTTAGATATACATGTTTTATAGATTTATGTATTTGTCTTAATATTTATTTTAGTGATTCATAATGATAAATATTTCAAATTAAGTCACCAATGTGTAAGGCACTTGCATCGATACATAGAAGTACTCTTAAAACTTGATCTTTTAAATTTATATCATTTCACATGATTTTAATTTTCATATTATATGAACTAACTATATATTGTAAAATTATCTTGGTTGCAATTTAGTTGCCAGAATGACACTCAATTTGTACTAACAAAAGGCAAGGTGTGTTATACATACCCAAGTATGCATTTCTTCTCCTTTAAACCAATAATTTCATTACTATATTAAAGTGGAGGGGTGAATGTAGATGATATTCATGGATTATATAATACCTTAGTCTTATACACTTGAAAAACTCATAACTTAGTTTATCCTCTTAGTTATGGACCTTTCCTAGTTTTATAAGTCTCACATTTCTCTATCTTGTGCCCCTTGGCCCTTCTCTTAGTCTGACCAGTATTATGTTGATGACCCAATCCTTATATCTTGACTAAAATTTTTATAATATGATTATATTATGCCCATAAAAGTTTTGAGGATGTACCTATTTTATAATTACTAAAACTTGAGCATAATTCCCAAACCCCTATTATGACACTAGTGTCCTGCCCTGACACAGGTGTCTATCACCCTAAATTCATCCAATTTACAAATAAAACACATACTAATGGTTGAAATAAATGATTTAATATGTATATTGATGGGAGTGGTATATATTCACAATAACTCCTCATTCATTCCTCACATAACATTCATACCAAATAGAATTCAATTTAGTAAAGCTTCCTTATTCATATTTTCATATTAGTCATAGGGACTTCACATATATAGGTATAAAGTAATAAAAGAGTAGTCTAAGATACCAATTTTTTAAGTTACAGGCTGGGTCACTATTGTAATTGATTTCTACATAATGTATGATTCACACCCAAACCACACACATAAGGAATAACTACATTAGTTTGTGGCCCTCTTCATAGTATTGGTTATGTAGGTAGTGATCATTAATAAAGTGGTATTTGGGGTCTATTTGACACCATGTGCCCACTAAACCATTTTTCCAAAGGTCACTATGAAGTTGAAGAACTAGGGTTTTCCCATTTCATAAGGAGAGATAGTCCGTGACCCAAATCTGAATGCACCAAAATTAAGGTGATACAAAACCTAGAAGCATCTAGGTGGTTGCATCCTTTTCTATTAGGTGTTCCATTCAAGACACTTACATCTAGTTTAGATAGTAACATTAATGCTAATGTCCTAGACTAATAGTGGTGTTTGAGGCTCTAGATGCACTCAATCCATAATTTGGTGATTTTTGTAAAATATTCTTCCAGTCTATTTCCTACTTGTTCCAAATTTAGAACTATGTTAACATAAAAACCAACTAAGTACATTATTTATTTATCATTTATATATCTAACATAGTTATACTTACTTTTTTTATCCTATCTCATTTTAATGAATTCAAAATATGTCATTTCTAAGTTTAACATTTAATTAGCCTCTTACAGATCTTATTATCATCCTTTATCATTTTCATTTGTATATTCTTAACCTTATCTACCCAAGTAAGATCTTTATCCCAATTTAGGATTATATAGTCACATTTCAGTAATAGATTTTACATTTTTTGGATCAAATTTGATTCCTTATTGTGAAATGATGTAACCTAGAATATTTACAAAAGATACCCCTAAAACATAGTTTTTGTATTCAATCACACATGGAATTTGCTAATCATTCAGATAATTATTAAAAATTGGTTACATGATCTTGTCATTATTTTTATTTTAAGTAAATCATCGACATAAGCACTGATGGTTTTATAAATGAAATCATGTAAAATGTGTATAATTTCCTTTTAGTATGTATTTCCTATGTTTTTAAGGCCAAAATGCATGACAATATAGCAAAATGTTCCCCATGGGGTAGTAAAAATTGTCTTTTCATGATCTATTGGGTTAATTTTGATTTAATTATATTTCACAAAACCATACATAAATTAAAATGTCTCATAACTAACTATAGAATTAAAAATCATGTCAATGTTATGAAATGTAAAATCATCATTTGGAAAATATTTATTCAAGTCAAGGTATTTTTTGCAACACAAAATTTCACTATTTGGTTTAGTGATGGCAATAATATTGGAAACCCAATCATAATGTGTAATGGATATGATAAAACTTTTGTCTAATAACTTTGGAATTTTATATTTTACTAGTAATACAACCTTAAGATGCATTTTATAAATATTTTATTTTATGTTTTTTGCATCTTAATAAAGTAAAATATTATTCACTACAACATATGGGTCTATTCTAGGCATAACTAAATAAGCACAAGTGAATAAGTCTAGGAAATCATGTAAAATCTATTGATAATATTAGCTTTCATCTTCCTACATCATTATAGTAGTTAATACTGGTCAAGGACCTTTTTCTATGCCAAAGTTATATTATATTATTTCTTTGTTTAATAAAGTAGATCATTATATGATATATCATGTGGTGGGAATTATATAAGGTGAATAATGTTGGATATTGGATTCATCATTCTTACTAAAGTAAGCATGAGTATATGGGACATGAAGAAACCTATTCTTATGATAAAAATAAGGGAGATCCCCATACACCCCCAAGTAATCTAGTAATGACTCATAATTTTATAACTTGTCTAATGTTGAAATTTTTGGTGAAGAATTTTCATCAATCAAATGAGAATTTTCCAATTATATCTCAAAGTATGTATATGCATGCATTCCAATTGTGTCTTTATAAATAAGCTATGCAGTGAGTGCCTTGTCTTGTAGTTGTAGTTTCTTTTGAAAACCCTAAGCCTCATTGATTTTGATTATTTGAAGTTGAAATAGGTTGGTTCATACCTTTTTCATTATTTCATAATCCTTATCCTTTGTATTCATATTTTAACAAATATCAGCATCCAAAATTAGAATTATATTATTGTGTTATATAAGCACTCATTTGTATCATTGCATAATGTTTGAAGGGATAATTATCCATTGGGAGGAAATATATAAACACTTGGTAGCTAAATTTTAAGCATGCATGTAAAGTGGATCAAACTTAAAACATTTCATGTATCTAAAGACATCCCAAAATTATGTTCTAATTTAAGTCATTTTATATAACTTGTAATGAGCTAGGTAATAAATGGGGTCCCAAAATAATATTTATTATTACCTACCCCAATACCTATCATGACACATTATCAAATCTCCTAATACTCATGTTGGATGGTTCTAAACTTGTAGGTCTAATGCTGAGTAAGGAGAGAAAGGATATATTGTGAATGTTGAGTCTTGAAACATTATCAACAAGAATTCATTTTACCATTTTATTGAAAACACATATTTGGATATATAATGGTAAACAAAAATTTATAATATCTTGAGGCATTAAATTTTATATTTAAATAGAGATGTTAATCTCAATCTATTTTATTTAATTTATCATGGATTTTAGGTATGGAGGATCCACATTGTTTGTTAGTATGGTCATATGTAATTCATCCAAAATAGCATCTTTGTAATGGGAAGATTTATGCAGTAAATCCAAATGTGGAGTTTTATCAAAGACATCCTTGGATGGGTTGGAAACATTGGAATGGGAAAATGGGTGTTTCATGTAGTCTTTGTAACATTTAATGGTGATGGATATAGGTTCATTAGAAACATTATAATAAAGAGCAGTATGCAATAATTCTTTTAATTTGATTTTATCATATTTTTAACCTTTATTATTAGAAATTGTAATTTATTTAGCCATGAATGAAACATAATATAAAAGGGTTACTATGAAATATTTGTAAAGTAATTAAATTATATATGCATCTATGATTAATTACTTTAAAATAAATGGAAATCTAATTTTAAAATATTGGCAGTCTAAAAAACATAAATCATAGAAAACTTAGGAAAACCTTAATCCTACTAGGGTTTTGAAACCAAGGGTTGGGTTCGCCAAATTTTAACCCCTAATTTAGATATGTAGGTTATTTAGGGTTAAGGGGATTAGATTATATTTTACACAAGGGTGGTGAATTAACCTAATAATTAGGCTAAGTTATATAAATGTCATACAAAGAGTATTTAAAATGTATACAATTGAGATTGCCTAAAATAGTAAATTACAACTATTGATATATATTATAATGAATTGGAAATAAATCATACTTAGCTAATTTACTATGCACATGCAATTATAAATATGAATAGGTTGGAAGTGGAGTAGAAGATTATCTTATAATAGTTGTTAGATTTTATAAATATTATATTTGTGTCCCTAAATGATTGTGTTGGATCTCGATAGTATCATTGATGTAGGTGTCTAACCCTACCATATGTGTCTTATATAAAAAAATCTTCAATTTGGATGCAACCAACTAGAGCCTTTAGGGTTTTCTATCACTTATATTTTGATGTCTTCATATTATGAACATAAGTTATTGTTCTTTTTCAAATGATAAACCCTAGCTCTTTACCCTTGGAGTGACCATGGAAAAAATGGGTTAGTGGGATCATGGTGTGTATCTACCCCAAGGACCCCTTTATCAATGGGGATTCCTACATATACAAGACTCTAAATAGGGCCTTATAATTATTTAGATATCACCTATGTGTTGACTTGTGTGTGCACAAGGATGAAAAATGTGATAAATAAAGAAATGAAATGACCTAGGTTATAACATGGAAAATTTGGCTCATGAACTACTCTTTGAATGATTCAGATCTATGGAAATATTTATCATATGATTTTTATATAAATAATGATGATTAGGGTAGGTTTTCTCACTTGAATGTTTGATTTAGTGATTATTGGTATATTTCCTTATGAGTTATGTATGATTTAGAGGTTAGGAATGAATGGGGGTTGGTATTATATATAGACCAATCCATTTTGTAAATATATCACATTAAATCACTTAGGACATCTTTTAAGATGCATTTCTTTTGTAAATTTTATGAATTTTGAGCATTGGAACACTTGAGTCGATGCAGATGTTTGTTTGGGATGTAAGTGTCCAAGGATCTATAAATTAGTACATATCCAAAATTGGAAATAAGGATAATTATCATATTTAAATAATTTTACATACTATATAATTTTTGGTCATCATAATAACAATGATTAAACTAAGCCTTTCAGTAGTCGAAAGGTCTAGAATTGAAAGTTACAACCATGATAGGTATTTTCCAAGTGTAAAATACTGAGATACTATAAAAATAAAATTTTAGTATCTAAAATATTGTTACTATAATTATACACTAAATAGTTAAAATAGTACCATAAAATTCCTTGTGATGCTAAGATTCCACCACTTTTTTAGGTTTTTCAATAGGATCCACATAAATAAAGATATGGTTGATATACAAAATCTAAATTATAAGTTTTTTTATTCTTTTTATTTTGAATTTTTTTTATTTTAAAACTATAAATAAGGGATAAGTTCATTCATTTGGTATATTATTATTTTAAGATCTCAACTATTTTTGGAATAGAGAGAGAGAGATGATAACTAGGGAATACAAAGGAGAGTTCCTTGTGTATACACAATATTTTTTAAACATTTACTAATTATTAACACTTTGTATCTCACATGAACATGTTGAGTCTCAATCTCTCTAAGTGCATGCCTTAAAGGGTGCACTGGGAAAGGATTGGGCATACCATTAGTGCTTCATAGGATTATTATCCCTTTTACCACTTGTTATTTACACACTTATCTCCTAAAACCATTATGCCTAAGTTTGTTCTTCTTTATTGTACCCATTATAGGCATTTACTATATTTTATCCTCCTTTTATTTTACCTAAATCCCATTTTGTTAGTCATTTGTGCTAGGTCGATTGGGTCAACCCTGTATAGTTTTGATATATTTTCACTTAGGAATTAGGTAGCCTTTGGCTAAACTAGCTCAGGACCTAGTGAATTATTATTCAAAATTGTGCTAGGTTGACTGGGTTAACCTTGTCAATCAAGATTTTTGGAAGGGTCAAGGGTAAAATATACCTACATATACAATTTCATTGAAATCATTTATTAATAAGTGAAATAATAAGTAAGAACAAATAAACACCTACTTATTTATCATTCTACTTGAGAAGTAAAGCATAGGGTTTCATACTTTCTTCAGAGATATGTATATTGTCTTATGGAAAAGTCTTTTTGATGCATTGATAGGATATGTAGCCTAGATCTGATTTGTATTTGAAATCCATGCATACCATAAAAACCTCTTGTGAGGCACCTTGGCCAAGGGAGAAATTGAGGCTCGGTAAATTCATCTTCAAAGGTAAGTATTACTACCTTTATTTCTCCTTTGTAAGAGTAGATAGATATGCATTTTTGCTTCTCTTTCATGCATTAGGATTATATATACATTAATGTGAGTATATGTCTTATATGCATGTTTATTTTTATTATTTTTAACCCCTACTTTGTACCATAAGATTTGGTGAGCACTAGATTAGATTTACTTTACTTGTTATTAGTATAGGTGAAATATCAAAACTTAGGACCCCCTTAGGGTTATTGCATGATTATGTTAGACTAAAGGCTTTAGAACCCTCCTTAGTGTGGTGTATTACATTAAGAGATCCCTAATAAGGTCCATTGGATCCCCATATTGGTCATGCTCCTACTTAACAAATGTATCCCCAATCAGAAGTGTATGGTATGATCTATCTTCTCTAAGTATTGATTTATAGAAATGATGAATTTTTGATTCCATACATTTTGGTGAACTCAATATGAATCTAACCTTTGTATGATTTATTTCACTTATTTTCATCATTTTATTTTTCATATATTTTCAATGTTGGATCAACTATATCAATACAGTACTAACTTTTGTATGCAAGTTTGACACACAGTTGTATCAAACCAACTATGTTCTATTTGTCAAAGTTTTCTAGAATTCCAATTCAAACACTAGGTTAACCCAGTTGACCCTATATACTTTTACGCATTATATTTAGACTAATAGGTTGACCCAATATATTTTAGGTACTCAACAATAGGTTTATTTAAAGCTTGGTCAACCCAGTTAACATAGTTAACAAGATTTTCAAGCATTCAGCAAGGTTCTTCAATATCAATCTCACTTCTCTATATATTCTAACCCACCAAGGTTCCTTTTTATCTTTCTATCTCTTTCCTTATAGTTCTATTTTTCATAGTTTGTAGTCTTTAAAACTACCCTATATAGTCAACTAGGTCAACCTTGTCGATGTAGTTCTATACTTTATGTAGTTTGGAAAGCTAGCTTGACTTTGTCGACATAGTTCACTTTTAGATTTTTTGTTTCCAGAGTACAAAGATGACATTGCCTATCCTATTATGTATTCTCTACATACATTACTAACTAAATCAACATTGTAATATGTTTCAAAGTTGGAATTAACCTATATATGCTAGTAATTAGTTCACACTTTCATTTCATGTTACTTGCATTCTTATAATAGATCACATAGTCTAATTAGGTGGCTTTCAACATATCATTTAGTTACATTATTTTATATTTTATGCACACAAGACCAAATCACAAAATCTTAAAACACATTTTAATAATTATCTAAGCCAACCTACTTAGATTTCATCACTAAGGGGGAAGCTGACTTGGTTTTATGGCCAAGTATAAACATGTGATTAATGGTATATTTTGGCGAAGCACCCGACACCCTTATTGCTATTTTGTGTGAAGTGAGCAGGTAAGCCCAAATACCAAGCATGTACCATTTCCAATAAGGATCCCTTTCAGTCCAAACATCTTGAAACTATCCTTAGATTACTTTCTACTTCAATGCTTACAACCAACTTCCTATCACATCTAAAATTATATTCTAATAATCTAACAACATTCAAGTTGACAACTTAGTTAGATTTTACTTTCCAAGTTTATTTCTTACTCTATGCTCAGTTTTATGTTGTATTATGAAAATTTTTAGTAGCTAACATTAGTACAAGGTTTTATGCTATGTACCTCAATTCGATCAACCTCATGTATCTAATTGATCATGTGTTTCCATTACATTATTTATTTTCAAAATAATTCTTATTTTAGTAAATAGTCATTTCTATCAACAAAATCTCTTATAGACTATTATTTATTCCTATCTATTGTGCTAGATCAACCTAGTCAATTGTGTACACTTTTTTAGCCTCTATCTATTGTACTAGGTCAATCTAGTCAACCTTATATAGTTTACAGGCCCTACTCCCTATGTTAGGTTGACCTAGTTAACTTCGTATAGTTTTTGTCACTTCATATTTCCCTACTTTCTCATCTCTTTTGCCTAGTTAATATTTCTCCTTCATCATGAATTTTCTATTTGAATACAACATTAAGTAGAATTCAATAGACATGATGAGTTTTACCAATCCTCATAGGGTATCTCATACTTAGAGTAGGGATACTCTCTTAGATGAGAGTAATGTTAACATAACCACTCACATAATGAACTATATGACCCCTTCTCACTCTTATAAATAACATAATCCTCTCTTCTCCTTACAAGATCAACATGAACTAGAGTATACCCATGAAATGCTTTTCTTTATCTTTAAATTTCCTCAACATAGAGGAAAAGATCCCTCTACCATTTACCATCTCATGATTAGTGGTTAATTTTAAGAGCCTCATTCACCTACTCACACATTCTCAAATGGATTTATGGGTACCACTTTCTTTGATTCTCAACCTCTTCCCTAGATTATGACCCCTTCTCATACCATGACCTCTTCTTCTTTAACTTCTTCTACCTCCATGCCTAGTATCTCTACTAATATGGTAGGTTCTACATCTAGTAAGGCTCTTATAAGATCCACTATCCTTAATCCTTCTACTAGTGCATCATGTTCTACCCAAGGTAATCATGATTCTATTTCTTCCTCTTCTCATCCCTTCACTAGTCCATCTTTTTCCACACAAGACAATTTTGCTACTAGTGCCTCCCATTCTCATAGTTCCTCTCAAGCTCCTATCAATACCAACAGTGGTACCCAAGCCACCAATACTAACTCTAATACTTCAAATAATTCTAACAATGCCAATCAAACCCACCAAATCTTATTATAAACACTTAATCAAATGAATACTATTAATCTCATAATACAAATCAAATGATGAGAATACAAAATCACCTTCTCCATATTCAAAATCATCCTTAGCCAATGACTTGGGGTACACATAATCAAAATGTTCCCCCTCTTCCTCTTTAATATTACTAAGGTAATCGCATCCCTCAACCTCCTTTAGTCAGCAAAACCATTAAGCATATTCAAAATGAACCTCTTACCACTTAAATTATTAATATTGATATAGGAGTTATCACCCCTATAATTTCTTATAATGGATCAACTAATCCTACCCTTCATCATAAAACATTTAGAAATATTTATAAGGATTGGGTCAAATTAAACACCTTTGCCACTACCAAGCTCTTAGCCAAAACTCTTATGGGTGTGCCTTATATTGGTACAACCTGTTGGGTGAATATTTTGTCACTAGCTAATTGATGGGCTAAATAGGTTGTTTCAACCATAGCATAAGGAGATTGATCGGCCAAATGTGCAAGTTTACCACATCAAAAGGGGAGAAATGTCTCCTCTCATCAAGGGGACGTTCCCTATAACTATAAGGTACTATATACTATAAATAAGCTAAAAATAACACTTAGAAGTAGGACAACACCATCCATCTCTCTTTTTTTGGAGATGATGTTCACAAAAAAAGGAGAAATCTTGGTGAAATGATAGAAGGCACTTCTCTTCTTTTAGAAGTGGTCTGCAACAAACAACAGTAATTCTTTCTAGTAGTGATAAGTAAATGTAACAGGGTACAATAACTAGCAGAATGAGGTGTAGCACAAAGTCTCCACCTCAACTGCCAAAAAGTGAAATATGAAGGACAATGGGGGCACAAAGTCATCCCAAGATCTTTTACATAGAAACAAACTAAAAACACACACACTAAAAACAATTGTGCCAGCACAAAGTCTCTCCAAAGTTGGCTTCGAGACACCTTCTTGATTACTTCCACTAGTTCTGCTTATTTAATTAAATGGACAAGAACACATTCAGGAAATAGACATAGGAACAATTTTATCAACAACACAAGCTATTCCAGCACAAAGTCTGAAAAGTCACTTGCTTTCTCATTCAAATAACAAAATATGATTAACAATCTGAGCTCAAAGTCTCAGTAATGCCTTTCAATTTGGGTAGAGTTTTGCTTTTGATAACAAAAAGATCTTCTTTGCATAAAATAAGATATTAAAATATATAGCACTCCAAGAAAGACTTGGGCACTTTGTTTCATGGAATGACCCATGCTGCATTCAATACCTTGAATGCATTTTCAATTTTGTGAAGGGGCCATGCTAGAACAGGGCATCGACCTTAGCTGTAGCGTGTCAATTCATCTCAAATGTCTCATTTTAAAGTATGGGCCACCTGGTCCTCTTCCTAATATCCGTGCATCTATCCATTTCACCTTTACTCAAAGGGAGAAAAATAGGCTACACCTTTGAATGTTTGCACCCTCAGATGTCTACTTGGTGGACTATTCCACCTACTGGAATAACTCCCATATAGATATTTTAGTATCTCCTATAGATTTCCCTCTGTATTGTTGCAATTTGAGCTCTCAGGTCATCTTCTTACCTTTAGTAGGCTCTTTCAGTTTCTTTCTTCAATTTTCCACTGAGTTTTGTCTTCAAATTCTGCACCATATTTGAAATAAATAGGCAATTTATTACCATGAATTTAATATCTATGGGGATGTCATTGGTCACTTGTTCACTTGAACCACATTGAACCTTGAACCTTTGAAGTTCATTGGTTCAATGGTTCAATGGTTCAGATAGTCCATTTCAGCTCCTTGGTTTAATTGGCTCCTTGGTTCAATTAGCTCTTTGGTTCATCGACTCCTTGGTTCAATCGACTGAACCATTTATTTGAACTTGTCTCTAGAATCTTCCGCTTCCTTCCTTCACTTGAAGCTTCCCTTCAAACTTTGAAATTCCTTAAACCTTTGAACCTTTGATATTTGAACCATTTTAGTTTAAAGTTCAATGGTTCATTCTCTTTCTCAAAATCCTTTGGTCCTTCAAATTTTTTGGATCCTTTTCTTTTCTATTGAAGTCATTGAACCTTTGAACTTTGAACCATTTTGGTTCAAGGTTCAATTGGTTCAACCTTTCTTTCTTGGCTCTTTGAATCCTTTGTTCTTCTAAGTCTCTCAAACTTTGTTGAACTCATTGAAGCTTTAAACTTTGAACTCTTTTGGTTTAAGGTTCAACGGTTCAACGATTCAATCTTTTGTTCTTTGAAGTCTTCTTTTCTTTAAGTCCTCTAAAGTCATTGAACTTTGAACTTGCCAAAGTGCTTAACTATTTAAGTCTACTGATGTCATTAAATCTTTGAACCCATTGAAACTTTGAAACTTTGGAGGTGGGGCTCAATGGTTCAATGGTTCAATCTTTTTTTGAAGCCCACCAATAAGTATTTTGATTTGAATTTAGCATTGAACCAGCCTTGAAATGTAAGTGTTGGGAACTTGTTTCTTTGTGAGAGCTCAATTGTTGAATTTGTTGAAATTGTGAGTCCCTTAGCTAAAAAAGCTTGAATAATTGAATATTTGGAGTGCTCAAAATATTTTTTGAAAAGGGAAGAGAGAATTTTGGCTTGTAGGACCAAAATAGTTGATATGTTATCCCCAAAAATGAGTGACAGATTTTGGGAACAACATCTGGCTCCAGTTGGGGATCTTCCATCGATTGTAAAAATAATTAAATGGGAGTAGAATCTAGAATCTCCAGTGCCTTTAAGTATGCCATTGGGCTATGGAGTCATGCTACCCAAAAAAAATGTGTTAAAAAGAAATGAAAATGAACAACACAAAATAGAACTAAAGACTATACAAATATACAAATGTACAATCAGACTTATCTGATGCTTCAAGAATTGAAGTGCTTCAGATGCTACCCACTATGAGGCAATGAAAATGATGTGCCATCTTGATACTTCAACAAGAAACTATTTTCACCATTGAGTTGATGAATAGCAAATGGACCTCTCCATAGGGAATCAAATTTCCCATGCATTCCCTTCGGTTCTCTTCTCTTGTCCCATAACAGAACTTGATCTCCAATCTAGAAATCATGGGTTTTTGATTTCTATTCAAAGATATTATTCACCAAAATTTGATGTGCAATAATTTGGTCTACCGCCATAGTTCACTACTCATCCATCTCAGTCAAGCACATGATCCTTTTGTTAATGGAGCTTTCATATGTTTGATCTTCGATCGCCTTTGCCAATTTTAGTGCTGGCAATTCCAGTGTGATTGGTATCTCTACATTGAGACCATAAAAAAGTTAGAATGGTGACATACCTATCACCCTCTTGGGTGTAATTTTGTCTACCCATAAAGCATCAACCAATGCTTTATGCCATATTCATTGGTTGTCATCCACCAGCTTCTTGATGATGGTCACCAGGTTCTTGTTGCTCGATTCTGCTTAGCCATTCCCTTGTGGAAAATAGTAAGAGGAGTGGGAGAGGGTAATCCCATAATTAAAATAGAATTGAGTAATCTCATGAAAAGAGAAATAGGCTACATTATCAGTCATAATCTTGGTTGGGACCCCAAACTTGGAAATGATGTTTTCTTTGAGGAAATTGCATACTACTTCTGAAGTAGCATGCTTGGCTGGAATAGCTTCCACCCATTTGGTGAAGTAATCTATGGCTATGAGAATAAAATCATGTCCAACATTTGAACACAAGTTCACAGTACCAATGAAATTGATTCCCCATTACTGAAATGGCTCTTTTATTACCACTAGCTTGAAAGGTAATGCAGCCAATTTGGGTCTTCCAACAAACTATTGACACAGTTCACATTTATTTACCCATTTATACACATCTTAAAATAGGTTAGGCCAATAATATATAGCTTGAAAAATATTATGGGTAGTTACAGGCACAGAGAAATGTCCTCCACAGGCCAAATTATGGAAGGACTCCAAAAGTTGGTTTTACTTCTCTTTATCCACGTAGCGAAGGAACACCCCATCGAGGTTCCTCTTATACAGACCATTGTCCCACATGACAAAATTGGTAGCTTTTAACTTAATAGTCCTCTTTTCGTTATGAGATAGGTGAGTAGGACACTCACCATAGGTAAGGAAATGAGAAATATTTAAATACCACTCATTTATAGTGGAGACAAAGAGGATTGTTGGTGGGTCTTCAACCTCTATTCCTTCATGCCCTATTTCTTCTGGTATGTTATTATTAATCAATTGGCAGAGGCCCCTTCCCTGTACAAGCTTTGTTGGTTTGATAACTAGATCAAACTTATAGATTTTAGCATTCTAATTACCCCTTTTGGTTTCAAACTCCTGCTGAGTTAATATGAATTTGACTATTGTATCAGGAACTATGGCAACAGTGTGTGAGTTTAGGATGTAAAAATAGAAGTGCTTTACCACCTTTGCCATTGCATAAACATGATTCTCCATGTTTTAATACTTTAGCTCATGATTTTTGAGAGGATATCTCATGAAGGATATGGGAGATTCCACACCTTCTTTGTTCTATTGAACCAGAATTACTGAAAGTGTGTGCTCAAAAGCATAACTGTACATTGTGAAATATTTGGCATAATCTAGACAAACTAGAATTGAGGCATGGACAATAGCTGTCTTGATGTCTCAAAATGCCAATTTTCCTTCTTTAGTCTAGCTTAAAGTGTCCTTTTCCTTCATCAAGTCCATAATGTGGTGAGTCTTCTCAGCAAACTTAGGAATGAACCTTTGTAAAAAATTCACCTTTCTGAAGAAAGAGTGAACTGCAATCTTACTTGTGGGTAGAGTAACCTCTTGGATGGATTTGACTCTTTTTGAGTAAATATTTATGCCTTCTCAGGATACAATGTGTCTAATAAGTTTTCCTTCTATTACCCAAAAAATAGACTTGTTGGGATTTAGAGAAATGTCATTTTGGTGATGTCATTCCAACACTTATTGCAAATGGCGCACATGATCAAGATGATGCTTGGAAAAGACTGTTAAATCATCAAGGTATACCATAATGAACTTACCCATTTTATCTTTGAAAGCAAGGTCCATTGCTCTCTAAAAATTGGTGCCAGTGTTTATTAGGCTAAATGTCATTCTTTGATATGCAAAGGTGCCCTATGGTGTGGTGAAGGTAGTCTTATGTTGGTCTACTTCACCAAATTCCATTTGATTATACCCTGAAAAGCCATCTAGTATTGATAACATCTCTGAACTAGTCACCATCTGAAGGACTTGATCCATGATGGGCAGAGGGTAATTATCCTTTAGGGAGAATTGATTCAAATTCCTAAAATCCATGTAGAGGCAAATTTCACCATTCTTTTTTCTCACAAGAACTATGTTTACAATTCATGTGGAATGATGGATTGGGAAAATTATTCTAGTGTTTAGCATTTTTTGTATTTCAAACAGAATAGTACCTAATATCTTTGGATTAAACTACTGGGATTTCTACTTGAAAGGCACCAAATCACTCTTGAGAGAAGTTTCATGTCAAATATCGTCAGGCCTAAAAGACTTTATATCATCATAGGAGTACACCAAAACATACATGTAATGGTGAAGTAGGGTAGTAAATTTGAGCTTCTCCTCAGGAGTGTAGCACATCCCAATGTTAACCATCTTGGGATTTTCCTTAGTACCCAAATTTATTTGATCAAACTCTTGGGAGGAGCTTGAATCCATTTGTTGATGTTTGATGAACCTGTCGTGCTTGTCAAATAATTTCTCAAGGGAAACCAATCCTTTGGGAATTTTATTTTGTTTTAGATGTAGGAATTCTTCACGTACGTCTGAACTTGTTTCAGGGGCTGATTCAAGTTTTTGAGGATCACTGCCTTCGAAGTGAACCTGTTCAAAGCTATTTTTTTATTCCAAAAAGGTGATGATTTGGTTGTCACCATTGAACACTTGCCAATGATTGGCATTGTCAGGCACACTTGGTCGAAAGACCAGTTTAATAGTTTACCTGTCTCCCTTAAAATTTGGGTGAGGAACCAAAAGAGTTGCAAAAATAGCTAATGCATCAGCTTGGTCATTCAATTCCCTGGGTATTGTAGAGATATTGAAAGCATCAAAGCTTTCAATTTGATCCTAAACTATATTGTGGTAATGGTGTAATCTCTCATTTTTGGTTTGGTACATGTTCCTAAACTGGCAAACCACTAGCTCAGCATCTCCTTTAGTGTGAAAAACTTTGATGCCCCTGTCTTGAGTAGCCTTTAACCTGAGTAACAGAGATTCCTACTCGGTAGTGTTGTTGGTGTTGCTAAACTACAACTAGTATGAAGAAGGAAAAATATCTCCTTGAGGAGATATCAACACAATCTTAGCTCCTGAGCTAGTAGAAGAATAGCTGCCATCAAATTTGAGAATCCAAAAATTATCATAAACTAACCTTTCCTTGGATTTTTCTTCATTTGGAGGGGAGTATCATTGTGCACTTACACTATGCTCTATTAAGTCTTTTATTGTTTTATTTGAACCAATTTTTAGATTGTCATTTTTAGAAGCTTCTTTAGTTAAGACAAGAACATCCTCTATAGTCAGGAAGTAATTACCCATGATTGAAGACTCAAATAGAATTTGAGCTTCAAGCGTTGATGTTTGAGTGACCACGTATTTTTCCTCCTTCTCAGGGAGCAATCTCTACATGATGCCTTTGACAGGGATCCTCACCTCAGACAGATCCATGCTTAACTCACCACCAACATCCTTGCAAAAATTTTGCCCAAGAAGAATGTAGTATGAGGCTGGGACATCAGCCACTAGGACTATTATCTTAATTCTCTTATCCAAGAATGCCATAAATATAAATTGGGCATCCTTGATTTTTCCCAGTAGTGGCACTTATTTGTTCTCCATGGGGAAACATCTCCCAAAGGTCTTGGTTAGTGTGAGACCAAGAGATTCTACCACTTTGGTGGGCATGACATTGTTAGATGCACCTGAGTCTATGATGAAATTGTTCAGCTGGTGTCCATTTATTAGTAGAGAGACATAAAATAGTTATATCTTCCTGGGAGCAGTAGGAGGAGTAATGACAAGGTTATTCTAGGTGGATGTGAGAGTCACCTTTATAGTTGGTCTTGCAGGGACAATTTTATTATTTACACACTAAACCAACTTATCCAACTGCTCAAGGTTGGATTAAAAGAATTCAAATTTAGACATTTGAATTTTGGTTTTCTTGACATGGTCGATTATATCAAATGTCTGAAATGAATTAGGATCAGGGGAAGGTAGTTCATCCTTCTAGTTTTTAAGAGGGGGTACTGATCTATGAAATTGAAGTTGAAGGTGAAGGAATACTTGAGGTACTTACTTTTTTAGGGATCATCAGGTCCTTTGATTGAAAAGGGAGAGTGGTTCCCCACTTAGCAATTCAAATTACTAGTTGAGGTCGCTCCTCTATTTTTTCCTTATCAGCTTGTTAGGTTGACTGGTTCTGGGATGAGGTGAATATAGCGTATGACCCATCAAATGCTTCACCTTTACTTCTAGGTTCATCCTGGTAGTTCAAGAAACTAATGTTAGAGTCACCAGCTAATTTTTCTTAGTTTTTTATGAAGAGATCAGCATCATCTTCTAGGTTCAACTCAGGCTGGAAGGAGAAATCAGATTTTGTTTCAAGATATCCAACTACTAAATTGGTTGGAGGTGCTTCAATGGCAAGTTTCCCCTATGGCAGAGGAAGATGATTTGGCTACCCTTGATTCTTGGTAGCATTGCCTTGGTATGAATGATTTGGAAAAGTCCTCCTTGGTATATCTTGGTATGAAGGAGGAGTAGACATTCCTTACACCATTTACTTTCTAAGAGATAACAACTCATTTGCTAGCTTCTGCACCATAGGATTAGTGGTGCCTCTAGATGGATATTTAGAGGATGAAGAATATTTACCTCTATTATGATCTCTCCTTATCTTCCCCACCAAGATAATATCATCTTCCACCTCAGTAGCCAAATCTTGCATTGTAGTAAGGTCTATGTGACCAGCACGTCTCAACAAGAAACTCACTTCAATAAGCTAAGAGTTGATGAAGAAGCATTTGAGATTCTCAACTATTGGCTAAGAAATGGTAGGAATCCTATTCCTTAGCTTGTTAAACTTAGCTATGAGGTCCCTCATAGGTTCATGAGGTTCTTTCTTCATTTGTGTGAATTGGGCCAGCAGGGCATGCACATCTTCTATAGACATGAACCTAGCTTCAAATTTGGATTTGAGGGTGTTCTAGTTAGTCAACATTTGTGCTTGTAGATGATAAAACTAGTCTACAACAACACCTTGCAATGTTTCTATAAATAACCTAATTGCTACATCTTCATACTCCACACCTATCATGCCACAGGCTATGCTGAAGGCTATAATATGTTCATCAAGATGAACTCTTCCATCACCAAATAATTTGGGGAAATTCTTCCTTGAACTACAAGGTAGCTCATGTAGAGGTGGAGTTAGATTGAGTGGACCAAAAGAGTTACCCCAAGGGCCTTTAACTACCATGATTTTACTACTAAAGGGAGGGATAACAAATGTCTGAGGGGTATGTATTGACAAAGCTCTGCTAACAATAGAAATGGACACTTTACCTGGTAATGAAGACCTAATTTAGGTAGGAGGAAAAATCTTGGTTTGCTAAAGGTGAGATGGTGAAGGAAATAGATCAAAATTGCTCTGCTACACCAACTCAAAAATAGGGTCAACAAAACCTTTAGATCTCTAGCTTCTTGTATATTATGGAGCTACCAGATTGTAAAGTAAAAATGGAAAAGAACTAAAACTACTTCAATTTGAAGCTTGAGGCTTCAAACTACATGTTCTTCCCCAGCAGAGTCACCAAAAACTATTGGGTGAATATTTTGTCACTAGCTAATTGATGGGAAAAATAGGTTGTTTCAACCACAACATAAGGAGATTGATCAGACAAATGTGCAGGCTTACCACATCAAAAGGGGACAAATCTCTCCTCTCATCAAGGGGAGGTTCCCTATAACTATAAGGTACTATATAATATAAGTATATACTATAAATAAGCTTAAAATAACACTCAGGGGTAGGACAACACCATCCATCTCTCTTTTTTTAGAGATGATGTTCACAAACAAAGGAGAAATCTTGATGAAATGACAAAAGTCACTTCTCTTCTTTCAGAAGTGGTCTAGAACAAATAATAGTAATTCTTTCTAATAGTGATAAGTAAATGTAATAGGGTGCAATAACTAGTAGAATGAGGTGTAGCAAAAAGTCTCCACCTCAACTTTCAAAGAGTGAAATATGAAGGACAATGGGGGCACAAAGTCATCCCAAGATCCTTTACACAAAAACAAACTGAAAACACACACACTAAAGACAATTGTGGTAGCACAAAGTCTCTCCACATTTGGCTTTGGGACACCTTCTTGATTACTTCCACTAGTTATGCTTATTTAATTAAATGGACAAGAATGCATTTAGGAAAAGGACATAAGAACAATTTCCTCAACAACACAAGCCATTCCAACACAAAGTCTAAAAAGTCACTTGCTTTCTCAATCAAATAACAAAATATGATTAACAATCTGAGCTCAAAGTCTTAGTAATGCCTTTCAATTTGGGTAGAGTTTTGCTTCTGATAACAAAAATATCTTCTTCACATAAAATAAGAGATTACAATATATAGCACTCCAAGAAAGACTTGGGCACTTTATTTCATGGAATGGCCCATGCTGCATTTAATGCCTTGAATGCATTTTCACTTCTTTGAAGGGGCCATGCTGGAATAGGGCATCAGCCTTAACTGTGGCATGTCAATTCATCTCAAATGTCTCCTTTTTAAGTATGGGCCTCCTAGTCCTTTTCTTGATATGTGTGTAGCTGTCCATTTTACCATTACTTAAAGGGAGAAAAATAGGCTACACCTTTGAATGTTTGCACACTCAGATGTCTACTTGGTGGACTATTCCACCTACTGGAATAACTCCCCTATAGATATTTTAGTATCTCCTATATCTTCCCCTCTTTCCTATTGTAATTTGAGCTCTTGGTCCATCTTACCTTCAACAGGCTCTTTCAACTTTTTTCTTCAACTATTTGTTGAGTTTTGTCTTCAAATTCCATGCCATATTTAAAAATAACTAGGCATTTTATTGCCTTGAATTTGACATCTATGAGTACATCATTGGTCACTTGGTCACTTGAACCATGTTGAACCTTAAACCTTTGAAGTGCATTATTTCAATGGTTCAACGGTTCGAATGGTTCATTTTGGCTCCTTGGTTCAATCGGCTCCTTGGTTCAATTGGCTCCTTGGTTTAATTAGCTGAACCATTTCTTCAAACTTGTCTCTAGAATATTCTGCTTCATTCCTTCGCTCAAAGCTTCCTTAAAACTTTTAAATTCCTTGAACCTTTAAACCTTTGAACTTTGAACCATTTTGGTTCAAAGTTCAATAGTTCATTCTCTTTCTCAGAATCCTTTGGTCCTTCAAATTTTCTAGATCCTTTTCTTTTCTATTGAACTCATTGAACCTTTGAACTCTGAGCCATTTTGGTTTAAGGTTCAATCAGTTCAACCTTTCTTTCTTATCTCTTCGAATCCTTTGTTCTTCTAAATCTCTCAAACTTTATTGAACTCATTAAACCTTTGAACTTTGAACTCTTTTGGTTCAAGGTTCAATGGTTCAATCTTTTTTTCTTTGCAGTCTTCTTTTCTTTAAGTCCTTTGAAGTCATTGAACTTTAAACTTGCCAAAGTGCTTAACTCTTTAAGTCTACCGATGTCATTGAACCTTTGAACCTTTGGAGGTGGGGTTCAATGGTTCAATGGTTCAATCTTTTTTTTGAAGCCCATTAATAAGTATTTTAATTTGAACTTTGGCATTGAACCAGCCTTGAAATGCCTAAGTGTTGGGAACTTTGGCAGTTTTTTCAATTTGTTGAACTTGTGAGTCCCTTAATTGAAAAAACTTGAATAATTGAATAATTGGAGTGCTCAGAACATTTTTTGAGAAGGGAATAGAGAATTTTAGCCTGCAAGACCAAAATAGTTGATATGTTGTCCCCAAAAATGAGTGATGGATTTTGGGAACAACACAACCAACCTATAACTCATTCTATTTCTAGTTTAGAAGATTTAATAGATTCTCTATTCCAAAAATTCCAAACTAGTGATGTTCCCAAAAATACTTTGGCCCACTTCATAAATTGTAACCAACTTGAAAAAAAAACTACCTAAGCTTTTTCTAAAAGATGGAAGTATTGTCTAAAAGATGTGAACATAACATGGCCAATGAAAACCTTTTCCATCTCTTTACCAATGCTATTTTTCCAAATTATAGTATCGAGTCCATACTCTCTCTCTCCACATACTTTGGAGGAAGCTATTGACCAAGCTAAACATCAATATTTTCCTATGTATCAATTCAAGTGACCCCAACCTTCTATGGGTCCTCATCTCTTATTTAAGAACAAGAATTTTAATGATACCAATGATGGTGTCATAGACTCTTATGATACCATTCACACTATTCAAGCTATTATTTTTAACTAATATTTGGAACTGGCTCACCCTTTTCAATAATATATCAATCCTTAATTATCTTCACTTAATACCATTAATGTTCAAAAACCCCTATCCTCAGTTGAAATACTTAAACATCTACATAGGCCTCTACCATGAGAACATGATCCCACTTGTCCTATGAAATCTTGGTATGATCCTAACAAGTTTTTTTGGTTTCATGCTAGTTAGGTTCATTCTCATGAGACCTATAAGAATATTTATAATTTAGTTATGGATTTTATTCTTGGTCCTAATTTTGATCATTATTGTATTATTCAAAATCATCAATAATCCTATGATATTTATTTTAAGGCCTATGAAACACATACTAAATCTCAAGCCTTAAATCAAGCTAATGCTCATTTGGTTATCTATAAAGACCCTCTTCTTAATTATCAACCTAATCAAAATAACCAAGACAAGCTCACCCCTTCCACAAATAATTTAGAAATTATTATTGACCCAAATCCTGAAGAGAATGTGTTTAATATGACTAATATACAAAGGGTGGTTTCTTTTATTGATCCTTAACCTATCTACACTCCTATATTATCTTTCACATTTCATGTTATCTAGGATTCTTCTCCGAATCACTTAAATGATTTAGGTCAAGATGACCTTATAACCTTTGATGAACCAATTCTAACTCCTCCTTTGGATAACACTTCCCATTATATTTCTACTCTCCCTTGATCTTTACGTAACACTCATGATAATCAAGATTCTATTATCAATTCTTCAACCAATTCTCAACATCAACTTGAACAAATTACTTCATCTTTACAACATAATTTACAACCTTTTTGTAAAACTTCTCCTTATTATCAACACAAATTCCAATGCAATTCAAATCCTCCTTCCAAGGACCTCTTTCAACACTATGCACCTATTTGTAAAAATATCCTCATGGGTTATGATGAGTGGGATCCCATCATGGAACTTACTAATATCCCATCCCAAATTAAATTTCTTGAGATTATGAGGACCTCTCCACATCATCAAAATTATCTTATTCAACTCTTTTTTGAAATGAACATCCCTCATCCTCCCCTAGTAGGATGCCAAGTAACCTTATCCAAATCTAAAGATAACATACTAAAATAATGTAAAGAGATGTCCATCCATGTAGATGAAATAATGGACACTTATCCTTCCTTAAAATTTCCAATCACTTATATGATTATTGATGAGATTATACTTCATGTAGATGATCCTCCTTTATTCATTAGTTTCCAAATAGGTGATATCCAAGTCAAACATGCATTGATTGATGAGGGTTCTAGAAACTATGTTACCTCTCTTGATTTTATCAAAACCCTTATATATTATAAATGCAATCTCAAATCCACACACAACACATGCCAAGGATATGATCGAATATAAATTCCTCCTTTAGGTTGTGTGTCACTTCCCATAATCATCCTACCTATCACCATTCATGTGAAGGTGATGATATTTAACTTTCCTCTTTCCTATAACATTCTACTTGGTAGGCCCTATATTTATCTTATGCAAGTAATTACTTGTTCCACTTACCAATGCATTAAATTTTCTCATAATGGAGACATCTATAGGATTTAGGGTGACATTAACCCTTGGAATTTTGAACAATTCCAAGACCATGGTGTATTCAATATTCCTACTCTTGAACCTTTTCCTAGTGTTCCATTTCATGAGTCTCAATGATTCAAATTTCCTATAAAATGAACTCAAGGTTACAATGTTCATCCCAAACTCATGGGGAAATTTCCCCTAACCTCTTAGATTTCAATGATGATGAGCTTAATAAGATCAACCTAGATATTAAAAAAATTTATCTCTCACCTCATCTTATCTCTCAGCTTCCTTTTTTTTGTTGCTTCATTCTCATAAACCTCCTTGTGATGATATTCCCATTATCTTGACTAAGACTCAACATTCCATTCATCACACCTAATTAGATGATAATGTCATCCTACTTGCGTCATTGATATTCACACCCCTGACTATGATGATGGTTACACCTTAGATGATCCATTCTTAGGAAATCTTGTTCAAGCCTATGATGCTAAGATTATCCATTATCATTCTTCTTTACTTCAGTCTTTTAGAAATTAATCCCATTTTCCATCATATATAGTTCCTAATTTTATTATTTTTCCTCTTTATTGTAAGGTAGAGATGGTATTGACACCTCTATTTTTTGTGGAACCTAATAGGAGTATTCTCATGGATCATGATATGACTAGGCCTTACTACCTTGGTAAGTACCCTAACCCCTATAGCTTACTTATTCTTGAGATGCATGTGAACCTTATTTGACCATATAGAGACCCCACCCCTCCCTTAGTAGAGCCTGGATTAGAGCCCATTCTTATTCCTACTATAGTTGAGCCCATCCTTGCTCTCTCTATAGTTAATCCCATTTCCACTCCCATTATTGTTGAGTTTATCCCTAATTCCAATCTCATTGCTCCTTCCATTGAGCCTAGTCTCATTCTTTCCCAACCATAACCTTCTCTTGGTGATGGTTTTCTTAATTTACCTCAAATGGATCTATTGCACACAAAATGGGTTAATGATCCTTCCCAATCTCTTTCCATTATTGTTACACCTACTCTTGTGAGTACTTATACTAAACCTACTCATAGGTATATATGTTACTTCCATAGAATGAATAACCATTCTTCCATGTAATGTTTCAATCTACAATAATATATTGATACTTTGCATCCTTCTTCCCCTCAATCCTTATACAAGGCCATACCTTCCCCAAAGGTACTACTTGAATATATTCCTATGTATGGAGAGGTATATTTTATTTAACACTAATGTGGCACCCATCACACTGATCATTGCCACATAAATTAGTAAAACCTTAAGGATCATCTTATAGTTATTCCCATACCTTCTACCATTACTCCCATAGGTCATTCTCATAAGAATTCTCCCCCTTATTCTCCCATGGTTCCACCTTGTATAGTTCCATCCCCTCTTGTGGTCCCTTCATCACCTTTTATTCCTTCACCCATGGACCTTACCTCAAATGTGGATCCTTCTCCACCTATGAGTTCATCACCTATGAATCCTTATCCATTTATGAGTCACTCACCTATGGATACTTCCCCACCAATGATTCTCGCATCTTATGTAGAGCCCACTCCCATACATTATTATAAACATCCCTTACCTGATATCCCTCCTCAACATGATCCATCCATCATTTATAATTTTTCTATTGAGGAGATTAGATGAGAATTATTTTCTTTTTTTTCACTAAAGATTAATGAGACAGTAGCACTAGTTTGCATCCAACTTCATAGAGATTTATCTGATCTTCTGGATAATGTGTGTGGATAAATTTATTAGTATATATGAGCACATGCATGGTTATTTTACATTTTCATTTGGATTGGATGTGTGCTCGAGTCCTATTTTTATCTATTTTTATATCATTTGACATTGTGTCAAATTCTTATTTATCTTACATAGTGACTTTAATTTTTCAAATTATATATTGCTTATATTTTCATTTATGTTTTCTTCTAGATGTCTTCTTTATCCTTTCTTTATTTTCCTTCTTGAGTGTATAAATAGGCATCTTCAGTCATGGGCCTTGTCAAGTGCTTATCTAGCTATCCAAGTAAGAATTAGACTTATTATAATGTGTCATAGGCCTTGACTAATCCTATAGCACTCAACATTTGACACTAAACTATGTTGGCATCCCTTTGCATAAGGTGAAATCCTTATGCACTCACTCAAAATGTAATATAGAAGGTATCAAGGCCTATGCTGGGATAGTTATGACATCATATAACTCTATCCTTTAGGGACATTAGATAGTGAAATGGTGGTGGTGATTTCATGGGTGAAAGACATCCCGGGGGAACTTGACTATCTACTAGGCATAACTGGATAGGATGTAGGTTTATAGCTTCATGGGTGAAAGCCTTTGGTTCCCTCAGCTTAATGTCATTCATTCACTAGAGGGGTCATTTGCTACCTAATTTAGGGACTTAGGTTTAGTTTCATTCTTAGATGTAGGTATAATTATGAGGTACAAAGTCTTACCTATACTTAGAACATTTCCTATATCAGGTGTTGGTGTTCTCATGAACTACAAGAATGTCATAGATGAGTTAGGTCAAAATATCACAAGAGCTCAACATACATAATAAAAATTTAAGCATTCAAACTATTAAACATTTCACAAAGCCTTTTATCATTAAACAAAGTTCAACTATAATACATAGGTCAATAGGAAATGAGAAAATGCTCATCTTAAGTTGTTAAAGGTCCAAAGGTTCACAAGGAAGCTTAGGCATTACAAAGGGGAGCATTAAAGGAATCTTAAACTAAACTCTAAGTTTTAGTGGTGAACATAGTATCCAGAAATAATCCTTGAGGGATTCGTTACTCCAATATTCTTCTTCCTTCCTCACTAGAATCAGCCTCACTTTATAGCATTTTAGGGAACTTTAGTACTATTGGGAATAGAACATGTTAGTTTTTGAGTTGGAACTAGATATAATAATTCCATTAAATCCACTATCCTACCTCCAATGAGCCATGACTATCCCATATGTCTGCTTCCCAATGATGATTGATCTAGAATGGAGTTAGTTAATCACATGCCAATTGGCACCACAAGATGGCAAAACAAAAATCATGACAAGTGATTGCCTTATGCCCAAATGTCTATTATGTTGGCACAAATCCTATGCTTAGATAGATTTGGGGCCCAACATTACCTCATACAAAAAAATTAGTCCACCCTAAGACTAATATTCCATTTATTTAGGTGCACAAAACTCAGGTACATGCTCCTTTAGTTCCATTTAGAAGTTCTCAAAGTATTGGATTATGAGTTTGATTTCTTCTATGGTGATATCTATTTCTATGGAGGTAGTGTTAAGGGCAAGCACATCAATTTTCTCTAACTCTTTCCTAAATGCCTTTAGATTTTCCTTTTCCCTTATTACACCTCTATTGAATATCTCACCTTATTCACAAGACTTTATTTATAATGAATGTAAGAGTTCTTGGAATATTTCATGATTTGGGTGCTCAAAGTGTTAACCTACACCATTATCTAAGTACACTTGACCTTGATCATAGTGTATAACTATGACATTAGTGTGTCCTTCTCCCCTTTTTCCTATTTAATACATGCATTGATGATTAACACCTAGGTGAAAAAGTTGTAAAATATTTCATTGGCTACTTCTGCACCCTCTTTATGCTTCATAAAGAGGTCTTTTACCTCTTTGAGTTTTATGACAATCTCTTGATTTATTACAGTACAAGGGTCCTCCTCTTCTTCTATTTATAATTTTTCCTTCAATCTTAGGAGCATCTAATCTAATAGTGCATACACCTTATCAACCAATAAAAAAATTTAAGTGTTGATGCCATCTAGGATGGATGGCTTGATTTACTCTACATGCTCGACTAGTTACTGTAACTTAAATTTTATGGCCTTGATATTTTCCTCTTCCTCTAGCATAATATTATTCTATCTTGAGTCTCTAACATTATTAATGATGTTATTTCATGATACCTTAGAGGCTATTTGGATGATGGTGTTATCTAACCTTACTGGCTTCATTATGTAGGGGTTGACAAGAAGTGAGTCATATTTTTTATCTAGTTGGTATATGTTGAGGACTACCTTTTGAGGTACATCAAAATGAGGTTCATCCATATAACTATTAAAGAAAAATGAGAGTTAATAAAACATCAATGTTGTATTTTTAGAGGTCATGTATCCATCATATAATAATATTCATCCATGAACCCCTTCTACACCTTCTCTCATAGGCTCAACTCAACTTCCTCTCCTCAAATGGTCAACTCCATCTGCTTTGTCTCTTCTTTGTCAAAACTAGCACTTTCTTGAGTGCTTTCCTTTGATGTGTCCTCTTCCTCCAATAGGGGTTCTTCTTTAGATTTCTCCCCTTCATTTACTTCTTCCTTTTCATGGTGGTGGATTTTCTTGCTAATCATGTTTTCTTAGCTTCTTTCTAGACCTATTGTAGGCCCAAACTCATTCAATTTTTCCCCATTCTAAACCTTTTGGTGTTAAATTTTGATGTATTTATCTTACTAAAGCCTTCAATATTTGTTGGTGCTTCTTATGGTTATGAGGCATGTGATTGTATGTTTAGCTCTCAAGCTTAGTGTGTTGTAAATAGTGGCCTCAACATCACTTTACTTTTTTACTACCTGGTTCTCTCCCAATTCATGCCCCTTACTCTCCCATGCCAATCTCATATGGAATGCAATTCATTTCTTTACACAATCATTCACTTTTATCATCTACGGGTGCTTAGGGTCTCATTGTAGTAGGGTATCCTTACTTCAACTCTGTGGCTCACTAGTTTCACTCTAGTTTTTTATTCTCAATTCAAATTATGGCAAGGTTTGTAACTGGATACAGTCATTTTTTCACTATTTTATACCTATACTCTCATCTACTACCTTAATTATAGTTGACTAATGGAATTACAATGCCTATACTCCTTGGGATTTAGTATGACCCATGAAATATGCAAAAATCTAATGTTATTTACAAATTTAATGCAAAACTATGTGCCTCTCCCACCACCTCATTAACTTCTTCTAATGACTTTTGGGTGAAGTGACATGTAATTCAAACAGTCACTTCCCACATTAATTTAGGTGGATGCCATCTTGTCCTAATGATATTATCCTACACTTTGTTCACTTAGCATGACTTTCACTTTCAATATGGTAACCTAGGCAAAAATCCTCATATACATATAATTCAGCCTCCTCGATCCCATTTCCTTTTCCGATTGTGCTTCTATTTCAAGCACACTTTTATATCTTGGTCAATTTTATTGTGATTTCATCTTCTTTCCTTAGCCTTTCCTACCCCATAAAAATCCATTGTGTTGGCCCTCCAGTGCATTATTCTCATCTTATCTCTTGCACATGATCATGTTGTATGTCTTCACTCTATCTTCTATGCACTTATATCTTGTGTGACTCTCTTCGTTCACATATGATCTAAGTCTAGTGAGTTATATGCACCCATAAACTTAGGTGTCTAGTCATAGGTGCTTAAGAAGTAGCCTCACTCAACTCACTTGAATGGTATTATCTTTGGAACTACTAAATTAGCCCTTCTATGGACTAATAATGTATTACTTTTTAAATCTTGTGCATGAAGATCTGATGTACCTTATGTCTAACTTTGGAAAACTTCATGTTCCCATAACTTAGGTTTCTATCCTTAGGCACTTGGAGTGTAACTATACTCGACTCACTTAACTAGAATTATATGTGTAAGAGTGTTAGAAACATTTTAATGGTGGCCTCAATGTACTACTTATTCACTCACCACATCAAAATTATAAACAACACATAAAAGTAACTTGTTTAGCTTGTGCCAAACTTTAGTTCGGTCACTCAATATATCAAAATTTTGATTAAGAAGTTAGTGTCTAATCGTTTAAGTGCCACCTTATTGCCAATATAGCTTTAATCAATTGTTAAAATACCTAGGGAGCATTTCACCTCAATATGAGCATTTTACATGCACTAGTCTCTAAGATGTTATGGATAACATATGGGCCCATAAACCTTGTCTAAAACTTGTCTAGGTATTTGATATACTTGGATTCATTGAGAAAAATGAATTCCCCTTATGTTATCACCTTATGCTTTATATGATTGTCATGCTAGAGCTATTGACATGCCTTCTTTTTCTACTAGTTACACCTTGCTTGGGCACGTGCCTCATATAAGTGATTGACATATTCTATCCTTGGATTTAGTGATTATTAGTAATCTAATCAAAAAATTCACGTGATTCATAATGATGGAACTAAAAAACCCATCAAAAGAATTGCCTTAGTGTCAAACACTAGTTGAAATGGTGTAGCCTTGTTCAAGCACTTGTAAGTTGTGTAATATGATCATAACACTGTTGACACTCAATCATCCCAATATATATGAACAAAATCACACATATTTGTGATTCCCATCCCTAGGATCTTGTTGAATGCCTCAATTGTGCCATTTTCTTGGGGATGGTAAGGTATTGTCTTATGGTGTGCCACCATGTATTCTATTAGTAAGATACACATAATTTCATTAATGAAGTGTGTGTCCTTATTGTTAGTCAAGATGAGTGGGAACCCATAATGGCTTATGATGTTCTCCCATATGAACCTCATAGCTATGGTATATGTGTAATTTTTGGTTGGCAAAGCCTCAACCTACTTAGTGAAATAATTAGTTTACACTAGAATGTACCTCATGCCTATACATCATGGTACAAGAGTAATTGGTCCAAAAAAATCAATGGCCCATTTATTAAATGGCACTTGGGAAAAAATGGGGATGAGAGGAATCTCATCCTAGTGGTTGGGCTTCTTTATGCACTGGTATATGTCACATGCCTTGGTACAATCCTTCACATATTAAAACAAACATGGCCACCACAAGCCTGATTATAACACCTTATGTGTCATTGCATCTCCTACATAATGGCCTCTTACTATCCCCTCATTTACCTAATGTAGGATGGAGTCCATTTCATCATCTGAGACATGTCATTGTAGATCTTCATCTCAACGTACTTTGTATATTTCCCCACTAATGAGCTAAAAGAGGGCAGTGCAAACTATGAGATATTTATTTCTTTAGTTGTCATTATTTAGGGTATAGATCCAAATGTTAAAAAGGTGGATATATCTACCAAGTCTTGAGGGGTGTGTTTGAGTTTTTAGAGTTATGTGTTTGGCATATCATCCTCAATAGGCACTATTATATTAACAAATTTTATACGTGACAAATAGTTTGGGTCCAAGTTCTATTTTTGAGGCTTCATGACAATAGAGAATTGGGATTCCTAAAATAAAATGATCCATCTACAAATTCACCCATGGAAAATAGGATTATTCATGAGGTACTTAAGTGCATTGTGATTTGTGAATAATATGAATGGGGTTGCCAACACATATTGTCGAATGTTTTGCACAACATATACTGTGGTAGTTACCTCATGCTCATTTGTGGTATAATTATGATCTGCCTTTATTAATTTTCTACTAGTGAAGGAGATGGGGTGATCCATTTTTACTTTACTAGACTATGCCAAGATTGTACCAATTATAGAGCCAAATTCATCAGCATGGATGTGGAATGGGGTCATCTAGTTACAATTGTAAGATAGGTGTGTTATCCAATATGAGATTCAACATCTCAAAGGCATCCTCTTGTAATTTACCCATATAGAATAGGATGTCCTTACATAATATCTCCTTTAGCAACACCACAATCTTCACATATCTCATTATAAACTTTCTATAATACCCATAGTGGCCAAGAAAGGTGCAAACATATTTTTTGTGGAAGGATTCTTAAACTTAATGATGATCTCAATCTTCATAAGATCGATGAGTGGAACATCTTTATAGATGATGTTCTCGAGTAGGGTTCTAAATGATGTCATGAAGATGCACTTATTCAAGTGTAAGGATATTTGAAGCTACCTACACATCTAAAACATTTGGCATAGGTTATCACAATGGTCCTTCACAAGGCCATACACCCTCTAATCATCTAGGTAAACCTGAAAGAACTTGTGGATGAAGTCTTTAAACATAATGATCACCACTCTAGATAACATGAATAAAACATTATTGAGTCCAAATGGAATCACCTTATAATTAAAATATCCCTATTTAATTTCAAATATTGTTTTGGGCTTGTCTTCCTCTTTAATATAGAATTTTTTGTATCCAAATAACCCATCAATGAAGGTGTGGATCTCATAGCCTATGATAGCTTCCATGACTTCATCAGTGAATGGATTCAAGAAGGGGTCATTGATGTAGGTAGTGTTTAGAATTCTATAATATATGTAAATTTTAATGCACCCATCCTTATTTATGATTATCACCATCAGGGTCACCCACTCAAACTCTTACATAGGGTAAATGACTCCTATAGTTAGCATTGCATCAATTTCTATTTTAACCTTAGCATGGAGGTTAAGATTTATTATTTAGGGGTGTTTTTGAATGATCTTACACCATCTATTGTCTTTATGCTCATCTTCCAAAGGGATGGGTGGGTGCCCTTCGTGTCTTGATAATTCTTTGAGAATAAGTCTTGGAATTCCTTTAGGAGGTCTATGATGCAATCCAGTTCTACATCAGACCAATAGGCACCTAGAGTAACCATATTTGGGTATCCTTCTATGTTGATGTCCATTTTGATGGTATTTAATGGTGTATGGTATGGTTCATTATTTTCTTGGTTTGATTCCTCAACTTGCCAAATTCCATCAATTATCTTTATGTGAAGATGAGTGGGGTCTTCTTCATCAAGAGTATTATCATCTACTTGGTGTATGAGCTTTCTTTTGCCAGTCAACATTTTTTAGTAGCATTCCTTCCAAGTTTCATCATCTTGTTTTATTGAGTCACTATTGAGTGTTTATTCCTCAAATAAATTTATGAGTGCCAACCCTTTTTCCTTGAATTTATCTTGTAGGTGCTCCTTAAGGATGGTGGTGTCCTCAAACACTACCATTTGAATTACTTGCAGTGGCTTGATCAATTCCAAGCTCTATGAGAAAAATGAGAAAGTGTGCACAAACTTCTCCTTAAGGTTATCCCAATTGGTTGTCTCTTAGGACATCTCATTGACCACATACCATACTAATACCCATGTCTTCAGATTTCTATAAAAGGCATGAACCCATTAGTTCTTTGAGGTAGTCATGCCATAGTTAGTCCATGTCTCTTTACATAGGTTCACATGCACCATGGGATTAGAGTGATTAGAGTATTTTGATATATCCAAGTACTTGTTACTCCTCTTGAATCTAGTGAAAAGGGCTACTTTCACTTCTGGCTAGGTTGGTAAGTTAGAGTTTTGCACTGACCACCAACATGCGGTGGTGATTTTCAAGGTATAAAATAGTGCAACCATTCTATCTATTTATTTAGGGATGCATGATTCAAGATCATTGGCATATTTTTCCACTAGATTTATCCATTCAAATTTTGGGAGTGCCATAAGCTTATCTTTGCTCAAGTGGAGTACATTCTCTCCTTTTTTCCCATTATATGGATCCCATCATTTCAAAGTACAATCAATCTGGACCTAGCTAGTCTGCATAAGATTTGACACCTTTTCACACACTAGGAAACATGTGAAACTAGTGGAATTATAAGCATATTTAACCCATCAATCATAAATTACATCATTAGTGTCCAAGACTAACTACCCATCCTCCCAAGAGAGTAATCCTTGATTAGAAGGACTGAGATTCTTGATGCCTTAAACTATGATGTTATATATATAGTTGATCTCATCCTCTATATCAATGCTTTCCACATAGAGGTTCTTTGGTCACTTGAGATGGGAATCACTACCCTTTCCTTTCCATTTTTGAAGGTCATATGTCACTTATTAAAATGTATATCATCATTGTTTATTTAGAACCATGGCCATCTCAAAAATGTTGGATAGCTATCTTTTTCAACCAACTTGATTACCTTGAAATTAACATGGAATTTGGTGCCAATAATATCTATAATGGTACCCTTAAAAATTATAATTGACTACGCTCAGGTCTTTTTGGCCATGAAGTGTACATGGGGAGAAGGCCTCAAGGCTAGCCAACCTATCTTTCTCATGTATTCTTGGTTATAAAATTGACCTCAATGCCTATGTTGATGAGGACCTCATATATGAACCATCCATAGATGGTGGTATTCATCAAGAGTTTTTGGTCATAATCCACATTATTTATATGCCTAACCTCTTGTTCCCTTTCCATGCATGATAGGGTGACTTCAACTAAGTATTTCCATGCATGTTCTTTGTTAACTCTTATACTTCAATCGCTTAGAGATCTTAATTTTTGTGAGAGGTGGAAAATTATGCCTCTAAGTCTTACACCAATTGGATATTTTTTTTAGGTTCTATATCACACTAATATCTAATTATAATACATATTTTTGGCATGTAGGGTCTAAATAAGGTGTGTCTTTGGGTTCCAGATTTATAATGTGCTTAGTCTAGCTTAGATCCTCATATTCTAAGTGAAACTCAAGTATTGACACAACTAATGGTTTAATGGTGAGTCCACTTAGAGTAGTTACCTACATTGAATTCCATTTTACCTCTTTAGACTCATGCTTGATCATCCTTATGCCCTTGTCAGCATTGGTCTT
>JARHVA010001510.1:1772500-1940000 GCA_037957365.1 Torreya grandis | reverse complement strand
TTTACATTCCATACATTCCTCCATTGAGAATTTTTTTCACTGATCACTCACCTTGGGATTCCATTTGTGAGTTACATTTTAATACCATGGATAGGATATAGACTTCCTCACAAATTACCACAATTTCACATTCTTATTACCAACATCATTTTTTACCATATTTTCATATTAAATTCCACCTCATTTGTGTTCCTTTTTTGAGCTATAATTTTAGACCATTGATCAAAATTACATGTGTCAAATATGTGATTGATCATGAAGTTACATGTCATTGACATGATTCCTAGCTTTATTTAGTATGTTTTATGCTTTCTTTATTTCTCTTTCACTTTTATATTCTTATTTCATGTAATAATCCAACCATTTCTTGAATTTTTCATACTTCCCAACTTGACTTAGTGTGATAAATTTAAGACCAAATTTTCCAATTTTATTTTTCTCTTATACTTCCCAATGTGATTTAGTATGATTGATTGACTTAATTGACTTAATTTTAATACCATTTTTCCTTTCAAATGACTTCCATTTTATTACATTATTTTCATACTTCCAAACATGATTTAATGTGATTTTACTTGTTTTAATCTAGTGTCAATCTTTCACTTAGTTTAAAAACAAACCTTTTACCATCTTGTGTATCCCTTTTAGTTCTTTATACTTAGTCGTTTTTTTGTTATTACACATTTCTCAATGTGAAATAGTGTGTAGTACATTTGTTTTTGATTGATTATATTTTACCAAGTCCTTTTTACCTATTTATTTTTATACCATGCATGTGTTCTACATAATGCTAGAAAACAAACCATACCTCATATATTTACCATAACATATTCAACAAAGAGCTAAATACATGTGCTAGAAATAAATATATCCAAGAATCAACAACAATAACCATAATGATAAACACATACAATCAAGTATTCAACTACAAAAGTGAAACACACACACAGATATATATATATATATATATATATATATATATATATATATATATATATATATGTATATATATATATATATATATATATATCATGTAAATGAGCTACCTAAGCCTACACCTATGGCAATTAGGCTAGGGTATCTAGATGTGTCACTCTCTCCTAGTCCTATACCTATGTCATATGGGTCAGGGTCACTACATGTGTCACTCTCTCCTGGGTATGTGCCTATGTCATATGTGTCATTATCTCTAGATTCACAACTCTCTCCTTATCTAGGGCCTAACATGCCCATATATCTCCTATAGCCATCTCTACCAGTGGCTATATCCCTTCTCTATACACTTGTAGTTGCCTCATGGCCTATCCAACTAGTCTAAACTAGCTCACCTAGGCTAGGGTAGATGGTACCTTGGGATCCTCTAGTGTAGTAGTGTCGTATGACATCATAACCTCATTTAGGACATCATGGAGTGCTCCCATCATTAAGGACCCCAATTTTATCTCCTCATCCTCTTCCACACCTATAAAAATCATACTAGATAGATATTAAATCACTGATATATCTCAAAATCTATCTCTAATCTATTTTAAGTAAACTTAAGCAAAATTTAATCTAATTTTATTACTTATCTTTATGTTGGCCTCTATTGTCTCAGCATCTACTTCACCATCAAGTATAGTATCCCCATATACATATCCTTTAAGAACCTCATCCATTAGTCTCTCCATAAAAACAAATTTCATAGTTTCCACTCATGCCCATATCAAGTCATGCCTAGATGGTCTCTCTATCATCCAACTCTGATCTAGCCCACCTGTTGGGTCATTTAAGATGGTGGTAGTATTTATTCTCTCATGTTCCTATTACCTCTATCAATTTCATGTTTGTGATGTTTATTTCTCCTCTTATTATAAATCTAGTGGTGGTACCTATGGTTCTCCTACCTTCACACACATCTCCTCTCACTCTATTACCTATTGTGTTCAACCAATCCATGTCTTTCATGATGTGGCTTGAGTATCAGCCTCTCCAATAATGGCCCTAGTCTTCCTCTCCCTTACAACTCTCTCATGTGTTAGGCCTAAAATATGGGCATCACTATCAACACCACTTGGTGAGGTAATCCCATCTTCCTTGGTACTCATGCCATCAGATGTGGTTTTGTCCACCAAGTGTAGTTCCATGTTACCTTTATCCATGCTAAATCTAGTGTTACTATCTCCCAAATAGGCCATATCATAGCTATGTGCCCATAAAAATACCATAATATATTCACTCATCTCATTATCTATAATGATAGCACATGGGATACATCGTGCACTACTTGGTCTTATCTCCATCTCTAAACTCGAGGTGACCTATCATCGATTGCATGGGAAAATTCATTTAGACGATACATGGGGAACCTATCATAGATCCATGACATCAATAATATGATCAATCCCACTAACTTCTACCCTCTATAAAACAATCCATACATGTCATGTACAATATATACCTAGATGATAGATCTTAGGTCATATATCACCCTTTCCTCTAAAATCATCTAGCTCAATGCTATCATAAAGAGTCATACCTTACAATTTGACTTATGACATAACACCCATGATATCACAAGTCCTATCATAACCTTCAAGATGTTTGAAATTTATGTCATATATACATCAACCATATTCACCCTCAATCTAGGGTGTATTTTCTCTAAGCCCATCACCCATATGGCTAAGGCTCTCCTCTCCTCCTCACTATCAAGGACTCATATGACTATGGGAAATCCTAGGATGGCATGCAAATCCTCCAAGGTGATACCCAAATCTATAATATCATCCTCCACCTCCAACCTAAAGGGGTTAATCAATCATTCCCAACATCACAAGAACATGAGTAATAGATCTAAGCTAAGGGGTATCCTACACATATCTATTATGCCACCTAGGCCTAAAGAAATCAATCTAGTTATATCCTCTATCAATATGTGCTCCAATAAATCTAGGGTCCATGATGCATCCACCAAATTTCAAAATCATTAACATACCTATAATTAGGAAAACATAAAAGATGTATTAGATCTTTCATGTCATGTATAATCAAAATACATTCTTTTTCAACTTTAATAAAAATAAGCCTAAATTGTTTCAATCTATTCACTTTCAATCAATTAGACCTATTTATAGCCTACTCATCCTTTTTATCCCTTATTATATCATTTAAATCCCTTATAGTACTCTTTTGGCCTTTTACATGTATTTATGTACTTTTTTGGTCGTTTGGTCAAACACAGTTTGACCAAAATTTCCTTATTTTGACTAGGTTGACTTAAAAATATAAGTCAACCCTCTTATTCCCCCCTTAGTACTATGTTGTCATACTAGACTTTTCTACTTAGTTAACAATAATGTACTAGGTTAGTAGTCTAAAAAACCAACTATGCTGGCATAGACCTACTAGTTATACACTATGGATTTTGTTGATTTTTAGCCTACAAGGTTGACCTAGTTATTTTTCCTTACCGACCCCTTACATTTTGAGAAATAAGTGCCTTCTATTACACAAAACCCTTCAAACCCATTTCTCATTTCAATGTCTAAAAATGCTTTAAAACATTTTTTTTAAAAAAATACACTTAAATCACTAAAATATTAGAAAACTAGTTTGAGATTCTCAGTTGCCTACCTATCTTGCACTCGCTATCACCTCTAGGCGTCCATCTTACCTAGCCTATTATCTCATCACCATCCTAACTCATTTGGTCTCTTAGATATCTTTTTCTCGCCTTCACAAGTCAAAAATAACAAATGACTTTCATTTTAACCTATTTAAACTCACTTTTCAAAAATCTTAATCTTTCAAATCTTTTTCGTTAGATTCCTTATTTTGCCTCTACCTTTGTTTTTACTCATCCATTTTCCAAACCATAAAATGTTATATAATCATGATGATGTATAGAATCCTTTCCATTAATTTATGTAGCTTTTATAAATAAATTGATTTTTGGCTATTTTTTGCACTAACTTCTACAAGTTTTCCTAATGTTCTTCACATTATTCACCTTAACTTCTCTTTCATTCTACTTATTTATCTATAGCACTAAGGTAAGTAAAGGTATGCATTTTTTAATTTCATTTATATTATTTTTTTCTTATTACATCTTACTTAGCATTAGTTTTATGTGTTATTATGTTATATTTCCTGAAGCACCATCCCATGTTTTACTCACATGACACATGGGAAGCTTCGAGTGGGGTATATGTATATACAAAATATTTTAAAAATTTTAACAATTAATGATACTTTCTATCTTATAGGAACCCATTGAGTCTCAATATCTTTGAGTGCATACCTTAATGGGTGTATTGGGAAAGGGGTGGGTAGACCATTGGTGTTTCATAAGATTGTTGTCCCTTTTTCCACTTGTTATTTACACACTTATCTCCTAAAAAATTTATACCTAAGCTCATTCTTCTCTATTTTACCCATTTCAAGAATTTTATATATTTTATCCTTATTTTTCTCACCTAAATCCCATTTTGTCAATCATTTGTACTAGGTCAACTAGGTCAGCCCTGTACAGTTTCAAGATATTTTTAGTTAGGAATTGGGTTAGCCTTTATCCAACCTACCTCAAGACCTAGTAAATTAATATCTAAAATTATGATAGTTAATTGCATTGACCCTATCTATTAGGATTTTTGAAAGGGTCAAGGGTTAAACTAACATATAAATACAAGTTCATTTCCATCATTTATTAAGAAGTGAAATAAGAAGAGTGAATGAACATCTACTTATTGACTATTCTACTTTAGAAGTAAAATTTAGGGTTTTATAATTTATTTTAATATATGATTATTATCTTATGGAGAAGTGTTTTGGATGCATTTATAGGTTGGGTATCCTAGAGCTGATTTGTTTTTGTTATCCTTACATACCACAACAACCTCTTGTGACGCACCTTAGCTAAGGGAGAGATTGAGTCTTGAAAGGGTTTATTTTCAAAGGTAAGTATTCTTAACTTTATTTATCCTTTGTAAGAGTAGGTAGATATGCATTTGTGCTTCTCTTCCATGTATTAGGATTCCATATACATTGATGTGAGTATATGTCTTCTATGCATGTTTAGTTTTATTATTTATAAAAACCACTTTGTGCCACAAGCTTTGGTGAGTGCTAGATTAGATTTATTATACTTGTTATTAGTGTAGGTGAAATATCAAAACTCAAGATGCCTTTATGGTTATTTCATGATTATATAAGATTGGAGGTTTTGGAACCCTTCTTAACATGGTGTATTATGGTAATAGATGTCCTATTGGGTCTAGAGGATCCCCATCTTGGTCATGCTCCCACTTAACATATATATTCACAATCGGAAGTGTATAGTATGATCTATCTTCTCTGAGTTAGGAATGATTTATAGACATGATGCATTTCTTATTGCATACACCTTGGACCTATTATAATGGTTTTTGAGTTAGGTTTTACATTAAAAAAATGGATGTTAAGGAAAACATGTCTAACATAATTTTCCATAGAAGGAATCAAAACAAAAATGAAAATGTGGGGGAAAATGCATTTTTTATGTATCATTATTCTAAAAATTTAAAAATATTATGAGAAATAAATAAGGTCACACAACTATATAACATCATAACCCTAGCTAATGATGTTTTTAGCCTATAAGTCATATCATGGTTGATGAAATTTTAGAAAATAACTAATATAATTTATTTAAGGGATAACTAGTGAAGTTAGTATTTTACACATGGATGATGATGTTTCTAGGTGAAATATTTGGCACTTATGACAAATAGGATATTTCAAAAAAGTGATGGAGATAAAAGTATCTCCTATATTCAAAGGGGATTTAAAATTAATTTAAAATAAGAATAACTAAACTAAACCTATTTAAAATATCTATAAGTTGAAGGGAGTATTGGATTGTACTAATTTCAACTAAAATGAAAAATAAAAGAAAGGGAGATGAAGGGTCACACATAAATCATCAAATGCATATTTCATCTAACATTTGACAAGAAAATGTTTCTAAAAATTAACTTGTTTGTTTGATATTAATACATGTATTTATTGAATTCATATATATGCATTAACATAATAAAAATACACATCCATAAAAAAAATGATAGACACAAAGTTCTAAAATTTTCCCTGTATTCTTAGTTTTTAGAATGAACGTAAAGTTTCTTTATCACAATAAAAATTACAAAAAAACCCTGTACAATAGTCATTTCTCCTATTTTTAATGATAGGATGGAATGGACTGACCCTTCACATTACAATTCAACCTTGGAATTCCTAATTTTGTCATCTTTTTTTACTAATTTTCAAATTTTTACAATAAAAATAAAATTTCTTGAAATATAAGAATAGGAAAAAATATAAAATAGTTATGAGCATATTAGGATGTCTTATTTGGATTAGAAATTGTTGTAAAATATCTTCAAGCAATAAAAGAGTTTATGGATTTTCATTTAACTTGAGTAGCTTTTAATTTTTTAAATTTCATTACTACTTTAGTGATTCTATTCCCCTTAGGGACTAAAAACATGATTTCAACATTTCAACCATATATCATAAACTAACATCATGGTATTCAGGACTTATATGGTTTTGATCAATTGATTTTTCATTTCTTAAAGCGAAATATATATTTCAATGACCATAGTCATCAAATCTACACTGAAGGCATTTTATTTAAATAATTATTGTTTGATCAACTTCTTGAATTAGTCCTTCACTTCTTTTATAGTTAATGGACTAGTCCCATATTATTTAAATAGGTCACAATGTAATCCTCCTAGATTATAAGAAATATATTTATGTTTCTCTTCCAATTCAAACTTGCTCTTGCAACTCACCTTTAGCTCGGTTCATAATTTTAATCTTCTAAATAATGCATTATGACCATTTATAATAGGTTTCATTTTTTAACATTCTCAAAAATCCTAGCCTTAACCATATATTGGGAGTCAATTTTTATCATCTTTTGAACAACATCTTTTACATCTTCCTAGACCTTCAACTCATTGTCATGGCACTTGATATGTTGGTTGATATTGATAATTTCATAAACAGTTGTTCCATTTATTTTTACTACCACCTTCATATACTTCATGTTATCCAATAGTAATTCATCAACCCAATATTAAATATTTTCCCCTAAGAATTATATCCTCTAATGGTAGGTATGACATCTAGGGACTTGAGTATGGGCATCTATCAAAGGAGTGATTGGTGTCTTGACTGGGTTGACAATATAGTTAACATATCTAGCCAATTGTCAAATATGAACCTTCAATTATTCCTAAGTGAGTTTATCCTATTAATATTTATTGATCATCATATCTATTGTCTCCTACATTTTATGAACATCACTCTCCTAGGTTGGTTATCTAATAGATACTTTATTAAAATTACAATCACTCACAGTCATCTCCTCTTCATTTTTATACACATTAGGATTATAAATCTCTATAAATATAGATCTTAATGGGTCTAAAACTAACCTTTATAAGTATTTTTCCTTATTTGTATGATCACTCTTGAGGATATTATATACCACATCAAAATTATGAATTTTAGCTTCAATCACCTTTTTTATCCTATTTAACATGGGTTTCATTCATTAAAATGACATTTGGCTAAAAATATTCATTTAAGAACTCAAAGTTGGTGGTTTCTTTGAAGGTGAATTTTTTCAAGGAGGTGGAATTGGTGGATAAACTATGGGAGAGGGGAATGCAAAAACTGGCACTTCAACATCATTAATAATTACATGTTGAACTACTCCTTGAGTAGAGGCAAGATATTTTTTTATGGTTTTATTGATTAACATAGATGGGTATTCAATAAGGAAGGAGGACTTAATCATGATCAAGTTCTTATATTTTATCTTCTTACCCAAAGTAGGTATTTATTTTAAATTCTTACTATGTTATTTTGGATGTTTATAATCTTCATCATATTTGTCATCAAAACTTGCAGAGCTGGATGACTAAATTACAACACTAGCATTACATTTTCCATGAGCCTTGGAAGTAGACATGGATGCTTGTTTTAGAGGTGTTTAATTAATCAATCTCTTATATCATCCTATTTAAATTAACTTGACAAGTTTTTTGTTGAACAATTTCATGGATTGGTCTAACATGTGCTTAATTTGCACCTATAAATCTAATATCTCTTTAAAAAACCAATTGATGGCTGACAATGGGGCAATGAATTTTTTGACATAGATGGGGTTGAGGAGGCCACTCTTATCATCAATCATGTTATCTATAACCCATTTATTGGTGATGGACCTAATTCTATCCAAACTCATTATGCCCTAGTCATGCTTTATTACTTCATACCCATCAAAATAATTTTCCCAATAATCCTCCAAATGTGGAACATGTTCATAAGAGGCATCAATGTCAAGGTGATTTCACATAAACATATTACTATCAAAATAATCCTATATTCCTTATGAATGCAAATAAAACTATCTATTTCAAATTTGATATCTTGATCATTCACTACAATTTTTCATGTGAAATATCCCAAATAGATAGGGAATGCAACACCTAAAACATTTCTCTTTATAAAATGTTTGTGCATTTTACCTAATTATCTACATAATTCAATCAATATTATCTATTTATTATCTAACCTAGGTAGCCACAGAGGGTATCTTAAATCTTCTAACTCTAATATATGTGAATTTTTGGAAGTGAATGAAGTAGCTCCCATATTATAAAATTATGTTGGTTGATTCATCAGATATTCTTCTTCCAAATTCTCATCCAAATCTTGGACTAATCTCATTTTAAAAACATCATTGACTCATCTAAAATTCTTCTTACTTTAATCCATATTCAACTAAGAGTATAGTTCATATAATTTTGTAGATGTGTTATAATTAACTAGTTAACCTTGACTAGGGAATACTCCTTGAGAAGCCAATGATTATACCAAGTATAAGTCATGATTTTTTTTTGGTTGAATCCATGATGATAATTTATTGAGGCAAAGCGTTGTTGATCATATATCCATATTTAATGTATTATGTCTCATTTTAAATTATGTTCATAGCCATAAACATTCATGAATAAAAATTTATAGTGTTTGTTAATCATGAAATATAATGAGAGGGGGGTGAATCAGTATATTATATATCTTTTACTTAATCTGATTTATTTTATTTAACCACTTAATCAAACATTCAAGATATGCAATAAAATTGAAACAATAATATGCACCACATGAGAGAGAGAGAGAGAGAGAGAGAGAGAGAGAGAGAGAGAGAGAGAGAGAGAGAGAGAGAGAGAGAGAGAGAGAGAGAGAGAGAGAGAGAGAGAGAGAGAGTTTATTTTTACATGGAAACCCAAAGTGGGAAAACCCATGAAGAACAATCTCAAGTATATGAATGATAACCAACTAAAATTATAAATTTTGCATGCACCAACTTGTAGGAGCACCAACCCCTTTATTGAGTACCAACACAACAACTATTTGTGAGCACCAACCCATAGGAGCACCAACCCCTTGCAAATATTTGTGAGAACCAACCCCTCTTGTGTATAAAACACAACTATCTCTCAATGTTTCTTACTTAACAAATGATATAAATCTACAATATCTCCTACTTTTCTCTCTTCAAAAACAAATGCAAACCATACACTCTCTTACATATTACAAATGGCTTCTCAAGCCTTTATTTATAGATTTCCAAATGACCTTTGGAATTCACCCTTTGTGACCCTTCAATCCTCATATAAAATGGCACCAAACTTGCATGACCCTCCATATCCTTGCATTTGAAAAGTCACATAGTGACCCTTCATAAGTAAATGCATCCTTTCCTCTTTTGTCTTTATCTTGGTGAGTTTTCATATTCTTCAAAGTGTCCCTTCATAGAAAAATGCACCATACCCTCTTTTATCTTCACATGGTGACTCTTGGAATTCCTCAAGATGACTCTTCATGAGAAAATCCTATTTTATCTTTACCTCATGACTCTTTGACTTCTCCATGGACCCTCTTTTGACTTATATATAACTAAAAATATATTCATTAATATTAAATAAATATTAAACACATTAACCAAGATATGAATATTAAAAACACCATTAAATGCAATAGGGCCTTTATCACCAATACTATTAGAACTTTGACATCAATGATAATATTTCCAACAATCTCCACTTTTTCATTGATGGCAACCTCAAACTGAAACTACCACATCCTGAAACCTACACATACTACCATCTAAAAAACATACAGTAACTACCCCTTACTGTAACAACCTATACCTATTCCTTGTACCTATTTTACACCTGTACCTGTACCTATACTTGTACCTATTTCTATTCTTCTCCCCCTTTGACATCAATGGAAAAGGGCCTATTCTAGAGCTAACACTTAGTTCCCCCTTAACCAATGTTGATCCTCAATGATAGGAAGTAAAATAAATTACTTCCAACTTCTCCCATAGATACTCAAATGTGTCTTTGGTAGTGCCTTTGTGAAAATATCTACAATTTGATCTATAATAGTTATATATTCCATCTTAACCTATGGATATATAAAATACTCTCTCAAGAAGTAATATCTAATGGGAATATGTTTTGCTCTTGAATGAATCACTGGATTTTTCAAAATATTAATAACACTTGTGTTGTCACAAAAAATAGAAATAGGTTTATCATATTTTACCTGAATATCTTCCAAATTTTGCTTCATCTAAAGTACTTGAGTACAATGCAATACCACTATAATATATTCTACTTCAGCTATAGAAAGTGATACAAAATTTTTCTTTTTGCTTAGCCATGATACTAAGCTATCACCAAGAAAGAAATCTCTTTCACTTGTACTCTTTCTATCATCCAAGCAACCTACCCAATCTTAATTTTTATAAGCAACCAAAGTGAAATATCTACCTGTGGGATACCGCAATCCATAATCTAATGTACCCTTGATATATCTAAATATTCTCTTCACCAACTAAACATGACTATTTTGTAGAGTTGACTGATATCTTGAAACTATACCTACTACATGCATGATGTCTAGTCTCGATGTTGTCAAATATAAAAGACTACAAATTATAGATCTATACAAAGATTGATCTACAATAGGTGAATATTCATCCTTGCTCACCTTATTTCCTATACACATTGGTGTGCTAATTGGTGCACAATCCTCAAAACTAAATTTATTCAATATTTCCTTGGCATATTTACTTTGAGATATGAAAAGTCCTTTATCTAAGTGAAATATTTGTAACCCTAAGAAAAATGACAATTCTCCAAGCATAGAAATCTCAAATTATTTTTGCATATTATCAAAAAATTCTTTATCATATTTTCAATGTTTCCTCTAAAAATGATGTCATCAACATATACCATAACAATCAATTGATTCTCATCTTCTATTTTGATGTAGATATTACTATCAGCAAATCCTCTCTTGAAACCTTGATCTTGCAAGTACTTATCAAGTCTTTCATACCAAGATCTGGGAGCTTTTTTCAATCCATATATTTATTTATTCAATATGCATACATGGATACTAATATTTGAGAGAATAAATCCCTCAAGATACTCAATGTAGACCTCTTCTTCTAGATTCCAATTTAGAAAGGTAGATTTGACATCCATATGAAACACTTTGAAAAATTTAAACACTGCATATGAAAGAAACATTTTAATAGCCTCTAACCTTGCCACTGATGAAAATTTTATTCAAAATCTATTCCTTTAATTTGAGCATATCCTTTACATATTAATATTGTTTTATTCCTAGTCACTTCTCCATTTTCATTCAATTTATTTTTACAAACCCATTTTATTCTTATCACATTATGATCTTTTGGTCTAGGTACTAATTCCAAAGTACCATTATTTTCTATCTGATTTAATTATTAATTCAATGCCTTAACCCAATGCTTATCATGTCTAGATTCTAAAAAAGTTCTAGGCTGAATTTTGGATAACAAAGAGAATTTAGCTTGCTTAGATTCACTTACCATCATTATTTTGGTGTGAATTCTTTATTTATGTCCTTGATGATATCACTTTAATTATGATTTCTCTAAACATATTTGGATGGGTTTTTGGTGTCCTTTTTCTCCTCATTTTCATCTGATTCTTCAAAATCTTCCTCTTCAATTATTTCAAGAATGTCTATTGGATCACTGATTGTTTGTGTTCCATCTTCTTCTATCCTGACACTTGCACTTTCAACAATTTTCTTGGTTATTTTGTAATAATATTTATAAGCTTTAATTTTTCAAGAATAACTAATAAATATACCTTAATTTTCTCTAGATTCAAACTTACCAAGTTTTTTATTAGGCCTCTTTATGAAGCATCTGCTACCGAAAACTCTTAAATAATCAACTATTTTTGGTTTGTCTTTCTATATCTCATAAGGAGTATTGTCACTATTGAATCTCAATAATGCTCTATTTTGAATATGTATTATTATAAAAACTTACTCTCTCCAATATTTATCTAGTATCTTGGATTCATTTAGTCTTAGACATCTCTTGAATTTTTCTATTTCTCTGATTAACTTGGAGCTGTTGAGATAGCTTTCTTGACCTCTTCAAAGTCTTGCCTTCCTTCTAGCTATTGAATAATGTCTCTTTATTCCATGGTCTTCACAAAACTCAATAATTTGATTTGACATGAATTCTCCTCCTTGATCTGATCTTAGACACTTAATCTTTAAACCATTTTCATTCTCAACTAATGCTTTGAAATGTCTGAAAGCTTCTAATTTTTTCTTTAAAAATATTACCCAAGTCATACGTGAAAAATCATCAATAAGCAACATGAAATATTTATCACCTTGATTACTTTGAGTTCTCATAGGTCAACATAGATCAGTGTGAACAAGTGCTAACATCTGATTTGTTGAGTATTCTTTTATTTTGAACCACCTTCTTGCCTACTTCCCATGCTGAAAAGGTTCACAAAGTGTGTTGGATGGCTTTGTAATCTTTGGAAGATTTCTAACTTCTTGATTTTTTCTGATGTTGACAATATTGTCAAAATTTATGTGTCACATTCTCCTATGTCATAGCCAACTTTCTTCAATCTAACTCAAACAACATCTTTGACCTTTGATGTTTGATAACCTATAAAAATTATTTTTTATTCTCTGAGCATCTACAATTAACACATATGAATCTTTTATCCTAATTTCACAACCTTCTACATAAAATATTAATGTGTGCCCCTAATCACACATTTGAGTTACACTTAAAAGATTATGCTTAAGACCTTCTACATACAAAACATTTTTAGTTTTAATTCGACCATTATCCAAACTTAGTGTACCTTTTTTGGCAATTCTAGTAGTAGTATTATCTCTAAATTTCTCTATGCCATCATTGATCTTCTTCAAGGTTATGAAAATTATCTTATCTCCTATAATGTACCTTGAACATCCACTATTCATGAACCATGGCTTTTCTTCATTTCATACATGCAAAGCTATCTATACCAACACAGATTTTTCAAGTTATTTCTTCTACCATGAACTTGTCTAAACTTTCTTCTTGATGAATGGAGCCTTGAAACTCTAGTCCTTGACTGACTCAAACATGCTTCTACAATACCAAGCTATGTGTCTAAATTTATTGAACTTGTAACATATTATGGCCTCTTCATTAAATCTTGATAGAGGAGAAAAAAATTGTGGCTTTTACTTGACTCTGCATGAGTTTCCTTCTTATTTCTAAAATTGTTTGCCCTTTTTTGACATTCTATTTTCTTATGACTATATCCATTAAAATAAAAATAGTAACCATAAAAATAGGACCTATTTATATATGTTTGACCTGATTACCTTTTGTAACTTTGTTCCTTCCAACCTTCTTTGTTTGAGATGTCCTCTGTATTCTTAACTTCTTCCCTTTTTATTTCCTCTTTTGTAAGAGATTCAACACATCGCTTTTATTTTTCCTTGTTTGTGAACGTATTGGCCTCCCCTTTCTATTTTTAAAATATGATACCTATCTTATAAAACATTGATCTTTGACTTTCTAATATCTTATTCAACATATTAGTGTTATTCTCAAATTTTGAATCATTGGCTACTTTATCATTGATTAATTTATTTATTTTCTCAAGATCTACTTTTAAAGAATCGGTTTCAATAAAATACCTTTCACATTCTTCACTTACTTTTTTCAATTGTGCCATTAGATATTTTTCATTCTTCTTGGATTCTTCAAAGTCTGCTTGTAGATCTTCAATTATTTCTTTTGAATCCTTTCCATTTTTCTCAATCTGGAGCTTTAATCTTTGATTCTTCTTCTCAAGATATTTGAACTCTTCTAAGGCAAAAAAAATTTCTCCTTCTAGATTCACTTTAGCTTCATACTATTATTCTTCTTGATCATCATTACTTTTTCTTGTAGAGGCATCTTCATGTATGGCCATGAATAGAATCTCTTATTCTTCTAAATCACTGACTCCATTATCTTCAGTTGAGCTAGGATCTTTAGAATACAAACTCTTCTTCTCAAATCCCTTCTTGAATTTTAATTTGATATTATTATTGTATGCAGACTTTCCTTATTCATTATCACCATTACCCTTATCTAGGCACTTAGCTACAAAATGTCCAATCTTTCCATAATTAAAACATTTAAAAAGTAATTTTCCTTGATATTTACCTATGCCCTATTTTGGCTTGTGAATGAATAGAGACCTATTGTCATCTTCATCATCACTAGAACTATCACTTGATTCTTTAATCTTAGCCTTCTCTTTCTTTGATGTCTTAAAATCAAATTTTCTCTTTTAGGGTTTCTCTTGGTTGGTTTGCATCTCATATGCTGTAAGAATACCATGTAGCTCATCCATCTTTAGCTTCGCTAAATTTTTCATCTCTTCAATTGTGAAAACTTTTACATCATATCTTAATGGTAGATATCTCAAAACTTTTTGTACCACAATTGATTCTTCTAATTTTTCTCCAAGACCTTGAATTTGATTAACTATTTGATCAACCCACAAAATATAGCTTGTTATATTTTCTTTCTCTTCCATATTCAAACTCTCAAACTATCTTTTGAAAGTCTGAAGCTTAGCTTGATGAACCTTTCCATCACCTTTTTAAATATTCTAAAGTTTTACCTAGGTTTCATGAGAATATTTACATTGCATAAATTTAACAAATTTTGATTCACATAAACCACATAAAATAACATTTAAATCTCTATCATTATTTTCACTTGCTTTCTTTTCTAACAGAGTAGTTATAAGTGTCCATGGCTCTTCATATTCCTCCACCACTGCTTTCCAAATGTTGAATCCAAGGGACATAAAATAAGTCTTCATCTTTATACTCTAAAAATCATTATTTTTCCCATCAAACAAAGGTCACTTATTTGTATAAAAACTTTTGTGTGATCTAGTCATCATGATTTCCTGATCTACCTTCAAGCTGTAAAATGTTTTCCAAAGGAACCTACTCTGATACCAATTGTTAACCATAAAATTTACTAAGAGGGGGGTGAATCAATATATTATATATCTTTTACTTAAACTGATTTCTTTTTTTTAACCACTTAATCATGCATTTAAGATATGCAATAAAATTTAAACAATAATATGCACTACACAAGAGAAAACGAGAGACACCAAATTTTTACATGGAAACCCAAAGTGGGAAAAACCATGAAGAACAATCTCAAGTATATGAATGAGCACAAACTCAAATTATAAAGTTCATAAGCACCAACTTGTAGGAGCACCAACTCCCTTATCAAGCACCAACATAAAAACTATTTGTGAGCACCAACTCACAGAAGCACTAGCTCCTTGCAAAGATTTGTGAGCACTAATCCACAAGAGAACCAACCCATATTATGTATAAACCACAACTATCTCTTAATGTCTTTTACTCAACAAATGATATAAATCTACAATATCTCATGCTTTTATCTCTTTGAAAACAAATACAAACCATGCACTCTCTTACATATTACAAATGGCTTCTCAAGCCTTTATTTATAGCTTTCCAAATGACATTTGACATTCACCCTTTGTGACCCTTTAATTGTCATGGAAAATGACACCAAACTTGTATGACCCTTTGTATCCTTACATTTGAAAAGTCACATGGTGACCCTTCATAATCAAATACATCCTTTCCTCTTTTGTCTTTATCTTGGTGGCTTTTCGTATTCCTCAAAGTGTCCCATCATGGAAAAATGCACCATACCATATTTTATATTCACATGGTGACTCTTATAATTCCTCAAGATGACTCTTCATGAGAAAATGTGTCCCATTCCTCTTTTTTCTTTACCCCATGACTCTTTGACTTCTCCATCGACCCTCTTTTGACTTATATGTAACCAAAAATATATTCATTAATATTAAATAAATATTAACACACATTAGCCAAGATATGAATATTAAAAACACCATTAAATGCAATGGGTCCTTTATCACCAATAATGATATACCTTTGACATCAATGATAATATTTCCAATAGTGTTTACATTGTTGACCACATGATTGAGAAAAGTTATCATTTTTGATATTTCTTCTTTAAATTCAAACCAGAAGAAGTTCTTTGGGAGCTTAGAATGTTATCTTTTATTATGTTTCATCTATGAATCATTGATGGTAGTTATATTCTTGTCAAGATTCTTGGCCTTATATTTTTATCATATTGCCACACTCATTCTTTCATAGGTTTCATGTTTTAGGATTCTCAAGGTCATACTCATTGATATTACATCTAAATTAACCATCATAAACCCATCCATTGATTTAATCTCATTTATATTTGGATCATAGTGTTGAGCACAAGTGAACACCAAATATGACCATTACACTGAGATAAGAAAACCAACTTTTTCAAATAGACCATTTTTTTAAAGATCAGTAGTCATAAAATTTAGATTCTTTACATTAAACCTTTTGTGTTAATCTCCCAAGTCCACTTGGTCAACATAAAAATTTGCAATCTTATGGATATTTCTATTTAGTACCACTAAAATCTTGAACCCCATATATTTATACTTCATTTTTGTTAATTTTTTAAATTTTAGGGTTGTTTTACTAAGAACTTGTAGCTCAAGTAAACTAGGAGGTAAGAAGTAATGATGTGTTTTTAGAGAGAAGACTAAAGTGTTCATGAAATATTTTTGTCCATTTAGAATACCTTTGATAAAATTATAGTGGAAACCCATAACTCTATAGGTACCTAGGTAGAACAAATCTCCTTTTGGTTAAAAATTGATAGAAAGGTGAACCAATACTACCAAAATTTGGACCAATGGGAAGTATTGAGAAAACTTAAGATCTTTTAAATATACTTGTAATATCTTGTATTCAGGGAAGAAAATAAGAGTTGGGTGAAGATTAATGCTATGTCTAGACATAATTTTGGTGCCAAAGATCCACTAGATAATTTTTAAAAGGGCTCAGATGCATTTTTTAGTGTAAAATTAGTCAATCCTCATATCTCATGTGTATTTTACATCCATGTGGTTAGTCTATCTGGTCTTGCATGTCTAACATACACAAAGTCACATTTTTGTGTGATCACAGGTGTATCCTCATGTCTGCCATCTCCATGGGGATGGGTGAGTTGTCCATGGAGACATGGTGTGCATGAAGGCATAGAATATGGATCACATGTTTTCAAATCTTGTATATCATATAGATCATGTAGGATCTACCTCATAGATGCATGTGGGATAGAAATGTACTTTTGCATGTCCTTAATTCCTTTTTAACTTAGAAATTCTTCAAATGATTAAAATTTTTATATGTGTAATAAATTTTATAAATTTACCTTAGAATTTAGAAATAAATATTCTAAATGTTGTTCCTGAAAAGGTAAATTATACTCTGACAAATTTACAGAATACTATCTAGCTCAAGATGGGGACATGGACTTGTGAAAGGACATAAGATGAACTCTGAGAATCTTTGGTTTCATAAGATAAGTGTCTTATCCATTAGGATAAAAAGTATTATAAAAATTACAGAAACATGAAAGGAAATAGGAAATACTAAAAATGTGGAAGGGAGAAACACAATAGAAAGGGAAACACACAATAAACCTAAATCACCTATAGGGAATGTTGGGTGATAAGCTACCTTCACAATTTATAGTGTTTCAAATATTGATCAATATATGTTAGTGAAATATGAATTCCATATTTTTATACCAAGTAATTCATGTTCTCACCATATAAATTATGAATTTTGAAAACCCCAATTTATAGGGAGTCAAACTTCCCATGACTTCCTCATGGTTCTCTTTGTCTATCCCAAATTAGAACCAAATCACCGACTTAAAAATATCATTACCTTAATTTTTTATCAAACACTTATTTGAAATTTTCCTAATGCATTATTATCTTGTCAATCACCATCACTCATTCCTCTTCCAATCTAACCAAGTACATGATCCTCTTTTCTAATGCATATTTGAATTGATCATGCTATGTAGCTTGAGTTAGTCGTAAAGCTATAAATCCAAAGAGATGTGAATAATTTCACATATACCATAAATTAATTAGAAAGGAGAAATTATAATTTATCTCTTGAGTTTTATCCAATCATACCATAATGTATCATATAAATCCTTGTGCCAATTTCTCTAATTCTCATCAATTAATTTGTAAAAAGTGGTAGTAATGTTCTTATTGATAGATTCCATTTGACCATTATCTTGAGGGTAATAATTAGAATATTATGAAAATAAGATTCCATATCCATATTATAAAGGAATTATTTTATTTAAAGAAAATTTCAAACCATTATCCATGAATTACTTTTAGGAACTCCAAATCTAACAAATATGTTCTCTTTTATGAGGTTGCAAATGACCTCAGAAGTGGTAGATCTTACTGGAATAACCTCTACCCACATAGTGAAGTAATTACTTATATTAATAATATTAATATTACTTAAACTATAATTTAGGTTCAAATTTATCATTAATTCCAATCCCCACTACTAAAAAGGTTTCTCAATGACTACAGGGTGGAGGGGTAATTCTACAAGTTTAGGGCATCCAAAAAAGTATTGACAAGCCTCAAATTTTGAAACACATAATTGAAATCCTTAAATAATGTTGGCAAGTAGTAATGAGTTTTTATAATTTTTGAGCCTATGATAGATAATAAAAAAATTCCACCATAGGCCTTATCATGAAAAGCCTCCAAGAGTTTCTTTTATTCTTCCTTATTTACACGTCTCAAGTAAGTACCATATAAGGAATTTTTGAATAGTGTTATCTTAAATTATGTATTTTTTTAAATTTATCTTGTTTTTTTACTTATTTTTTTCCTTTAAATTAGTTTCACATTCTCCATCTGAGATAAATTATGCAATGTCAGAATGCCACTCTTTAAAGAAATCAACAAAGACTACTAGAGGTAGTTCTTATTTTTACTTTCTCTATGAATTGACACCTTTAGTAATCAACTAAAAAATGATTGGTAACATTACAAACATGGTGGGAGTTATATAAAAATCATAATAATTCACCTTATCAATCCATCTAATTTTATTTTACCTAAGCTCTTGTTGAGTCAAAATTGATTTTACCACTAAATTTGGGACCATCAAAATTATGTGAGTTCAAGATGTAGAACCTAAAATGTTTCACTACTTTCACCACTTTATATATGTGATTTTAAAATAATGAATAATTTAGTTCATTTTATTTCATACCAAAACTCATGAAAGTGATCTAATGTTCAATTGATTCTTCATTTTTTGTACTAAGATAGAAGATAATGTATATTTAGAAGAATAATAGTATGCAATGAAATCCTTCTAAAAATATAGATAGGCCAAAATAGGTGTCTTAGAAATATCTTCCTTATTTTCAATAAAATCCTTATTCCCATAATTATATCATCTAAAATATATATTTTCTCTCATCACCTACACAATGTGTCTAGTGAGTTTGGTGAAGTCAAGAAAAAATCTTCTGATAAAGTTAACCTTACCAAAACATGAATGTGTGCCAGGCTTGTTGGTGGGTAAAGATAGTTGTTGAATAAATTTTAATATTTTTAGATACATATTATTACCTTATTTATAAACAACATGTATCAAGAGTTTATTTTTAATTATTGAAAATATGGAATTTTAAGGATTCAAAGATATGCCATGAGTTTAGCATCTCTCAAAGATGATTTTTAGGTGTTCATAGTGATTCACTCTTTTATTTGATAACAATGTGAGGTCATAAAGGTAAATAATTTTGATATTATTATTCATTACACTAAAGGATAAATCTATTTCTCTCTATAATGTATCTTATGCTGTGATGATGCCAATGGGAATCATTTTATAGGTGAATATTCCCATGGGGTGGTAAATGTTGTCTTGTATTGATCTTCTATAGCAACTTCAACCTAGTTATATATATAAAATACATATATCATTGATATCATTTCATATCCTATGAAAACTTGTATAATTTGATCCATTATTGGTAGATGATACTTTTCTTTGAGAGATTCTTAATTGAGATTATGAAAAACTATGCAAATCCTAACTTCTCCATTCTTATTTCTTACAGGCAAGATGCTAACCAACCAAGTAGAATGATGAATATAATATATAATTATTACATCCACCATAAAATTTATTTATTCATAAATAGTAGCATAAATTTTTGGATTATAGTGCCATAATGTTTTCCTCAAAATATTAATCTCAAGTTTTAATAGAATATTATGTTGCCTACTCCTAGGTCTAAAAGACATCAGATCAACATAACATCAATAAAAAATGTCTCTATAAAATTTGAATATAGAAATTAATCTCTTATGTTAATCATTATAACAACATTTTCCAATGTTAACATATCGAATCTCCTCCTCTACACCAATGCTCACTTTCTCATATTTGGGTGACATTCAGGTATCTTCTTGGATTTTCTTGTTTATGTACCTTTCATGATTGTTGAACATTTCTTCCAAAGAGATCAGGGCTTTATGGATCTAATTTCCCTTAAACTAAATTACTTTACCATATAATTTATTAGCTTCAGCATCAGATGATTCCTAGATTTATATTTCATTTTATTCTAGTACAAAAGACTTCCTTTATGTTATTAGGCTTATTTTTAAATAGATATTTATAATTTGTCTATTTGCTCTAAAAATTAATAATTTGATTAACACTATTGAACAATTTAAAATGCTAAGAATTATTCTAGACACTTGGGTGATATACCATTTCAATGGTATATTAATCTTTATCAAAATTTAGGTGAGTAATTAAAAAATATGTTGACACAGCTAGGGCATTAACTTTTAAATTTTATAATCTTTGGATAACATTAATGGAAAAATCTTTAAAAGTTTTGATGCAATCCTAGAGTCTATTTTTATAATGTTTAATCCTATCATTCTTCACTTGGTATGGGTCTCCTACTATTTTAAAATCAACTCATCATCTCCTTAGGATTTGATATTTTGAATCCCCATTTATTTTTATACCTATAATCCTATGAGAAATTTTTGATATTCAATTATATTGTTGGTGATTTTAAATTTGAGTTTATAGGAAAAATGAAACAATTAGTTTTGAGGATAAATCAACACCACACCAATAGTTGAACCTAGAGTTGAGCAACTTCCATCAAATTATAAATTACATATATCATTTGTATTACCTTATATGAGTTTATGAAGTTTAAGTTTTTTCTCAATCATCATCATGTAGCTATTGAGGCCTATTTGCTCATACAAAATTTCTGCCTGAGGATCATTTTATTTTTTCACTAATTTATTGGATTTAGGCTATGGTAATATATATTGAATCACTCACTTAATAGGTATGATATAATGTGTCTAATAAAATTTGATCTCACCACCAAGGAATTTTCAAAATGTCCTACTTAACAACATTACATAGCTAGGAAGGATATAAGCCACTATAATAATCATTTTGACTCTATTTTCAGGAAATGCAACTAGTGAAACCTATACATATTTTATTTGTCCAATCAAGGGAAATCATTTAACTTTCATATTAAAGCAGTGAACAAAAAATTTGGTTCAAGATAGTCCCAAGGAATGAGCTACTTTGGCTAGCATCACATTATCTAAATCACCTGAGATGATTATGAAATTATTTTAGTTAGAAACCCACAATTAAGAGTGACACATTAAAAGGATTAGGCCTTTCATTACCTTGAGAAAAAATAGCTATATCATTCTTAAAAACAGAATTAGCCAATCTTATATGAGCTCTATGAGGAAGTACAGTAGGACCCAAACAATATATCCAACTACTTAGGATTTGATATAAGGTATTTAGTTTGATAAATTTTAACTTTATTCCTATTTATGTGGTTGATTACATCAAAAGAAGAATTGAAAAGAATTGATTATTCATTGATGAAAACATTTCAAGGAAACCTGGATTTCCCTATTTTTTTAGGTTGCTTATCTTTTTAAAAAAATGGCAAAGTTCCTTGACTAAGAATAAATTTAGGAGCAAATTTAGCTTCAAGATCTTCTTTGAAATTTTTTTAGTCTCTTTGTTATTTTCCCTAGCTTTCAAATTCTCTTTCTAAGTTATAGTGAATACATCACATGAATGAATTTTCATATCTTCCACTCTTTCATCATTATCATTACCATCAGTTTCATGTTCAAAATATTCTAAAGTGGAGTCACCATCACATTCTTGAAACTCAAGATCAGAGGTGTCCAAAACACCTTCTTCATGTCATTCTTTGATGGTGCATAATTATAAAATTTTGGCCATTTATAGGTAGTTATAACCATCATAATCATTAGTGTCATGAAAAATGCAGGAATAGTGAATAATATCATGGGTTGCTCCAAGAGTGAGTTGAGGAGTTGTAGAAGGGAGTCTAGGATGAACATTCCTATGATATGGGACAAATGGTATTTTAGACACATATTTGTATGGAGTAGTTTTATCTTGATTGATCTACTTCTTTAAGGCCAATATGTCATTTTCTAGTTCTACTAAATTATCATCTTTACTCTTGAAGGAGTACTTTTTAAGCTTCCTAACCATGATAATATCATATTAAATTTATTTGGATTGGGTTTTTGCTATGTCCAAAATTTTAGGAAGATTTATTCAAAAAAATAAACTTATTTTAGGTACTTGGGCTCTCAAAAAGAAACATTTCAAATTTTCCAATCCAATCATGTTAGTTATTAGAATCTTTTGCACTAACTTGTCAAATTGATAAATGAACTCTCTCATGGGATCATGGGGTTATTTATTTATATAAAACAATTGAGACATTAAATAATTTTCATCTTCATTAGGTTTAAATCTTTCTTCAAATTTGGTTTTCATTATTTTATAGTTTATAATGGAAGCAGCTAGTAGATTATAAAACCATTCTACCACTCTTTCATCCAATATTTGCATGAATAACCTAACTAAAACATTCTCATGTTTGACACCAAGAATACCATAGGTAAAAAATAAATATCTTATATGCTCATCATTTAACATCACCATTTAACTTAATAAAATTATTTATTAATTGTTGATAGTAAATGAAGTTGAGCACCTAGGGCCAACGGGCCAATACAAGGACCTCATGGTAAAATTACAACCATATTTTTAAAATTTGTTTCCCTTTAAACTAATATGTTAGGAAAAAATGATTGGATCAAAGGCTATAAATTTATTATTCACTTAGGAGATAGTCTAAAACTAGATTGTTCGTACAAGTCATATAATGGATCATAAACACCTTTTTTTACCATATCTTATGTATCTTTTATTAACTAGGATGTTAAGAGTATATTAAATAGGGTCATGAGGTATCAAAATATATCTCAGTACTATTCTGATTATGAGGTATCTAATAATGAGTGAAAAAATTCTTTGGGTAAAAGTAGTGCATTGTTACTCTTCTTCTATCATAGTTTCATCTTTTCAAAAATCAGAGTTATTCATTCTCTTATCCCAAGAAAAATTTCAAAGATTCAAAGAGATCTAATTTTTTATCATGTATCCAATAATTTCTTTTTGGTGATTTAGGTTTTTAGTTCCATGGATAATCATTCAAGTGATAAAATTGATAGTTTTGGGTTACATAGCAAGCACAAAATGTGCCCCATAGTGGGAACCAAAAACTATTATTTAAATATTTGACACTTATCAAAAATAGGAGATTTCACAATAGTGGAGAAAAAATTATATATTCTATTTATAGGAGAGGTTCCATTTATTGAAGTATGAATAGTTAAACTAAACCTATTTATAACATCTACAAGTTGAATAGAGTGTTGGGTTGTTAATTTCAACTAAAACAAAAAAAATAAAGGGAGATGACGATCACGCATGAATGAGAAAACACAATTTTTCGCAACACAATTTTTTTTTGAAAAGTAACATGCTCGTTTGAGATTAATACAAGTATTACTTAAATTGAGAGATATGCATTAACATAAGAAAAATACACATCCACAAAGAAAAATCTAAACACAAAGTTTTATATTTTCCCTTGTGTTTTTCATTTTGAGTAACTAAAATAGTTTATTTCTCCTTCCTTTAATGTAAAATTATGATGGACATCAAAAAACCCTCATAAAATTTCCATTTCTCCTATTTATAAAGATATGGAGTAATGGAGTGACCCTTCACATTACAATGTGACCTTTGGAATTCATAATTTATTTTTTTCTCTAATTTTCAATTTTTTTAAAAATAAATATAAAATTTCTTGAAATAAAAGAATATATAAAAATATAAAACATTTTTAAACATACTAGGATGTCTTCTTTGGACTAGTAACTATTTTTGAATATCTTGGAGTAGTAAAAGAGCTTCTGGTTTATTATTTCACTTGAGCATATTTCAATTTTCTATGTTTATTTAATGTTTCAATTATTATATTCCCCTTAGGCTATACTACATGCTTGTGATATGCCAACCACATATTAGACACCAACATCATGGTGTTTTAGACTTTTATGAGTTTATTCAATTAACTATTCATTTATTTAAGTTAATCATGGATATTATTGAGCTCAATCATCAAAGCTACATTCAAGGCATTTAAAATATATATATATATATATATATATATATATATATATATATATATATATATATATATATATTCTTTGATCAAATTTTAGAATTAGTCATTCACTTCTTGCATAGTGAATGGGATAGTCCCACCTTCCTTTAATAGGTCACAATGTAATACTCCCATATTAGAATAAAGTTGTTTTTTTAATATTTTCTAACTTATACTTGATATTAAAACTCAACTATAATTTAATTTAGAATTATAATCTTTTGAAGGGTGCATTTTGACCATTTACAAGAAATATCATCTTTGACCTTCTCAAAAATCCTAGCATTAAAATTTTGTTGGGAGTTTATGTTGGTCATCTATTTAACATAATCTTTCACATTTGCCCAAATTTTCAACTTGTTATTATGGCACTTTATATATTGGTTGATATTTATAATTTTAGAAATAATTGTTCCATTTATATTTATTACCTCCTTGATATAATTCATGATATAAATAGTAATTCCTCGACCCAAAATTCTAGAGTTTTCCTGTAAGTATTATATTTTATGATGGTAGATATGGCATCTTTTATGATTCTATGGACTTGAGTAGGAGAATCTACATGAGGATTGATTATTATCTCCACTAGGTTGAGAAGATTGTTAACATATCCATATAAATATAAAACCTAATCCTTTAGTTTTTACTAAGTAAGTTCACATTATTCATGTATCTTGATCATCCTCTTTATGGTCTCCCATAGGTTATAAACATGGATCTCTTAGGTTGGCCCACTAAGATATACTCTTTTCATAGTATAATCATTCAAGGTTATCTCCTCTTTATTTTAATCAACATTAAGCTTGATAATCTCCAAAAATTAAGCTCTCAAGGGGTCTAAAACTAACATTGATGTGTTCTTTTCCTTCTTATGAGGAGGAATCTTGACAATATTATCCACCAAACCAAATTTTTAATTCAAGATTCAAACACATTATTTATTTTGTTCATCATGGGTTACATCCATTGGAATGGTATTTGGCTGAAACCAATCATTTGAGAACTCAAAGGTGGTTGTAGTTATTTTGTATGTGAATATTAGGGATTAAGTGTAAATGATGGATAAATTATGGGAGAAGGGAGTGCAGAAGCTAGCACTTTGACATCACTAATAGTTTCCTATTTAATTTCTCCTTGAGTATAGGTGAGATATTATTGAGTGGTATTATTGATTAATAGATATGGATCTCCAAGAGGGGAAGAGGACTAAATCATGATAAAATTCTTAGTTTTTACATTCTTACCAACAATAGGGATTTCTTTTCAATACTTACTAAGTTGTTTTAGCTTCTTATGATCTTCATCATCTCTATCTTCAGAACTTGTACAACTAGATGAATTGAATGAAACACTCTCAATATATTTCCTATGAGCCTTGAGAGTATCTATGGGTGCTTGTTTTGGAGGTGTTAATTTTTTTGATCTCTTAGATCTATTTCTCAAGTGAACTCTAAATGTTTTTCCAACCATTATATGGATTGGTATAACACGTGCTTTTTTTTTCACCTAAAAATAAAATAGCTTCTTAAAAAACCATTTGATGATTGTAAATGGGGTATCCATGAATTTTTTTTACATAGATGGAGTCAAGGAGGTCACTATAATTATAAATCATGCCATCTATAATCTATGTATTGATGAATGCCTTGATTTTACCCAAACTCATTCTACCCTAGTCACACCTTATTAATTCATACTCATCAGAACAAATTACCTAGTATTACTCCAAATATGGAACATGATTATAGGAGGCACTAATGCTGAGGTGATTTCACAAAAATATATTAATATCAAAAGAAGCTCAGTTTGGATATGAATTCAAATTGAAATATGCAATTTTAAATTCAATATCCTAAGCATTCACTAACTTATTGCATGTGAAATGTCTCAAGAGATAGGGAATGAAGCACCCAAAACATGCATATCTCTGTAATATTTGTGAACTTAACCCAATTGTGTACATAAATCAATCAATATGATTTTTTAATTAGTTAATGTGGATAGCTATTATGGGTATGATTCAAATCCTCCAACTCTAATATATGTGAATTTCTATAATTGAATGAAGCAGCTCCCATACTTTGAAAATAGGTTGGATACTTCATCAAAGATTCTTATTCCCAGATTCTCATCTAAACCTTGGAATACTATCATTGTTAAAGCATCATTAACTCATCTTAAATTTGTGTTAATTTACTTTAGATTCAATTGAGATCAAAATTCATAGACTTGGGTAAATTCATTAATATTGATAGTAGAGTCATACCTAAGAATAATCTTTGATAATTCATTGAGTATACCAAGTATGAAGTCATGAAAAACTATTTGGTTGACTTAATTTTGATGATTTGTTGATATAGAGCTTCGTTAATCATCTCTCCCTAGTAAATGAATTATTTCCCATTGTAAATGATGTTCATATCCATAAACATCCATGGATAAAATTTTGTGGTGTTTTCATTGATGACCACATGATTTAGAAGAGTTAGCATGTATTATATCACTTCTTTTAAGTCACACCTAAATAAGTTCTTTGGGAATGTGGAGGATCAACTTATCTTATGTTTCATCCATGAATCATTGATGGTGGTCATATTTCTTTTAGGATTCTTGTCATGGTAGTGTTTTCTTACTACCACACTCACTATTTCATAGGTTTCATGTAATGGGATTCTCAAGGTCATATCCATTGATATTCCATCCAATTTAGCCATTAGAGACCCACTACTTGATTTAATATACTTTCTCTTTAGATCATAGTATTGAGCATAAGAAAACATGAAAATTGAGCATTTAACTAAGAAAGAAAGATAATTTCTTCAAGAAGACCACTTTTTGAAAGGAGAATAATCATATAATTTGGATTCTCTACCTTGATACTTTTTTGAAAATATACTAGGTCCATGTGGCCAATCTAATAATCTCCAATCTTAGGGATATTTCTTTTTATTACTAGAAAAGGATCAAACCCCATATATTAGTACTTTATTTTTGTTGATTTGGTAATTTGAATGGTTATTTTAGAAATAACTTATAGATTGGATAAATTAAGATTTAACAAATGTTGAGATGGTTATAAAAAGTAGACTAAACTGGTCATGAAATACTTTTTGTCTATTCAAAATACTCTTGAGACAAATATGGTGGAAACCTAGAATTCTACAGGGCCCTACGTAGAACAAATCTCACTCTTGTGAAAAACTACTATAAAGGTGAACTAATACTATTGAAAGTTAGATAAATGTGAAGTAATAAAAATATTGAATATTTTTGACATATATTTGTAATATTTTATCTTCATGGAAGAAAATGGGATCTGGGCAAAGATTAACACTACATCTAAACATAAATTTGTGTGAAATGAGCCACTGACTACTTTTTAAAAGGGTTTAAACAAGTTTTTATCACATAGTAGTAGTTTTTCCTATACATGTGTGTATCATGCATCCACGTAGCAATTTTATATAGCCCTATAGGTGTGATGGATGTGAGGTGACAAATGAAATAATGACATCTCATCTATTATTTTTTGAGTATGGGTCAGTTATCTATGGATATGTAATATGTGAAAAAGTGTGGTAGGTTTAGCCTGCTAGACTCATGTGGTGCAGAAGTGCACTTTTTGGTGTCATTCTTTCCTTTTTAACTTAAAAAATTTTTAGATAGTTTTGATTTTTCTATGTGAACTCACTTTTCAAAATTTGCCTTAGAATTTGGACATCAAATTTATAGATGTTGTCCCTAATTTAGGTAAATTTAACTCTAAAAACTTTTAGGAATAATAACGTTCTATCAAAATGGTTAGTTACATATTGTTATATGTTTGATGAAGTAAAACTTTAGCATATGGTTAATGACCTCTTATTAAAAATATTGATATAGCTATAGATCTACATATTACTATTCTTTTTTAATTTTAGCTAATTTTTATTTGAAGAGAGACTAATTAGGATTTTTTGGTTGAAATTTCATAATTGAAAAGTTAATTTTAATTATGGTGGACTATAGGTGAGATCTATATGTATGGGTTAGGATGACCTACAATTATCCTCTCTCTATAAACTAGGACTTAAATAAGTTCAATCAAATAGAGCACATGTATACTTAGATGAGAAAGGACTTAGGATAATTTCATATCTATTAAAGGGTAATATAAAAAATAAACTTATAGAAGAAAGTATTTCAAAACCTAATCCTATGGCATATAGATATATCTCTCACTATACCTCAAAAAAGGTAATGATTGTAACTATGATTTTAAATTTCTAAGTGAATTAAATGATTTGACAAGAATACAAGTAAATTAAATGATGATTAAGTGATTGTAAATAAGGTAAAATGTAGTGGTCAACCAAATAGCAGTGTATGTAACATAAGGTGATAAGTTGAAATCATAATAAACCATATATCTACACTATCTTATTTGATATAAGGAATATTCTAAGTAATGATACACACATACATCCAGAAAGCAATAAAATACATCTAATCTATTAAATAAAGGAAAGATTATAGGTGTATAAATACTTACCTTGGGGTGGAACCTATGATGGTTTAGTCTCCCCCTTTGGGTTTATTCACCATTTATAATAGATTTTATAGGTTTAAGACCTAATATGGATAGATGAATATCTATATATACTTTGTTAGGATCTCCCAGTGACTTATCCTATTGAGATTCAATGACACCACAAGACAAGACCACCAATATAATGTTTCAAACCTCTATCTCTCCCAAATATTTCCTTAGGGTATAAATCTGAGTTCAAGTAGAGTGTATTAATGTGACATATTATGTTTTAAATTATAAATGTGACCCTAAACCCTAAAAGGCACCATTGAAGCTAGGCACCAATGAAACTAGACAAACTAAAATGTAGAAAATGGTCAGATAAGAGTAAAAAAACTAGTATATTTATAAAATAAACATTTAAGTATATGTTTGTATATATTTAATTATAATTTAAGTCATGTGTGTGTGTGTTTTATAGTGGAGTTATAATGTATATTCTAGGTGTCAGAAGGTCCTAGATTTTAGACTTGGTCAGATTTTAGGGTTTTAGGATCTAAGACATAGACATATTTTAGGGTTCTAGGTTTTTTTATTACATCTTGATTTTTATCTAGACTCATTAATCTCTTAATAACTAGATTTTATGGTTAATGATTGATTAACATACTATGTTAAGTTTATGGAATAGTAATATGTTGATTGTGGATAGTTATTTAATAATTATGATCATGATAGTTAACTTGTTGATAGTTGTTCATGTTATATTATGGTACATTATGATCATGATTATTTAATTATTTAATTATAATATTTAATTATGATTCTTTCATGATATGGTCTAAATATTGTTCATTTTACTAAGGTGGATATAGGATGTAGTCCACCCTCCTAACTATGACTGAGGGAGGGTATCATCATAGAGGATGTAGAAAATGGAGATGAGAGGGGAAAGAGAAAGAAACTAAAAATATTTCACACACCACTTAGTATAGTTTTTTGCATATATTTTTTGGTTGGTCAATATTAATATTTTCAACATGCATTATATTAGTTTACGTGTTTCTTTGATTGGTAATGGTAATTGTTGATAATTCATATTACTTTAACTCTTAATGGAATATTTAGGATGTACTTATATATTTTTAACATTTTGTTAGGTTATTATATATGTATTAAATTATCATAACTTGTGCATTGATGTCCTTTTATGAACTTACTCAGATACAAAGATAAATATTATAAATCTAGTGCAATGTTATCTTTGTTTCATTATATTGCCTTGGTAATGATTGAACTTTTGGCTAGTATTAATTAGTTTGAGTATCATGTTTGGCATGATTACAATGGTAATTAAGGTGTTTGAATTTTATTGGATAGCATGTATGTTAAATATTTGAGATGTTTTAACCATAGTTTATATATGTATTGCATATATATATATATATATATATATATATATATATATATATATATATATATATATATATATATATATATATATATATATATATATATATACCCAATAGCTATTCAAAATGGTCATTTTTATTATGAAAATGGCATGTTTTAATTAAATGGAATGTTATATTCATCAATGACATATTGTTTTGGTAGGTAGGTTTGATGCTAACCTTAGACCATGTTATATTTTATGAAGCTTATAGTTTCAAAATTAAATGCATGATTATTATTTTGTTTGGCCAAAATTTAATCTTTAATTATAATGTTAAAGTGATTATTTACATCGGATATTCGAAAGAATCTAGGGATTTTAAACCATTTGGTTTCTAGACCCTTTAAGCCATAATTGGAAGCATCATTGACTTCATTTAGTTTCATGTTTTATTATGATGGTATTATATTAGACTAAATGGATGTTAAGGATATTTGGCAAGCCATCATGCTAGAATCTTAAAAAATAATTATGGAAATTGGAGATTCATTTTCTTCGAAGACCCAGTTTTTATGGAATTTTTGGGAGTTTTTGGCATGAAAATTTGAAAGTATATGGATATATATGGGTAAAGAAGTGTTTTATGAAAAGATAGATAATGGATAGGAGAGCTTGGAAAGAGAGGACTGATATTTGCACTATCTAAGTTAGCATTTACATGTAGGGTTTGCTTAAAATTAAACTTTTGATTTACTATTTTTGAATGTGATATGATATGAATGTATCTCATTTATTATTTGAAATGGGTTATTTTTTTTTTTTTGTATAACAAATTTAAAATAATAATAATAATAAAGGAAAATGTATGTATATGTCCCTGAGGATGGGTATGGCCCATCCACAAGGATGCATACATATAAACCATATTCCATTAGAGAATGGATGTGTATGATTTACATTCATAATGGATAATTAAATAGGGTTAGCATTTGGTTGTTTTGAAATAAGCTAGGTCATGACTAGCTATAGAGTTGATTGTTTATGGTTTGTTTACTTAAAAACATCATTATATTTGATGTATTATTGATGGGTTGACTTTAATGAATTAATGTACATGAAAATTAAACTTTTTCATTTTGAGTTTGATATGTATGTGTGTGTGTATGTATGTATGTATGTCTGAATTCTATGAAATTTAATATTATTATGCTTATATGATATTAATCACATTATATAAGTAGGTTTAATATAATTCACTTACTTAGTTCCAGTAATAGATAGATTGGGGTTATACAAATGAGTTATGTGTGTGAATTTGATTGATCCTGAGATCTAGACAACTATATTAAAACTTTGGCCAACTTAATGTTTATGGTTTAAACAATTTTAGTTAATTTGTTTGATTTATTTTTCATGTATTGAACATTATCATATTAGAACATATTTATTTGTGATATGCTACATGTGATATTTATCTTACAACACATGGGTTTCTAGTTGACTTTCTTGTTTTCTACATTGTCACTATCTATCCATCTATAAAGGGAGGGCCATTCCCTTGTTGGGAGATTATGTGGGGGATAAATGGTCCATGATTGGTTTTGAAAAGCACTGAGATGATACTCTCCCTCCCCTTCCATTAGTCAATCAATAGAGACTTTACTCAGTATTACTTATGGATATTAACAAGTTCATTGAGACTCGTATGTTCTGTGGAACATTGTACATTTGTAATTTGATATTTAGATATGTAATATTGTATACCTATACTATTTTATGTTAAATTTATAATATAAATAGTTTTCTATTTATATATGTAGCTGTTGTATTATTTAGTTAGTAGTGGATGGATTATTAACTTAGATAATTTAACACTTTACTCTATTTTATTGGTGAAGTCAAATCAATATTTATATTACAATGATAATTAGCTAAATGAATCATATATTTAACTTGATGGTTAATAATATAGTAAACATAAATAATGCATTTAGTTAAATGTCATTATTATTGTAATTGGTTAAAGTAATTTGTTATTGAGTTAAAACAATAGCCTAATTCTAGTTAACCCTAAGGGGTTGTTACATTGTGGTATCAGAGCTGAGGCTCAAACTTTTGGACTTAATCATTCCACTAAATTATTCTTATTATTATACTATCAAAAATATGAATGTCATATCAAAGGCTAGCTAGTAAGGGTACATCCAATCCTAGTAATGTTAACCCTCCAATTGACCCAAATAAATTTGTCATTGAATATGCTACAAAGCTTGATCAAATTATCATAGCCATGAATGAGACTAGGGACTAGATAGCTTCCATTGAGAAGGAAGTTCATGGACATGTAGAGGAAAATAATCAAAATGAACCCCAAGAACATCCTGATAAGCAATAAGTTCCTTAACCTATGCAAGAAGACGTAGCTCAAGGTATTAGAGAATGTGTAACTACTAATTTTACATCAGACATGAAGAAATATAATCCATGAAATTTATATGAAATAGTTTTGGGAGATGGATAAAATTATGGCTAACTAATATTGAGAAGTATCTTGAGATAAAAAATTACTCTAAAGTTATAAAAGTAGTTTGGTAAGCTTATGAGTTGGCTAGTGAAGTAGAAAAATGGTGGGCAAACAAAAAATTATAAATGAATCTTGAATCTAAAACCACTATGTGGGAATAGTTTGTGACCTTGTTTAGATCATCATAGTTTCCACATCTCTATTTTGATCACAAACTGATAGGTTTTTAGAATCTGAAGGAAGGATACCTTATAATGAATAAATAATTAGAGAAATTCACCAATCTCCTAAAGTATGTTCCTCATTATCAAAAAAATAAGAGGTTTATAATGGAATCACAATTAATAAAAGAGGGGATTGAAATCTTTCTTCAAATCATTCATTCAATTCCACTTAACATTTATGAGCCATTCATATAAACATATAGATCAATCAAAGCACAAACAACCATACATATGAGCATGAAATACAAAAACACATCACCTATGTGGAAAATCCTCAAGGGTAAGAAAACACACTAATATATACAAATGGACTATATTCATATAAGACAAAAACCAAATTTAGTGAAGCACCAACTCCACATGGAGCACCAACCCCAACTAGCCAAACACCCAGCTGTAAGGATTTACCAATACCCTACATGAATCATCACCAACTTAGCCACATAATTATTTTTATCACCTTTATAACATTATGTTTCTCACACAATATATGATTATCATCTTATTTATCTCTTCATACTCTTATCCCTCTCAAAATGCCTTCTAGGCTTCTTTGCTCAAGTAGGTCTCTTCAAGATTAATTAGGTCATATAACCTTGATCTTAATACTTATACCTCTTATAATATATTCATATAGTCAATATAATTTATTTTTATGGTATATAATACCTTATTTCAATAAATGATCTTCTATCTCATTTTCTCCTCAATCCAAATCATCTTACTCTTAAATTAGGCCTAAAAAACCTTATTCTTATACAATACTCTTGATCATATACCTTTTGGTCAGAAAAACACACTTTACCACTTATATTGGACATAAAATATGCATTATGACATGTTATAATTAATAATCAATCATTACATTAGGTCAGCCATTACTCAAATAAACCAAATCCTTATTTACGTCTCATGGAGACCTAATTCTATTAGGCCTATTTTAGGACATGTTACCCTTTGCCTATCTTAGAACACTTTAAAAATCAAAAAATGGTATTAAAATATCATATAATAATCAAATATTCCTTATCCAACATCCTCTAATCACCATGACACCTTTTAGGTCCAACCACCACTTGAAACACTTCATTGGTACTATTCACATTAGGCCTTTGAACACACAAAAAATTCTATCTTAAACAACTAAAAATAACACATTATTAAAAAAAAACATGATAATAAATTACTTATATATAACCTACATGAACTCAGGTTCATCATCATATTCTATAAATATTTAAAATTATGGCAAAAAGGCTTAAACTCTTCTCTTCAGTATGCGCACTCAAAACTAACAGAATTGTCAAAAACTAGTCATGAAAATACTTGAAATTCAACACCTAAAAGGATAATTTAAATGATTTTAAATATATTAAAAATCCTATATAACATATTCATAATAACCTCAATCATAAAAACCATAAGCTCTAATATCAAACATTGGTCTTGTAGACCAATCTCTTAAGCTTATCTCAAATAGTCTTGTTTGAAATAGACAAGATATTTTGGCTTCAAATTTTTCATCAATTACACTATATTTAAAACTCAAAAAAAAAATTAAAATTAATTATAAGTCATTAAAAAAAATCCATTCACTTGAATCCATCAATCTACCTTAAAAACACACTTAGAACCAACTTTTCATTATTGTCTAGGTTTTAAATAATTTGCTCTATTAGGCATGTTAGCAACTAGCCTACTTGGATCACCAAAATGAGAAACTTAAGGAATATAAAAAATCAAAAAACCACCATGGACATCAAATAAAAGTCTCTACCTTCTATATGCAATCATTTTCAAACTTTTTTCAGTACAAATTTTGACAGCTATATCAACTTCTTTATGAATAAGCATGTATCTTCACATTTTCTCTCTCATCTCTCTAAATACCACTACCTAGAGGTACCTATAAGATTAAAATATAATATCCAAATAATTAACTAGGTATACAAATCCATTTTGGGCAATTTTGATCAACATCTTCAACATTGATTCCTTATTAGGGTTCTAAGAGGGTTTAAACCTGTCTATAGTGTTAACAATCATTAATAAAGCATAGCCCATCAATTCAAAAAATATTGAATTTAAATTTCAAATATTATAATTCCCAATCTCTCATTAATATATTAGGTTCTCATTCAAATTTATAATGATCTAATGATCATAATAAAAACCTTTTCAGGTTGAGAACCCTTCATTTTGCACACTCAAGAGACCTCAAAATTATTTTTCATGCCTTTTATGGTAAATCATGACCTCATACTTCATGATAAATATTTATAAAACATTAATTAGATATATCCATGATCTATTTCACATATTCACCTTGAAATCTGACCCTCATGCCTCATTAGACCATGTAGGGTTTACGAGTGGTCTAGGTGCAAACTTGGTTTGAATGTCCTACCCTTATAGGCTCACATTGAGACTCTCATGAGTGCTCCAATGTCTCACATACATTATGAAATAATTACATAAATCCTTCACATTCCTATATTCATTCATGTCATGCACATAACTATTCATGTCATGAGTAGGCTCATGACTAGGCTTTTTATACAACTTGACATCAAAGACTTATACCTTCATGCAAACATAAATCATTAGTTACCTTAAAATTATCTCATTTTCCTTAAAATTATCTTTTATGGAAACATATTTCAATGATAACACTCTATAAATTCCCATTGTCACATCAATACACTAACAACTAGGAACACTCTTCTTAATTTGCTCTGTAGATCTTGACCTGCAAACCATGTTAGGCCTTAAAACTAACCTTCATTCCTCTTTCCATGAAATCTCCAGCTTTATCACTTAATAAAACTCATAAAAATAATCATGCATGTGTGTACTCATCTCACCAAGCCACCATGATCATACCTTATAACAAGGTCTCTTCATGACATGACTAGGCTTAGGCTACTTAAGCACTTGACCTCAAAGACCTGCTACATCTGCATTTGTCAGTAATGTTAATAATACAACACTTATAACCAAAACAATAATCTCTTTCACACTACATACCTTCAATGATCATAAGCCTCATAATCTTGTCATAACACATACTTCTAACTGGTCTTTCTCATAATAATGCGCTTGTAGATCTAATTATCATAATACCTTCATAATAACCTTCAATGACAACATTAATAAATTCAAGCTAACCTGAACCTTGACATAAAAGATAATTTTCAACAATCTAACCTTATCATATCATGTACATAACTTAATGACCACTCACCATGCACCTTAAATAGATGTATCTTCACATCAATGACATCAACCTTGACATAAATGACAACAACATGCCAACAAACTCCCCCTTTATTACTAATGGAAAACACACTAAAACCTAAACATTATTATATCCCTATTTTTTATTTCTCCCCCTTTGACATTAATGACAAAGTGTCTTACACAAACTATCATCTAAACATTGGACTTAAAGTAACCATGCTTTTTATGACCTCTACCTCACTATCTTGACACTCTCATAAACTGATCATCCTCTCAAAAATACACATATCCCTTTGGTATTCATTCTCCCAAAACTAGCTCTTTCCTCAAATAAACATGAGCACACCCACAACACCTAGAATCATACCTTCTTGAAAACAATATCAACATATATAATATAAAGCATTATAGGAACATGCTCCCCCTTAATCCATGCATATATCATTTAAATGATCTCATATCATAAGAACACTCACCTTGTCCTTGATATGAGTGATATGACTCACACCTTTGAACACACACTAAGCCACCCTATTCTTGACATCAATTAAAGAATTAGGGACTCCCCATTTGTCTTCATAGATTGAGGTCACCACATGAGTCATTTGGACTCTCAGACCATCCTCATCTTCCTTCAAACATCTTGATACCAAAAATGAATCTTAACATAAATCAATTTTAGCTATCTACTTATAGAATCACAAATAAATACTTACTTATCTATCATTTATGAATTAACTACTTTTTGACGTCAGTAGACTAATGTCAACCTTGGATCTCTCACCATGTTTCATACCAACTTCAAACCTCAAACATACCAAGATCCTTAAACTCTCAAGATGAATCCTTATTTGACAAAAATCTCATGCTTCTACAAATAGATGAGTGTCTCTATGAAGCTTAATGGAGTCACCCCTTTTCATATGGAACTAAAACACCATGAACTCAGGAGATTCCTAGATCTCCAATCCACTCTTCTTAGCTAAATTTCAATCGTTAGAATTATAGTTCCTATTTACAATCCACTTTGTATTGACTGAATAATTTGACTCATCCTTCTTATCATTCATCTTCTCTTTTAATACCTTATCAATATATGTAGATAACACATGTTCTTAACATTCCTTCATATTTGATCCTTGATCTACCATATAAAATAGTCTATTTTGACTAGTAAAATGATCATGACTCACCTTGACTATCTTTGGTTTCCATACAAATGTTTTACCCTTTTCATGCACTCTAGGATCTCCATATACATTTTTATGTCTTGAGGGACTTATAAATCTATTATGAAAAAATATTGTAATGTGTCCCACATTAAGACAGCTATAGAAAACAACATTATTGTTCTTACCTCTTGAATAATCACTCCTTTTCTCATGGTCCCATTATAATTAATCCCTTGATATCATTGTACAATAACATACTCTATCACCAAAGATATGACAACCAAAAAGACAACCATTGAAATAATTTTAATACATCATTGCATTGGGTTCCATGATTGGTATCTTCATGTTGAATTTCATGTTGGTGCTCTTAAATTTTTCTGGATTCTCATGCTCTTTCTCAAACTTGCTCATCTTATATATGAGTTCCTCATGCTAAACCTTCAAATAATATAGGTTTTTTTTCAACTTATCATATTCAACTTCTTTTGATCTAAACCTTGTATTGACACCTTCTAACTAATTCCTAAGAATCTTGATGATCTTCTCATCCCTATTGGCTTACTTAAACTAGTCACTCTTTAAGGTATAAATCTACTCCTTAAAATCTTTGACCATAGATCTCAACTCATGCTTCCACTTATTTTTATTCTTAAAATCATATAGGTCACTTATGAGCTCATTTTTAATGTCTACTTTACCTTCTTGTTCTTCACTATCATAGTTGATTTCTTAATCATACATGTTGTCTTCTTGATCATGAGATATATTGTGCTTCTTAGGATCACCTTCAAGTTTTTATTCCTACTTCAAAGGAATAGGATATGATACTAATTTATGAAACCAAAATGACTAATAATATGGGGTGAATCAATCTTCAAAACATTCATTCAATTCAACTTAACATTCATAAGCCATTCATACAAACATATAGATCAATCAAAGCACAAGTAACAATACAATGAACATGAAAGATGAGATCACATCACATATGTGGTAAAACCTCAAGGTGAATTAATAAAATGATATATAAAAATGGAATACATTCATATAATAAAAAAATCAAAATTAGTGAAACACCAACTCCACATGGAGTACCAACCCCAACTAGCCAAACACCTACTTGACTAGGCTTTAGCAAATACTGACTTACAAGGAGGAACCAACTCCCTAGATTACTCAATACCAACTCAAACACATGATTGATTTTATCAGCTTCAATAAATTATTTTTATCACACAATAGATGATGATCATCTTATTTATCTCTTCACACTCTTATCCCTCTCAAATTGCCTTTTAGGCTTCTTCATTCAATTAAGTCTCTTAAAGACTGATTAGGTCATATGACATTGATATTCATAATCAAACATCCTATTACATATTAATTATATTACCTATAATTTATTATAATGGTGTATAATACCTTATTCCACTCAAGGATATTCTATATAATTTACTCCTAATCCAAATCATCCTACTCTTAAATTAGGCCCAAAAAACCTTGTTCTTATACAAGCCTCTTGCTCATACACCTCTTGGTCAGCCACACACACTTTCCCACTTATATTGGGTGATAAATATTACTTATGATACATTAAAATTAATAATAAATCATTGAATTAGGTTACCCATTATTCAAATATACCAAATCCTTCTTTAGGTCTCATGGAGATCTAATTCTATTAGGCCTACTTTAGGAAACATTACCCTTTGACTACCTTGGAACACTTTCAATATCCACACATGATAGGAACATATAATATAACAATAAAATAATCCTTATAAAACATACTATGATCACCATGACACCTTTTAGGTCCAACCACCACTTGAAACACTTCATTAGTATTAGTTACATTAGACCATTGAACACACAAAAATGTTTGTCTTAAAAAATTGAAGCTAAAACATCATTTAGACACAAAAAAATGATAATAAATCACTTATAAAAAATATAAATTACCTCAATGTCATCACCATATTCTTGAAACACTTAAAATTAGGGTATAAAGGCTTAAACTCATATCTTCAGTATACTCACTCAGAACTACTAGAACTATCAAAAACTAGTCATGAAACTACTTAACATAAAATAATTTAAAATATAATTTAAATGATTTAAAATATATTAAAAATATTATATAATATCTTTATAAAAACATCAATTACAAAAACCATAATATTTAATAGTAAACATTGGTCTTGCAGACTAATCTCCTAACCTTATCTCACACAATCTTACTTGAATCAGACAAGCCATCTTCGATTCAACCTTTCACCACTTACACTATCTTTAAAAATCCTATAAAAAATTAACATGACTTATAATTAATTAAAAACAACTCCATCCACTTTAATCCATCAATGTACCCTAAAAACACACTTATAACCAACTTCTCATTACTAACTAGGTTTTGCATAATTTGCTCTATTAGGCTTATTAGCAAATTACCTAATTGGATCACCAAAATGAGATAATTAAGGGATATAAAAAATCCATAAACAAAATTTAACATAAAATAAACTCTATACCTTCTCCATCTAATCATTTTCAAACTTTTTTCAATACAACTTTTGATAACTATAGCAACTTCTTTAGAAACAAGCCTATATCTTCACATTTTCTTTCTCATCTCTCTAAATACCACCACATAAAGGTAATTATGAGATTAAAATACAATATAAAAACACTTACCTAGGAATATTAACCCATTATATGCACTTTTGATCAACATATTTAACATAGGGTCCTTATTAGGGTTTTAAGAGGGTTTAAACCTCTCTGTAATGTTAATAATAATTCATAAAGCATATCCCCTAAAATAAAAAAATAATTCCTATAAATTTAACCTAGGACCATTCCAAATCTCTCATTAATATCTTATGTTCCCATGAGATGAGCTAATGATCATAATAAAAACCTTTTCGGGTTGAGAACCCTTTATTTTGCACACTCAAGATACCTCAAAACTAATTTTCATGCATTTTATTGCAATCCATGACCTAATACTTCATGATAAATATTTAAATAAAATTAATTACTTCTATCCATGCTCTACTTCACACATTCAACCTAAAATCTAATTCTCATGCCCCATTAGGCCAGGGAGGGTCTAGGAATGGTCTAGGTGTAGACTTGGTTTGAAGGTCCTACCCCTATAGGCTAAACTTGAGACTCTAATGAGTGATAAAATGCCTAAAATACATTATAAAATAGTTACATACATATTCACATGCCTATGTTCATTCATTTTCAAGAACATACCTCTTCATGTCATGACTAGGCTCATGATTAGGATTTTATGTAACTTGACATCAAAAACTTGTACCTTAATGAAACCATAAAGCATAAATTGCATTTAAATTATGTCTTATACATTAAATTTAAATTTCATAACAACATATTTCAATGATAACACTCCATCAATGCCCCTTGTCACATGAACACACTACCAACTAGGCACACTCTTGTCAATTTTCTCTCTAGACCTTGACTTGTAAACCATATTATGCCTTAAAATTGGCATGCATGCCTCTTTCCATGCACTATGTACCTCATTCACATACTCAAGCAACCTCATACAACCACTCATGATTATGTGCACTTGTCTCACTAAGCCACCATGATCATACCTTTTCACAAGGTCTCTTCATGCTCCTTATTTATGCCATCAATCTATCGGATAAAGAGAATTTGAGGAGTGTATTAATCAAGGAACTACACAATGATCCTTATTTAGGATATTTAGGTGTGAATAAGCTATTATTAGAGCTAAGGCTATTATATTTTTGAAAATCAATTAAGAAAGATGTAGCAAATTTTGTTTCTTGATGTTTAGAATGTTAGTGAGTTAAACCTATGCATGTGCATCATATTGGGTTGTTATACCCACATACCATACTAGAATGGAAGTGGTAATTCATTAGGATGGAATTTTTCTAGGGGTTTCTAATGTATTAGAACTAACATCACATGGTTTTGGTGGTTGTTGGCAAACTCACCAAGGTAGTTCATTTTATTCCTGGTAATATTTCAGATGATGCACCTATGCAAGTGAATAGATTCATGAAATAAGTATATAGATTACATGGGTTTCTACAAAATCTTATCTCAGATATGGACCCAAAAAGGACTTATATATATTTTTTGATTCTCAATTAAGCTTTATGTTAGGTTGTGGAGCTAAAAGCTTCACCAAGATGCAAACAAGAGGAGTTACAGAGGTTATGGAGGTTGTAAAGAGTTTCAAAATGAGTTGCAGGGCAACCAACGTCAATCTGATCAACTGACTTTGGTCAAATAGTAGTGAAGAAGCAATCGACATCAGTCACTAGTCGGCCAACATCAGTCATGGAGGAGCCAACGTCGGCAGCCTGTACGTGAACATGCAGTTTGCATGTTGATTCTAGAGAATCTATTTTTGGACTATTAGTTTGCATGTTAAAGGCTAGTCGTAGTCTTGAGTTGCACATCTAATTATTGTAATTAAGATAGTCTAATTATTGTAAGCATGAGATATATATATGGACTCATGGGCTGTATTGTAAACTAGTAGCTAGAGAGTAAGAGAGCAAACAAGCTCCTTCTGAGAGAGGAGAGCAATCGTGTGTTCCTCCTAGTGCCATAGTACCAAGGTGGGTGTTGGTTTGGAGAATCATAAGGGTTCTTCATATTTGTATGATCTTAGTCAGCAAGTTAGCATGGCTTCTTTTGGAGATCTATAATGGTGAGTAAGGTTTAGTGATTTGTAGGTAGCAGTAGAGAGCAGGAGATCTACTTGGAGTATGGTTGTGTACTTGGTGTACTGGCAGCATGTTACTGACTGGTTGGAGAGGTGAACATCAATTCTATATTGAAGTTGATTGTTGGGACTGAGAGAGAGAGGGAAGAAGGTCTTGAGGTGTGGCAAGCCTTTGAGGTGGAAGAAGAAGTGGCATCTTCTTTATTGAATATTCTTCTGAGTGATTATTAATACAATTGTGTATTGTCTCTCATATTCCTATGTTGTTTCATATTTCTAGTTACTTATTGATTCTAGTTAAATTCTGTGTTTAGTTGCTAATACAAGAAGTAATCATATGTGCTCTATTATTGGAGCAAGATCCTGACAAGTGGTATCAGAGCATGTTTATTGTTCTAGGTTCCTGTCAAGTGGTATCAGAGCCTTGGTTATAGGTTCAAGAGCTAATACCATCAAGTGGTATCAGAGCTTTTGGTGGGGTTGACTAACAGGTGGTTCAGATCTAGTAGTGTTTTTGATTATAGGCCACTCTCAGGGGTTTCAAATTAAGTGGGAGTATAGCAATGGTAGAAGAAAGTAAGCTACGAATGGAGAAATTGAATAACACGAATGGTCTAATTGATGGAAAGAAAGAGTAGGTAAAATGAGATTGTTGGTCGGTAGAAGATCAGCATGTAGAAGTAGATGTTGCAGGGGATGTTGCACAGGTTGCTCTGGATAAAGTAGAATCTTTGATTACAGATTCTTTTGCCTCTTTCCATGCAACCTGAAATAGAGCATCTTTTCATGGGTGTCTTTGGAGAGATTTATTTAGGGGTTGGAGAGCCTTGTCAGATTATTGACAAAGGGGAAGTGAAGCTGAAATTGTAGACAGATGACACACAGGTGTTGAAGGAGGTCATGTAGGTACTAGTCTTGGAGATGAGTCTAATTTCTTTAAGAAATTTGGGTGATGGGAGATGCACTATAACTCTCACAGCAGATACACTTGAATTAGATGGTGGTAAGAAAGTAGGTATCCTTTATCTATCTACTTATATTACTGATTCACCTTTTGTTATAGAGATGTGGCTTTGTAGGCTTGGTCACATATGTAGGAGGGGAATGCATGTTCTTAAGCAGAAGACATATGTTTTTGACAAGCTAAAGAACTGGAAAGCCTTGGTGTTCATGGAGGAGATGACGGACAGAGATCAACGGAGTGGACTGAATTATTCTGAGCAAAGATATGTTTATTTGAATAGTGTTTTGATCCATGGAGAGCTTGCGGGTAAAAAGTTATCACTCACAGGTGAACACAGGCACTGACGTCGGTCATACAGTAACCAACATCGGCAATAGGAAGACTGACATCGGTCATGAAGGAATCGACGTCAGTAGAAGGGATATCAGTGTTAGCCAGGGCAATGATGTCGGCAGTCAGGGTCAGTTTAGGGAACTGACATCGGTCGGGAACAGACTGGGAGATGGCTGAGATCGGTCACTGGAATGGATATTGGGCAGACAACAAGCTGTCAATAGGTCTTAAACACTCATATCAAGGTCAAAAAGGGTAAGTGAACCTCATATTCATTGTTCACCTTCTTTATATTGCTTATTGATGGTCATGAACTAGGAAGACGTGAAGAGGCAATGCAGGTAGAATCCAGATACAGTGGGAGCTTGGCATGGATGAGGAGTGTGAGTCCTTGGAGAAGAACCAAACAGGTGTTTGTTGGTAGAGTTGTTAGCTGGAAGAAAGCATTGGATGAGGGACGGATTCCCAAGTTAAAAAAGAGAGTGGATGGATATGTGAGACGGAAGGCCAAGGTATATGGTCTTGAGGAAGCTGCAGGATAGTGGTACAGGTTTGACAGGTGGATGACTAAGCATGGCTTTAGTCAATGTCAGTGTAACTATTGTGTTTATCTTACTAGGTGGATGATAGTCACAACATTATCTTGTTACTATATGTGGAGGATGAGCTTGGAGCAGGTTTGTACATACAGGGTTTTGCTAAGCTAAGGGTAAGATTAGTTCATAGGTGTGTCATGAAGAATTTGGAGCAGCAAAATTCTTTGGCATAAGAGACATGGAGATTTTATCTCCAGTAGGAGCTAGTGTGAAGATGGTGTTGGCAGGGTTCATGATGCAGGATGTAGAATCAGAAAGCACACCAAGGGCTGGACAGTTTAAGCTTAGCTTAAAATAGGGTTTGAAATCACATGAGGTCTAGTGTAGACTTGAGTTTTCCCAAGTAGTGGGAGTTGTCAAAAATTATGGAGCCAATTCAGGGAAGGAGTACTAGAGGGCAGTTCAGTGGGACTAGTAGCAGGTTAACATGTTATGCAGGGTCAAGGTCTTCACTACATGGATATGTAGGTTCAGATGTGGCAGGTTACTTGGATGACAGGTGTAGCATCATGGGATGTGTGGTGGTTAGTCTTCAGGATTGATCTTGAAGAGGGATACAAGCCAGGGAATAATTTAGACGGTGTAAAGGTATAGGTATAGGTGTAGTTGTTTATCTCCAAGTGGGATATTGTTAGGTTGTGGAGCTAAAAGCTTCACCAAGATGCAAACAGGAGGAGTTACAGAGGTTACAGAGGTTGCGAAGAGTTACATAATGAGTTTTACAGGGCAACTGACATCAGTCTGATCAGCTGACTTTGGTCAGATAGCAGTGAAAAAGCAACTGATGTTGGTCACCAGTCGATCGACATCGGTCATGGAGGAGCCAACGTCGGCAGCCTGTACGTGAACATGTAGTTTTCATGTTGATTCTAGAGAGTCTATTTTTAGACTGTTAGTTTGCATGTCAAAGGCTAGTCGTAGTCTTGAGTTGTGCATCTAATTATTGTAATTAAGATAGTCTAATTATTGTAAGCATGAGATCTATATATGGACTCATGGGATGTATTGTAAACTAGTAGCTAGAGAGTAAGAGAGAAAACAAGCTCCTTTTAAGAGAGGAGAGCAATCGTGTGTTCCTCCTAGTGCCACAGTACCAAGGTGGGTGTTGGTTTGGAGAATCAAAAGGGTTCTTCGTATTTGTATGATCTTAGTCAGCAAGTTAGCATGGCTTCTTTTGGAGATCTACAATGGTGAGTAAGGTTTAGTGATTTGTAGGTAGCAGCAGAGAGTAGGAGATCTACTTGGAGTACGGTTGTGTACTTGGTGTACTAGCAGCGTGTTACTGACTGGTTGGAGAGGTGAACATCAATTCTATATTGGAGTTGATTGTTGGGACCGAGAGAGAGAGGGAAGAAGGTCTTGAGGTGTGGCGAGCCTTTGGGGTGGAAGAAGAAGTGGCATCTTCTTTATTGTATATTCTTCTGAGTGATTATTAATATAATTGTGTATTGTCTCTCATATTCCTGTGTTGTTTCATATTTCTAGTTACTTATTGATTCTGGTTAAATTCTGTGTTTAGTTGTTAATACAAGAAGTAATCATATGTGCTCTATTGTTGGAGCAAGATCCTGACAAGTGGTATTAGAGCATGTTTATTATTCTAGGTTCCTGTCACTTTAGGCACACAGTTGAACTTTAATACAATATACCATCTAGAAATAGATGGATAAATAGAGAGGGTGAATCAAGTTTTAAAAGATCTTCTAAGAATGTATTTCATGGACTATTAGTATATATGGAAAGAATATCTTCCATTAGTTGATTTTACATATAAAAACACATAACAATAATCTCTAAAAATTCCTTTATTTGAGGCATTATATGGAATAAGGTTTAGAACACCAATTAATTGGGATAAGTTAGAATACAAGGTAGTCTTTGGTCCAGATATGCTTCTAGAAATGGAATATTAGGTTAAGATAATAAGGCAAAGGTTAGTTTAAGCCAATGATAAACACAAGAGTTATTCTAATCTAAAATTAATAACAAGGAAGTTTTCATTGTGAAACAAAGTATTTATTTGGGTAAAACCATATAAAAGCTCGATTAAATTTGTAAAAACACCCAAGTTATCTCCTAGATATGTGGGACCCTTTAAGGTCTTAGAAGTTGTCAATCCTATGGCATACATGATTGCTTTGCCACCAAATTCAGCATTCATGCATAATGTTTTTCATGTGTCCTATCCTAAAAATTAAGTTATTGATCCTTTTCATGTATTGGATTGGAATGCTTTATAGGTTCTAGATCTTAAGGTGGTCATAGCAGAACCAGTCAGAATAATTGACACTTGTAAACTTAGATTGCATAACAGAGAAGTGTCACAATTAAAGGTCCAATGAGACCAAATTATGAATATAGTGTCACTTGGGAACATTAATATGAAGACTTTCATAATTTATTTCACATTTATTTGCTTAGTATTTTGTTGGATATTATGTTAATTTTATACTAAACACCATTTTATTTCATAACTTTTGTTGAAATAAGTGTCATCAAGATGATGCCCAATGTTAGGGGGTAATGATGTTACACCCTAATTTTATTTTAGAGTCATTAATATGTTGATTAATAGATTATATGGTTAATGATTGGTTAAATTAATGTGTTAAATGGATGGATTAGTAATATGATGATTAAGGATAGTTATTTATTACTTATGATGAAGATAGTTAATTTGTTGTTATTTATTCTTATTATGGTATGGTACATTATGATCATGATTATTTAATTATTTAATTACATTAGTTTATTATGATTATTTCATGGTATGATCTAACTACTATTCATTTTACTAAGGTGGATGCAATATGGATTTGACCCTCTTGGCTATAACTGAGGGAGGGTATTATCAAAAATAATGTAGCAAATGGGGATGAGTGGGGAATGAGAGAAGGAATTTGGAATCCCTAGACACACCACTTAGTCTAATTTTCTCAATGTGTTTGTTGGTTGGTCAATATCATTATTTGTAGTATGCATTATATTAATTGGTATGTTTCTTTGATTGGTAATGTTGATTGTCAATACTTCATATTGCTTTAACTATTGTTGGAGTATTTAGGATATGCTTTCATATTTATAGCATTTTTTTGGGTTGAAATTTACATATTAAATTATGATAACGTGTACATTGATGTATTTTTATGAACTTTATCAAATGCAAAGTCAAATATTATAAATGTCATGTAATGGTATCTATGTTTTAATATGTTGTCTTGGAAATGATTGAATATGTGATTGGTATTATCTGATTTAAATATCATGTTTAACATGATTTCAATGATAATTATGATGTTTGATGTTTATTAGATAGCATGTTATAAATATTTGATATGTTTTAACCATAAGTTATATATGTATTATATACATATACCCAATACCTATTCAAAATGGTTGTTTTTATTAGGTAATGTAGATGCTAGTTTTATACACCCTTGTGTATTAATGTGGTGCATCATCACGTTATCATTTCATCTCTAACATAATGGTTCCCATTCATAATTATTTGAAATAATTATGTTCACCTCACCCATTTAATTTTACCATATGATTTAATTAAGATATTACTACAATCCAATATTAATTAATCCTATTTACCATCCCTAACCATAATTCATAAAAATAAAACCCATCCAACCTCCAAATAACCTCATCCCATGGTTAAAACAACTAAACAACTTTGAAGTTGATTAAAACTATTTTTTACCCCTGTAAGCAACTCTTTTAAATAGCCTAAGGATTAAGTTCACCCATTCTGGTAAAATCAACATTGATTCTCTGAGATTGGCACCAATCTACCTAAAATGGCATCGATCCATAAATATATAATAAGCCTCCATGGCTCAGTATGACATTTTTGGACTTTAAAACTCTATTGGAATTATCTTGGAACCTACGTATGGACCTTATCGACATTCTGCTACCTTGTAGAACCTCTATTCATGAGATCAAAAAAAAAAGATTTTGAAGGTTTCTAAGCCTACTTTTTTAGTATTCTTTATTTGTGTGTTTTCATCCAGATAAGGTTATTATTGCATGTTTATTTACTCACATTTAAAATTTAAAGTCTTCTTCACATCTATGGCATTGTTTGCATTTAGTTTTCATCATTTTATCAATATTGTAAGTTATTATTATCTTCTATTTTCATAGTTTAGTATTTTACTTAGAATTGATGTCGATCCATTTGAATCGATGTTGACCCTATAAGATCACCATTGATCCCTGCTTAACTGTTAAAATAGCCCTAAAGTCTATTTTCAAAAGATTCACAATCCTCAAAATTTGTTAAAATCTACATTATGTTTTCTAAAAATCTATCTTTTACATGTAGATTACTCTACCCAAATTAGCACATGATAATTTTAGCATATTTGATCTCCCCATTGTCCAAAAACCTTTATTCACTTATCGAAGTGAGATTGCATTTGAATTAGGTCTTTTTACTATGGTTTTCACACCTAATCAAGAAAGTATTAATGAACAATTAGTTGTAATTCAAGAGGATGTCGATATAGCTATGGAATTTTGGAATGATTACTTTGATCACATTAATCTTGTATAGATTAGATATCTTTGGTGTTGTTTGTTTACATCCTATCCATATATATCTTTGTAATTTAATGTTTATTTATAAACTTGAATGTTAAACATGGGTTGACTTCCACCTAAGGAAGCATATCACTTCTTGGGACTAGTTGCTTACCAAAAAACCCATTCATATTTATATTAATCCATTTTTTTGTGAGTTAGTGTGATTTGAAGGTCATTCCTCCCCTAACAAAGAGGAGTTCCCACAAGATTGATCAATGGTGTGTAACTGATCTCCATCTCTAGGTAATATTTAAAACCCTACATTTACTTTTTTTTAATAGCTAATTAGACCACATTAAAAAAATAAAATAAAAATACTAAAACATTTTGGCACGCTTGATGGGACCGGTCAGGTCTCATCTTTCTTATTAAAATTCAAAATTATGAATTTAGTCTCTTTCCCTTTATTTGTGTGAATTCATCCAAAGAACATCAAGTTTGTATTTTATTTCCTTTTTAAGGTTAAAATAAAATTGCATTCATTTTTTTATACTTAAGTAATTCACATAGAATAATCTAAGTAGTAAATTCATCGTATTCATCACTATTTCACACACAAGCCAAATCAAAGTCACAAAAAACTCATCTAAACACTTGACATAAGGAAACCAATGGGGATTTCATCAGCTTGAAAAAACCTTCTTCCCAGTGATCCCACTTGGATTTAACCACCAAGGGGAGGACCAACTCAGTTCTCTAGCTGAGTATGATCTCTAGCCTATCGGCATATCTTGGATAAGCACATGTACTGACTATGGGACTGTGATGTGAGGGGATCAATCCTCAAGTACCAAGCCACATACCAACACCAATATAGATTTCCTTTGAGTGCCAAAATAAAACACCTGAAACCATCCTTAGATTACCATTTCTTAGGACTGTCATTATTATTTTTCTTTATTTATTTTCACATCTTAAAATTGAACAAAAGAGAGATTTTTTTTTAGAATTACTTTAGTTTGTGCATCTTTCATCCTCAATTAAAATTGAGATAATTAAAAAATAAATTATTGTTTTTTTTGCTTTTCTTTTCTGTCTCATGGTTTTGACTAGGCAACAGTCAAAGAAAGAATCTAAAGTGGGTGTCACATCCTCTCCTATGGAACATACACCTAGTCCCTCCTCTACCACTGAGTCGTTTGAGAATCTTATGTTATTAAACTTTTATTCTCAAGGAGATCCTTCCTTTACATAAATATTGGACAATAAAACTATTGCTCTCAATTACTACCTTAGTAATCAAGTAATGCAGATTCCTCCTTCCCCCCATACCTAGGATTCTTGATATTTTTATGGGATGCCTTTCAAGGGAACTAAGAAAAATGAAGGATTTACCATGGTTATGGTATCATTTTACACTAACTATCTTCCATCTAGTTTTCGAATACCCAGATGATGCAACCTTTAGAAAGCCAACCATCCATATTATCTACCAATTCTATAACCCCCATTACTCAAGCTTAAAATGCTTATACCACTCAGCCTATACCCATTATTCCTCCCCAAATGTTAGTTTTGTCAATCACTATAAGTATCCCACCCATAAAAATGAGTCTACCATATAATTCTCAAGCTCTAAAACATACATAATAAATCCCTCTAACATAACAAATCCCTCTAATGTAATAAATCCCTCCAATGTAACCTCCCCAATAGTATGTCTCCTCATATACCTAATACATAGCTCCATCACATCCATTGGTGAGCACTTACTTCCAATCTTCCATGCATTATAATATTCCATTATCGATCCCATAATATGTGGTAGCATCCCAATCCATTATGTCGACTATGATTGGATACCCTTCCTTACAACCTCTATCTACTCCCTTTCCAAATTATCAAACTCTTTAGCAAGGTTTCTTAAAATATGTGCCTCAGAATAACATCTAATCAGACCTCATAAACATCCTTATGAATAGGATGGATAATTTGGAAGCCTCCAACTCTAGACACAATACTATGCTCACATATGAGCAAATTTATAATGAGCCTATCCACCTATCTATTCCTATCCTACCATATCCCTCATAATGAGAACTTTCCAAGTTTACTAAGTTTAAAAACAAATAAGATCCCCAAAAGCATCTAAGATCCTTTCAACATGCATGTTACCTTATAGCACATGATGATGCATTACTAATTAGGACATTTCCCATGTTGCTAGTAGGGGTTACATTAGATTGGTATAGCTCCATCCCTTAGTATTCTTGCTTTTCCTTTAGGCAATTGGCCTAAAATTTCTTAGATCACTTCTCAATCAACATTTCTAAAAAGTGAATATCATGGATTTATATGTCATTCAAAATTTTTAAGATGAATCCATATCAGACTTTGTAACTTATTGGCATAGCCTAATCAACTAGTTAACCTTTTCCTTGCCACAACCTAAATTAATTGAATTGTTTTCATGCTTTTGTGCAAAACATATCTCATCTATATTAAAAATTTAAACCTTTAAGATTTTTTATGAAGCCTTTACCATGGCATGTAAACTCAAAATTTATGGCATCGAAGAGGTAAAAGTTAAGTTATGCAATAAAACTTTAAGATTAAACCCTCAAAAAGCAATAACAATAATCACAAACCAAAAGGGGTAACAAATTCTATTATTCTAAAAACTTATCCCCCTTCAACACCCAATCAATCAGGACCATCCACTTATCAAACATATCCACTTAGGGTCCCTACTCATTTTCCACTAGGAAATATACTCCTCTAGGAGAGCCTTACACTTCTATATTGGATAAACTCCTATAAGTGACCATTTTTGAGCTCCCTCTAGTTATACAGGTTGATGATACACATCCTAAACCCACTTGGTATAAATATGATGAGTTTTTTTCCTATCATAGGGTAATAAGACATGACATAGAATGATTCCAATCCTTTAAAAAATAGGTATATAGCCTCATCGACAAGGGGGACCTTCAATTAGATAATCTAAATGCTCCTCCCACCCAATCTTTAGATATTTTTAGATAGTCATTTACAAACCATCCATCCACATCAAATATAGCCCAAGCTAACATTAGAGAAACATAAAATCTAGATACACATATGATTGATATAATATATGACTATTTATTCCCTAAATAAGTTCTAGAGAAATTCTTGGTCTTGGATCTCCTCATGGGAAATTATTTCAATGTATGTCAACCTAAAATTATTGAGACAACTCCCAAAACCTCTATAAATATCCCTAATCTCATTACATGAGGTCATTCACATGAGCCATCCCCTTCATCTTCCTAAACTAAACCTTCTAAAGTGGAAAATGAAACCACTCCTCGAGATGTCATAGATAAACATCTTGATACTTCTAGAGTCAAACATTCCACCTCTTTGGTCCCTAGTGAACCTCTTCATGGTATGCACCTAGATTATAATATAATGGTATCTTATTAATTCTCTTGATAATAAGACCCTTCAAAATCATCCTCTATCACAACACCTTTTTAATCCAAAGATACTATGGGAAAGGGTAAATCTCCTATCATCGATAGTTGGGATAATTATCTTAGTATTCCACCAAAGAAAGCCTTAGCCCATCCTCAAGTCAAGGTAAATCTTTTTTAGACATTAAAAGATAAAAATCTTAGTCAAAATACCCCCTCTATTCTCAACACATGAAAGAACAAAGGGCCAACCCCTTTTGTATCATCTTTGTCATCCATTTTAGGTCCTCATCCATCTTCCAAAGTGACTGTCCCTATCATAGGTTATTCCATTCAAATGCATGGGAAAATATAATGTCTCCCTTCATTATTAACCACACCACCATCCTGATATCCACCATATTTTGCTAAGGGCCCATTATAGAAATTTAAAGAAAGGGTGCCTAAGGTCATCCCTACCATAAAAGCTGAATGTCAAAACCAAATGATCAATAGTTTTCTAAAAGAGATTGCACAACCTATTATAAGACCATAAAATGACCCTTTGAAAGGACCTTATGCTATAATCTTAAAACAATTTTTAGATACATCCCTCATATGATACAACCTATATGTCCCATTAACCCTCATCTCCAAAAACTTACTTGGTATAAGAGTCAGGAGATATGTGCATATCATAGAGTAGATGGACATGATATAGAAAATTGTAATGCCCTTAAGGCCATGATCCAATAGCTAGTCTAGGATGATGATCTATTAATTAATGATCTAGATAGTAAGACTCCCAAGAAAAAATTCACCATCTCAAATATTCCACCTACCCATAATCCTGATAATCCTATAAGTGATGAAGAGTTAGTGGCTTCTTCAAACCCTCCATTATTACACATTGATGTTGTCCATGTAGCCACCCATTCTCAAAATAAAAACCCCAATAAATCTAAGGTTTCAATATTAGGAGCCTCTACCCCTAATACACCTAAACAATATAGACAAAATCCTAAATTCTCTATTACAAGACCTATCTCAACTAAAGCCAAGGATTTGGTATAAATCTCCATATGAAAAAAACTCCACCAAATGTCTATGAAAATTTCATTATATAAAATTATTGAAAACTCTCCACACCATTAACAAGTAATGATAGAAGCTCTCTAGTCTATTGAGGTCTATCCAAATGAGCCTCAACCATTGTCATCATTTATAGGGGGCCTCCAAATGGTGTTGGTTGTTAGCTTCACTAATTTTGAGGTCATTACCTTATCACTTAAAGATCAAGATCCCCCACTTTTCATCATAGCTCAAATTAATCAAGTTAATATTAAAAGAGCTATGATTGATAATGGGGCTAGTATCAATATTATTTCTTCACATGATTTCCAATAGTTACAGCTACCAGAAACCATTATTTCCTAATCCCTAGCAATTTTACATACATTAAATGACATGGTAATACCCACAGTAAGAATGATCATCCTTCCCATTTTCATAGGTTCTCACACCTTTCATGAACTCTTTTATGTCATAAAAGGGAAATTTTAATATAATATTTTATTAGTTTCTCCATGAATTCATGTGATGTGATGTGATGTATCCCCTCCACCATCCATCAGTGCCTTAAGTTTAAACATGAAGGCTAGGTCCACATCATCCCCACTAATCATCAATGCTTTAAATCATGTAAATTCAATTTTCAACCAAGCGATGTCATAATACCCTTGCCTAACACAATCCCATCTTCATCCTCTAATCAAGCCTTGACTAGCATGACTATTCTTTCTTTTAAAATACTAGGTCAGAAGTCTATTGATTCCATGATGCAATATATTTCAATGGGGGAATACTAGCTACTAACCCTTAACATGTCACCTACTCTCAGGGAATATGATCATCCTAACAAATAACCCATGTATCTACCCAAACTAGGTGATCTCATCCCATTTGGGCCACCTTTCTTACATACCCACTTGATATATGGTGAAATCCATCAAACCACCCCAAGGCCTAACAATGAAACTTATGCTAAAGCCTTTACATCTAATTTTTCATTTCTTAATAAACCCTAATTTTCATAAACCTACCTTTATAATTGAGCCTAGAAGGGCTTCAGCATGGGAAGATATGAGCAGGGTCCCCACAACATTGCAATAGGAGATTTTAGAAAACCACATGAAAATAATGGCTTAGGCTTTGAGAAATATTTTATATCCTCTCTCAAATCCATTATTCTACCATATTTAGAATAAAAAGTACAATCTTCATCATTTGATACCTCTTCCTTGACTAGTGACATTGTATCCATCCCTTCTAACTTTTTTTAGTCAATTTAATTTCCATAAAACCCCTCATATTTAATGACAGTGGTGAGACCCAAACCATCCCTTTATCATATCCTAACTTAATAGTACATTATATGATAACCATCCCTATTCTTTAATGTCAAGATGATGAGTCAATCTTGACTCATTTGGATACTCAAAACTCTTATCTACATAATTCTCTTTCATTTGAAACATCTAGCTTATTAAATGAATCCACTTCTGATATTAATATCAAGTCTCAAGAAACCTTGAGGATTATTAAAGTTAGAAAATCCTTATATCCAAAATAAAACCAATATTTTACCACTTCTCTATTAGACCATCATGAGGCCTTTGTTTGGTCTTATAGTGATATTCCTAGTATTAACCCCGTAATCATTATCCATAATATCATCACCTTTCCTTATGCTAAGATAATAAAATAAAATCTCTATAAAATGCATCCCCATGTTTCACTCTTGGTAAAACAAGAACTATAGCACCTTTTATCTACTAAATTTATTCAACCCATTAATTATCTTCAATGGATGTCCAACATCTTTCCAATCACTAAGCCTATAGGGGGACTTTGCATCTATACTGACTTTGTGATTTAAATCTTGCTTATCCAAAAGATGATTTCCCTCTCCCTAACATTGACCAATTAGTGGACCTGATAGTTGGCCATGAAATGTTATCTATTATGGATGGTTTTTTTGGTTACAATCAAATACTTATTATACTAAAAGATCAACATAAGACTACTTTTATTACTCCTTAGGGGACCTTATGTTATTGTGTTATGCCCTTTGTCCTAAAGAATTTATGAGCCACCTATCAGTGGGCGATGACTTATATATTTCATGACATAATCCAATAAATTATTGAAGATTATGTAGATGACCTCCTTGAGAAGTCAAAATTTTTCAAGGATCACATATTTGTACTTAAGGTTATCTTCGATCATCTACTCCAATATCATGTGCATCTAAATCCAATAAAAGTGAATTTTTGGTGCCTTGATGGGTAAATTTTTTGGCTTCATTATTTATATTTTAGGAATAGTAGTAAATCCCACTAAAATCAAGGTTATTATAGAAATGCATCCTCCATCCAACCTTAAGCAACTTTGTACTTTATAATTCAAACTCTAATCTATCCATCATTTTATCTCTTAGATCTCTAACTGGTGTCAACCTTTACACCATATATTAAAGAAGGATAGTCACTTTATATGGGATTCAAATTATAAAGAAGCCTTTAACGCACTCAAAGACTATATTCTATCACATCTAGTCCTCACTCCACATAAGGAGGGGTAACCTTTCTTTCTTTATGTCTCAACTATAGACCATGCTTTAGATGCTATGCTTGCCCATCAAGACAAGCATCATAAGGAACAAGATATTTATTATATAAGTCATACCCTTATAGAATATGAAACACATTATCCACATACCAAAGATCTATGCCTATAATTTCTCATTGTAGCCTCTAAGCTTCATCATTACATACTTAACCATAAGACATATGTCATTATGGATACCAACCCCCTTAAGTTCATGCATTTAAGCCTTATCAAAATCAATGAATGGCCAGATGGATTATTCTTCTATCTGAGTTTGATATGGAATTTCTCCATCAAAATTCTATTAAATGATATATTATTGGTGATCAACTATCCGAAGCACCTATAGTGACAACCAACTAATCAATTGTGAATTTATTGTTGAATCTATCATATCCACTTCTTAAATATTCCTAGAATATCAAATGATACTATTCTTTGATGGGTTCAAATATGAACATGGAGGTAGCATAGGAATTATATTAATCCCTACTCAAGGTATTCCCATGCATTTATCTTTTAAATTAGACTTCAATTTCACCAATAACATGCTTGAATATGAAGCATTGATCATAGGCCCCCAAACTACCCTTTCACTATGAGTCAGTTCCCTTAATATCTATGGTGATTCTTAGCTAGTGGTCAATCAAAATACTAGTATATATCAATGAAATAATGATATCCTCTAAATATATAAGACCTTAGCCAATAAGATCTTATTTGATTTTAAATGTTATGCCATCCAAACTACTCCTAAATCAACTAATAAGTTCACTGATACTATGGTATCTCTTGCCTCTTGTATCCCATCCTCATCTTAGGATTCCAAGCTATTTGTCCTTATCCATCAATTTAACTAGCTTTCCTACATGAGAACCAATCTTCCATCTATCAATAATATCAAGGAAAACCTAGAGGAGCCATTATATGTGAAAATATTTACCTATTTATTTATAAGACTATCTTCTCCCCATCTATCTAAAGGTGCCAAGTGTGTCTTCCAATAGAAAGTTGCTTGCTATACTATACTAGGGGGTGTTCTCTATAAGCATGGTTTCAATGGAATTCTTCTTCATTGTCTCAAAAATAATGAATCTACCTTAGCTATCCAATAATTACATAATAGGTCATGTGGTGGACACTTTAGTGGTTATATAATCGCTAAAAACATATTATGTATAGGCTACTATTGGCCCACTCTGAATCAAGATTGTTGTACATATGTTAAGAGGTGTGTAAAATGTTAGTATCATGAAAACTTATCCCATGTCCCTAGTAAATATTTGCAAGCATTAAGGGACTTCTTGTCATTCTCCTAATGGGGGATCGATCTTATAGTGAAAATCAACCCTAAGTCATCTTAACATCATAACTTCATCATTACTGCTAAAAAATACTTTACCGAGTGGGTAGAAACTATGCCACTTATCTCAACTAAGGAATACAATATTATGGAGTTTATTCATCATCACATTATCTATCATTATGGAATTCCATGTAAAATAATAATAGATAATGGAAAATCTTTCAAGAATAAGAAAGTCCAAGCACTATGTGACTCATTTAAAATCAAATTAAGCTTTTCCTCACCTTACTATCTATTGACGCTAGAAAGTGCACCCAGTTGGTAGGAAAATAGATTCCTGCCCTCTCCCCGTAACATGGAAACTCCTCTCTCTCTTGTGGGATGGTGAAGTAGGAGAGGAGAGTCTATGTTGCGGGGAGAGGGCAGGAATCCATTTTCCTACCAACTGTGTGAACTTTCCAGTGTCAATAGTTTTGGCACGCTTGGTGGGACTGTAGTTTTATCAGTTTCTAATGCAGTAGTATTATAGGATTGATGCTGGCCCTACTACAGTTTTTCAAAAAAAAATTCCAGCATCTGGCGACTCCACTGGTAAGAGCTCAGTGCTTTATTTTAAGACCAGTCACTTAAACTTCTATGCCAAAGGTTACCACAAGGTTAGCTTCAAGAAGGGTCCCTTTTGAATTCATTGAGCTACCGTTAAACTCTGCTAAAAGGCTCAGGTTTGAAAGAAATCACCCTTATCTGCTAGTAAATCCTCCTAGATTTGTTGCTAGGAACACCAACCCAGCTCAGCCACAAATACAACCTGTTCCAACCATGGCATTGCCTTTTGCAGCTTTCCGCGGTGAGAGCCCCTTGAACCTCCCACGCTATGATCCGATTCCTGGAACATCACTTAAAAATGTGCCTTATTTTGATGGAGTGGGACCTATCATAGTTGTTGAGCATATCAAGAATATTGCCAACCTTTGCAATATTCACAATATAACAGAAGAAAATATCGCCATCAGACTGTTAGCTTTGTCTCTGAAAGGGAAGGCCCTTGATTGGTATGGAACCTTGCCTGTGAATTCTATACATTCCTAGAATGAATTGGGCACTCATTTAACTGGTAATTTTAGGGAAAAAAGTGATGGCCTCTCTCTTGCTGAGCAACTGACAACTATAAAGAGAGCTCCACATGAGTACATGCAGGACTTCAACATGTGTTTTCAAAAGACTTGGGATAGAATTCTTGTCTTGGTAAGGTCGACTCCTAGTTATGCTTTCTTGTACTATTTAAAAGCATTGAATAGCGATATTGTTGTTATGATCCAATCTATGGGAGGGCACATACTACCAGCTGCTTACGACATTACCATAGCAGCCAAAAATTGCTTGGTATAAGCCGGAAAGATCGCTCCTAGGCCCAACATGCCACTTTTTCCAGAACTATTGCCCCCTATACAAACCATTGTTCCCACAATTGCTCCCTTACCCACCATTGAAAATCCAACTGCTATTCCATCAAATGAACTGCATGAGGTAAAAATCCTGCTACAAAACATGTCAAATGAACTAGTAGCTCTTAAAAGACAACAAACCCAAAATAACAAGTCAAATCTAGGTTATCAACATTATGGTCAAGCACCTAGAAACCCTTTTCAAGGCTATAATCAAGGACAAGGTTAGCTCACTCAGACTAGGCCTTATCAAAATTATAACTCAGGCCCCTCTTCGTCATCTAAAGCCATGGTGCCTACTTAGAATAACCTTATACAAGAGTAGCCTAACTGTTTAACCATGGGACATAGTCAAGAGCACGCTGTCCATATGAATGACATGATGAATTTCTTTCAGAATTTGGAAAATTAGGCTGCTAATTTTTCCTAGTTTTTTGAGTTTCTAGCTTAGCCCAGCATAAATACCAATCAAACTCAGCCAGATTCCACCCTGATAAATCACGAAGAGGGCGAGCTCTGTGAAATTAATCATAGGGGCACTGTGGACAATCAGGCTAATTGCATTGTAGACAACACGAGATTTAAAAGAAGAGAAGTTGGAGAAGTGTAGGCTTCCCCTCAGGCAATAATAATTAATCCTCCACCGCACCCATTTCAAAGGGCCCCAATTTTTGGTCAACCGTCTGCACCTCCAGCTCCTCAGTCTACAACTCCAGTCGGGATCAGCCCAAAGGAAAGCATGAAGGGAATTAGTCCCCAAATTAATATAGTTGATCAAATGAAGAAATTGCATGTGAGCATTTCTCTATGGGATTCATTGTCCCTTCCAGGACAAAAAGAGGTATTGAAGAAAGAATTACATGAACTAGATCGATAGGCTGTCCCAGCTGACACTAATAACATCTTAATGATGAATGGGTAGCCTTCTGCTTTAGATCAGGTAAAGAAAGAAGGATTCCCCCTTTTTATGTATCTTTGATCATAGGGGAATTCTTAGTACACAATTGCATAATCGATAGCGGGGCCAGCACTTCAGTGATGCCCAAGTGCATTACTGATAAGATGGGGTTAAAGTACGAAGCAATGAACAAAGGAGTCTTATAACTAGATGAGATGCTTGCAAAGATAGTTGAAATCTTGAAAGGATTGAGTTTAACATTGCATGCTTACCTGACATTCTCAATCCCCCATGATATAGTCGTAGTGGACGTTCCTCCATATTTTGCAATCTATTTGTCAAGGGACTTTACGTCTAAGATAGGTGGCTATCTAGCAGCGAATTGGTCATATCTGGTTTTTAGAACCAAGTACGGAACCAAAGTGAAAATTGAATCTGAGCCACTCTATAAGGACCACCTAGAGCCCTATTCACCCAAGGCAGTGAATGTCAGTTACACTATCATCGATCTAGAAGAGTCTCAAATGGACAAATCTTCATCTTCTACTCTTGGATGAGTGGGGAAGTGATAACTTCGAGTGTGACCCTTATAAGTTTATTGAGGAGGCAGACCTTGGCATCTATTGCTTGCATGAAGAAGGCACTGTCATGCCCAATATAATGAAGGAGAACAAGGAAGACCTTAGCCTGTGGTAGCTATACTTAAACGGTTCCAGAAGTAAAATGGGTGTTGGTGGTGGGGCAATGTTAGTTTCCCCTTCTAAAGAAAGGTACTTTTTATCTTTCCATTTCCAATTCTCTTGCACCTATATTGTAGAATATGAGTCTTTGATTCATGGACTTGAGTGGGCAAGAAAAAGAGGGATCAGGAAGTTACAAATCCTGGGGGACAGTGAACTAGTTGTGAACCAAATAAGAGGCCTAAACTTGACCAAGAACTCCTTACTGAAGTCTTACAAGCACAGAGTCTGGGACTTGATGGATGATTTCCTTACTCTTAACATTACCTCAATTCCCAGAGAATAGAATAAGTAGGTTGATAGGCTGGTAGATGTTGGTGCCCAATTTGATGTTTCAAAAGAAATAAGCAGGGATTGTGGTTCACACCATTTAAAAGTGGTGGTTTGGCCTTCAATTCCAGACAATGTTAAAAATTGGCAGGTATTCAAAAGTGACCAGCAGATAGCTCTCTTCCTACAGGAAGAAGCTGAGTTCATAGTCCACAATCAAGTGAAATTATAGTAGCAATACAGAAATCAGATTGTTCAATTGAAGAACAATAAACTCCCTAAGGGTCTTGTCACACTTGAAAGTATTTTCAATGGAGTTGACCAACTAAGAGATGATAAAGCATGCATCACTACCAAAGAAGAGAATTATGAAAAATTTGAAATCTTCAAGGACAAATTGCTGGCACTTGGTAAGGTCTACACATTTCAAGAAAGGAAAGCTTTCATTTTGCTGTGTTAGGAGTTTGCTAACGTCTTTGCCTAGAACTATAGCGACTTGAAAGGCTTCGATCCAAGACTCGCCCAGCACACCATTGAATTAGATGAAGGCGCAAAACCAATCACACAAAAGCAAAGGCCTATTAATCTGATGATCGAGCTCCTTATGCAGAAAGAATTGGTCAAGTTGATTGAGTCTGACATTATATTTCCGATCAAACATTCCTCATGGTTGGCCAATTTGGTTCCAACTAGAAAGAAAAATGGGGAGATCAGGTTGTGCGTCAACTTTAGAGACCTTAATAAAGTCTCTTTAAAGGATCATTATCCCCTCCCCAACATGGAGCAAATCCTCCAAAAGGTAACTGGTTTGAAATGTTTCTCCCTCCTGGATGGTTATTTGGGATATAATCAGATTCTGGTGTGAGGCTGCGATCAATACAAAACAACCTTCACCACTAAATGGGGAACGTTCACTTACCAGAAGATGCCTTTCAGGATATCCAATGCTGGTGCTACCTTCCAGTGAGCCATGGACATGGCTTTCAGTGGTTTTATAAATAAGAATGTGCTGGTGTACCTTGATGATATAACAGTTTTCTCCAAGGAGGCAGGACAACACATGGAGCACCTCAGGTAAATTTTTGAGAGGTGTAGGGAATTTGGCATCTCCCTAAATCCAAAGAAATGCATATTTGTGGTTCATGAGGGGAAACTTCTTGGCCACATTGTGTCCAAGGAAGGTTTGTCTATTGACCCCGAGAGAGTCCACTCCATCTTGGAGATGTCCCTACCAAAACACAAGAAAGGCCTGCAGAGTTTATTTGGCCGGATAAATTTCATTCGGAGGTTCATTCTGAACTTTGCTGAAATAGTTAAACCCCTAACCTCTATGCTAAAGAAGGGTGAAGAATTCAAGTGGACAATGCCAAGAAAAGATAGCTTTGAAGATATCAAACAGGCTTTGACCCAGGCTCTCACTCTAATCAGCCCTAACTTCAATAAAGACCTCAATCTCTATACCTTCAACGATAGAGAAGTAATATCCACTATGCTTACCCAAGCAAATAGCAATGACTTCGAGCAACCACTCATCTTCTTCAGCCAAGGGTTAGAGGACTTTGAAATCAGGTACACCTACATAGAGAAACAAGTCCTAGTAGTAGTGCACATCATGAAGAAATTCAGATATATGTTGTCGAATAGCAGGATCCATCTCATGGTTCCACATCCTGGAGTCAAGGATTTCTTGACCAATCGAGACTTAAACGAGAAAAGAGCAGGATGGATCACCAAAGTGATGGAGTATGACATAGATATCAAAATCACCAAGTTGGTGAGAGGAAGGGGCCTGTGTGAATTGCTAGCTATAGATTTCAGACAAAAGAGTGAAGATAGCTTGTTGATCCATGATGCAGCCACTACAGAAGAATCAGCTGTCATAAGAGATTGGATGATGGACATGAGATGTTTCCTTCTTACGGGTGAATGTCCACAGGGTCTCAATAGGGCTAGAAGAAGGTATTTTAAACTTCAGTCCCTTCCTTATGTTTTAATTGATGGAGTATTATTTAGGAAGGATCTCTCCAGGGTTCTCTTGAGATGCATTAACCCCAGTCAGGCTGACAAGGTATTGGCTGAGTTTCATGATGGGCCAGTAGGCAACCATTTTGCCCCTAAGACCACAACAGAAAAAATAATGAGAGCTGGCTATTTCTGGCCCACTCTCTTCAAGGATACCCATGCCTGGGTAAGGAAGTGCCAAAAGTGTGCACTCTTTGATGGAAAGTAGCGATTGGCTGCCATGCCCCTACAACCCATTCAAGTTGAACAACCATTCATGTAGTGGGGCCTAGATTTCATAGGGATGATCAATCCTCCCTCTAGTGCCAGACACAAGTGGGTCTTAACTGCTACAAATTATTTCACCAGGTGGGTGGAAGCAATTGCTTTGAAAGAAGCGAATGAAAGTGCAGTCTTGGATTTCTATGAGGACTTAGTGACATGTTTTGGGGTCTCGACCACTATAATTTTAGACAATGCCTTGGCTTTTCTGGGAACCAAAACTAGTGAATGGGTGCTAAGGTATGGTATATACCTTAGCACTTCATCAAATTACTACCCATAGGGGAATGGGCTGGCTGAGTCCACTAGCAAAAATTTGATCAAGATTATAAAGAGGACCATGGAATAAAATAAAAAAACTTGGCATGCCAAGTTGGAAACAGATCTATGGGCCAATCGAATCACTCTAAAGAGATCAATCAGAAATTCTCCATATACGCTTATGTATGGAAGGGAAGCAAGGCTTCCTATCTCACTCAAATTGCTAGCACTGGACCTCACGCATCAGCTGTAGTTAGAAGAAGGAAGCAGCATGGAGGTCAGATTGTGTGAACTAATGGAGCTCTAGGAGGTAAGGAATCGGGCCATGGTCTCTATGATCAGTCACTAACAACAGGTGAAAAGACATTTCGACAAGAAATCTTTATCAAAAAACTTTGCTGAAGGAGACATTGTCTTGAAATGGGATGAAGATAGGGCTAAGCCCAGAAAACATGCAAAATTTGGTGCCCTCTGGAGTGGTCCTTACATGATTACTTAGTGCAAGTAGCATAATGCATTCCATCTCTTCAAGTTAGACGGTGAAGAATTATGTATCCCAGTCAATGGGATACATTTGAAGCATTGTCATTGAATTTTGGTTTGGCTGTACATAGTTTCCCTTGTTTTCTTTCCTGTTTTCCCTAAGTGCATTTTGCATAGTTAGTTGTTTTTAGCCTTGTGTGTTTCCCTTTATTTGGGGGTAAATTCTGTGTATTTGATTCTGGGATCTTGAAGGTTGTTGTGAACTCTCTTCAAGGTTACCATTTGACTCCGCACCTAATGGATATTCAAAGACAACTGGGTCCTTAGCATAGCAGGCACGCTTATCCTGTGAGTCACCAGTTTGATGACCAAAATAACCACCCATGGTAGTGGACAGTAGAAGGGCCACCCACGGTGGCAAAAAGCCAAAGGGCCGCCCACAAGTGGCGAATGTTGAATGGATGCCCATGGCAGTGGATGGCAGAAGAGCTACCCATGGCGGCAGAATGCAAAAACCTGCCCCTGGTGGTGAATGAAAAAATCCCACCCACGACGACAGAATGAAAAAAGCCCACCCCCAACGGTGAATACATGGAGCCCGCCCACAGTAGTAGAGGCCGAAACTGCCACCCATGGCTGACACTCGGCCGACGTCAGCAGAACTGCCATGCTCGGTAGTAAAGTTGGCCGACATCAGCATAAAAGTCCATGATAGCGAGTGGCAAATTTGTCGCCCACAACAGCAGGAGGCAAAAAACACCCGTAGAACACTAAAAAAGACTCACCTAGCTGCCAAAAGAGTAGAGCAGCATGCAAAATGAGGAAGCAAGCATGGTCCCAACAAACTTGTGATGTCATCGACAGTGTTTTCTCTCTTCCCAATGAAGACTAAGGCTGCCACTTGCAAGCAAAAGGGCCAATGAGACTCCTCTTGGCTCTTCCCATATAAATACGTAGACTTGGTCATTTTATAAAAATCTTCTCCAATTTTGTAAAATAGCACAGCTCTACAAATTTTCCACTTGAATCAATAAAAGATAGTTTTTACCTCTATTTGGATGGATTGTGTAGAGTATGCCTTGAATTTTGGTTTGTGTCCAGTCATTGTCCCTTGATGCTCTCACAGGTTCAACACCAGCAAACCTGTGATCTACAAAGTGCCACTGTCTAATGTTGCCAGGGGTAGAGTTCTGTTTCGGAGGTATAAAAAAGGTGAGGTCACTTAAAGTGTGTATTTCCCAGCACCTTGGTGAGTCCCTATTTCTTGTGCTTTCCATAAGAACCTCCCTGTCATCCCAGAGACTTGGTCTTTTCTGCCAAATCTGAGTGTATGTATGTTTTTGTCTAATCCTGAGATTGGATTTGGAAGATCAACCTTTATTTTGGTGTATCACCTCTTTTAGAGTAGGCTATTTGTTTTCATGCATTTTCTTCTCCCTTTTCATCCCCCTCAGTATATCGATATATCTATATTTTTGCACTGCCTGAAACAAACAAGATACATCAGAGGGAACTAGCCCATACCTAGAGACTCTCCTCTCCTACTTCACCATCCCACAGGTGAGAGAGGAGTTTCCATGTGGCGGGGAGAGGGTAGGAATCCATTTTCCTGCCAACTGGGTGCACTTTCCAGCGTCAACACTATCCTTAGTCCAATGGTCAAGCAGAGGGATATAATAAAACCTTGATCAAAATCCTAACCAAAGTCATCAATTAAGATGGGAATAATTGGCATCTTCATATCTATTTCACCTTATGGGCATATCAAACTAGTATTCAAACCCCTACAATTGCTACTCCGTTTTCTCTAGTCTATGGTGTGGAAGTTGTACATCCTTTAGAATTAAAAGTTCCCTCTCTTCGTGTCTCCCTTAAAGACATCATTTTTTATGAGGATTTTCATCAAGAACATTTATCCCAACTCAAACTCTTAGATGATCATCGTATGACAACCCTTGATCACCTTTGTATATATCAAGAATGGATAAAATGAGCATATAATCAACATATAAGAGAACAAGAATTTAACATTGGAGACCTTGTAATTAAATAAAATCAACATGTCACTAATATGAAATGAAATAAAATGGGTAAATTTTCTCCTAATTGACTTATACCATACATTATAGCCCATAAATATAGATCTGGGGCATATTATTTTGCCTCTCTTAATGGTAAACCAAAATAAGAACCTCTTAATGCATTATATCTATGTCCTTTATATGGTTAATATATATTAGTTCATTTTTTTTAGATTATCTCAAATACTATCATATCCCCTTATCCCAAAATACCAAATAATGATATGAGAGTTATGTGGTTATCTGGTGGTCATTATAACCTTAGATTTGAATATGAATACCTTGGATCTATACATAACATTCTCTTATGGATAAGTTTCACCTATAATGGGAAAAACTCCAAATAATTATTTCCCTTATTTCTTAAAGGTTGTTATTTTTCCAAGATAACACAATCACCTCATGTAATGAACTCATGAAAACTATCCTAAGGTATCTTTCTATGCCAACTCACATTACTATCTGTAGGATACAAAATCAAGTAATCAGTGAAAGTAAAAAGCATCAAAATGGGCTAAATAAATAGATTGATGCCTCAAAAGATAACTATAATCAAATATATAAAGGCAAATCATAGATTGATCCCTTGAAGGATAGTTGTGAAAAAACATCAAATGTAGACCACTCCCTTGAAGGATGGCTACCAAGCAGAAAACTTCCCACATTGATCAGTATTCAAATTATGCCGTGTAAAAGCCTTAAAAGGAAACAAAGAAATAAAATAGAATTTCAAAAGAAATATCCCAATAAAGCTTCTCATATCGATCATCTTTCTATTTTTAGGATTCCCATATTGTTCAGTCTACCCATTGGCATAAAAATGATCCATGAAAGATAAATCCTAATTTTTAAATATGGTGTGAAAAAGTTTATCTCTAAAGCAATGCATCCCCCATCCCACCAAAAGCATATAATCCTAATAAATGACTAAGGTCAAAGCTCTAGCTAACCAAGGTTGTTTTAATATCTATTATCATCTATTTAAGGATGCATACACATTTGTATGAGAGATTCTCTTTTGGTTATGTTCCAAGTCAAAGTTGAGCAAATCCATAATCTCTAATCACTAAAAACCATAAATCCACATCCATAATCATCATTAAGCATAAATGCATAATCCAAATCTATTTTCATTCAATCATCTAAGAAACCATAAACATCCATAAGGTTAATAATTTTCTACATCAAAAAGTAGCATAATCCATTAGTAAAATCCCATCTCATGATATAAAATTCAAAATAACATGTAAAATCCATTATCCATAATCTATAAGCATCCATAACATATATAATAGCAATGATCAGAATTAAAATACATAACATTTGAATCAATAATCCATAAGAGCATTACATATCCATAGGTATCAGTAAACCCATAAGAAAAACATACATAATCCGCCCATAAACATAAGCAATGTCTATATATATATATATATATATATATATATATATATATACATAATGTGTCTATAGAATGTCATAACATGAATGAGATGGGGATATCAACCTATACAATATAATATACTTAGTAAAATCTATCCTACTAAAGTGAATACTATCACCTCCCCCATCATCCCCTCCTTGGCTCACTGCACTCCCTATACTAGTAGTCCCCCCAGGGGTCTTCCATGATTTGCTATGGCTATCTATGTATGAATAAAATGAGGAACATCTAGTAACCATATCTATAGTATCTTCTCTTATTATCTCATCTTGGTAATCAAATCCCTGTACCTATGTAGTTGTACCATATCTATAGGAGTAGCACTAGATCCTATAATATCTAGGGTTGGTCTCTCTACCAAAGTAGATCTCATCTATTCTAGATTTGATAGGTACCTATCTCACTCTTATACAACCTAGTCATGCTAACCTCTCAATCTATCAAGATCACCTTTTAATGTGTCAATCTAATCCTATAAACTATCATGGGTTATCCATGCCTCCTATAGTTGTACCCTCAAACTAGTACACTCACCCTTAATGTGTCTCTCTTAGTGAAAATTACAACAATATATATATATATATATATATATATATAGGATCATGTGTGGGGGAATCTTGTAATGGTACCTCCTCCATGTATACACTAGGGACATCATATGTATCCTCTCCTCTATCCTCACCCTCCTCCCTCACCTCCTTAATAACTACCTCTTATTAAAGTCTCACTACTCTCTCCTATCTCCTCGCTATCTCAACTGAAAACCAAGCTATGTAGTCATCAATATAGCCAACATCATCTACGTCAATATTTATATGCTCCTCTTGTGGTCCCATCAAAACCATAGTAGTATAAAGGGTAGACTAGTCTAGCTATGTATCATCCCACCTATACAAGCATGGGGCTAATGGAACATCCTGTAATAACCCAAATTGATGATGGACCCTATCAAAATAGAATATCTTGATGTGCTCAAGTCATTGTCCATGTACCCATATATCTTGAGCAACAGACCCTATGTCCACATATAAACCAAGCCATGCTAGGAAGCATACATAAAACCTCCAAATAACATCACCCATTTGTAAGCTACTAAAAACCTATCTATAGTACACTAAATCATCCACTACCCTATCTATATAAGGAATGAATAGGTCTTCCTTCCACCAAAAGAATCCTACATTATAGACCATGTCTCCAAATATGATATATGGAGTCCTTATGGGGTGAATCACATGAATATGCTCATACACCCAACAATGTAATATAATTATGATATCAAGACCTGACCAGTGCTCAGTGTGCTAACCCCACAACTCCCTATATTTCTACCCCAATAGTGTGGGTTCTCAAGAAAAAATAGTCCTAAAATTAACCATGTTTATTATAATACCAGTGAAACTCCATGGTATTCACCCTCTTATAGAATCAAGTAGTACACAACAGGTTAATTCTAACATCATCATAATAAACACTAGTCTCTCCTCAAGGTCCTAGTCATATAATGGTTGGAATGAGAACCTTCCAGAAAATAATATGATATCCAATGCATCCTTACCATATAGTCACACCATCATCATCACTCACCCAACCTCATCAATAGTATACATAGGGGCTTCAAGAATTGATAGTCATAAAATTTGAATCATGTCCTCTATCATAATAGTCATCTCACTGATCGGTAACCAAAAAGTGTTGGTGGTATAGTACCACCACTATAAAAAATACACTATCATAATTATTTCTAAATGGACACAATGATAATGGTGAATCCCTCCAAATACTATAGCCTCTAGATGGACCTTGTTCTCATCACTCATAAACTCCCACAACAACTCTAATAGTGAAGGTACCCTATCCCTCATCATCAATAACTCTCATGCCTATCAAAAACATCTTTTTGGTTAATAAAAATAATAATTTATTTGTTATCAAACCTTAATTTTGGATTTTTATCAATCCTCTAAGGATCGATGATGATTTAAATGAATTAAAAGTGATCCTTATGGATTGTGGTTGATCCACATGAAACATGTCGATCCTATTGGATGATCATTGATTCCCTCCCATAAAAATTTCCCTCTTGGGCCAAATATTTTTAACCTACCCTCCCTCCTTCCCACAAAAAAAAAAAAAAAAAAAACTCCTAATCAAAAATAAAAACATCAAAATTTGCCAAAAATACATTATGCATACCTCATAGTGGAGTTATCATCATCATCATTCACTCTGACTCACCTCCATCATCTCTTATGTATGGTTAAAAAGTTGAAACATGTCAAGTTTTATCTAAAATTATTTTTCAATCAATATCCAAATGAGCTTTATGCCATGTCAAATGCCTATTTATATCCTTTTCAGTGATCAACATCGATTAATTTAATTGATGTTGATTACTAAAAATCAACATTGATTGTTTTGGATCGATGTCGATTACCATGGCTTATTTAGATTTTTTCACTTGTGGATCATTTTACATCCTCCCAGTCTATATCCAAAGCCCCATCTTGTTGCCTTTACTATAGCTATCCCATTTTTATGTCATATTACCCTTTAGATTTGAGGATTTTGACATTTATCAATTCCCTAATCTGCTTAAAGCATACCATTTTTTTTTTGGGTATCTTACCATTATAAGAACTCAAGGGTATATTTTGTCTCAAGAACATTCATCTATAGGTAATCCATACACCATACACACATCAAATTATATGGTCCACCATTCATATCCTTTGTTGTCTTGTTAAGCCTATAATTAATCCCACCTATTTTAGTTATGGCATTTTGTTACTTGATTAGGTCTTTGGAGCATTACTACCTCCATCACTTTTTATCTTGTTAAGTGTAACCTTGGAACTTCCATGAGTTATTTTTGGTTGTGATTTTCCTTTTCTATCTTTTACTTGTCCATTTTTACTTACCCAAATTTATTTTTACCTTCCATCTTTTTTCAAACCCTTCATCCATTTCATCTCACTTCTCAATACTTGATTTGAGGGGGGATACCTCCTCACAATAAACTTGGGGCATTAGGCACCTTACATTTTTTGTCTCATGGAATGCTATTACATACTACTCCATAAAAAGGGGAAAATGTAGATACTAGTTTTATACACCCTTATGTATTAACATGGTGCATCACCATATTATCTTTTCATCTCTAACATAATGGCCCCTATTCATAATTATTTGAAATGATTATTTTCACCTCACCCATTTACTTTTACCATATGAGTTAATTAAGATATTACTACAATCAAATATTAATTAATCCTATTTACCATCCCTAACCACAAATTCATAAAAATAAATAAAAACAAAACCCATCCAACCTCCAAACAAACTCATCCCATGGTTAAAACAACTCAACAACTTTGAAGTTGATTAAAACCATTTTTTATCCCCGTAAGTAACCCTTTTGAATGGCCTAAGGATTAACTTCACCCATTTTGGCAAAGTTGATATTTATTCTCTAAGATCAACACCGATCTACTTGGAATGACATTGATTCATAAATATACAATGAGCATCCATAGCTTGGGACAACATTTTTGGACTTTGAAATTCTATTGGAATTATCTTGGAGTCTATGTATGGACCTTAACAACATTATTTTACCTTATGGAACCTATATTCATGAGATCAAAAAATATTTTTAAGGTTTCTAAGCCTACTTTTGTAGTATTCGTTATCTATGTGTTTTCAACCATCCAAGGTTAGTATTCCATGTTAATTTACTCACATTTAAAATTCACAATATTCTACACCTTTATGTCATTATTTACATCTAGTTTTCATCATTTTATCAATATTATAAGTCATTCTTATCTTCTATTTTCATAGTTTAGAATTTTACTCAAAATCAACATCAATCCATCTGAATCGATGTCAATCATGTAGGATCACCATCAATCCCTACTTAAATATTAAAATATCCCTAAAGTCTATTTTTATAAGATTCATAATCCTTGAAATTTTCTAAAATCTACATTTTATTTTTTAAAAATATATCTTTTACATGTAGATGACTCTACCTAGATTAGTGCATGATATTATTTGCATATGTGATCTCCCCATTGTCCAAAAACCTTTATTCACTGATCAAAGTGACATTGCATTTGAATTAGGTCTTTCTACTATGGTTTTCACACCTAATAAAGAAATCATTAATGAATAATTAGCTATAATTTAAGATGTTTATATATATATGGAATTTTGGAATGATTACATTGATTGCATTAATCTTTTATAGATTAGATATCTTTGGTGTTGTCTATTTACATCCTATCCATATATATCTTTGTAATTTCATGTTTATTTATAAACTTAAATGTTAAACATGGGTTGACATCCACCTAAGGAAGTATATCTCTTCTTGGGACTGGTTTCTTACCAGGCAACCCATTCATCTTTCTATTAATCCATTTTTTTGTTAGTGTGATTTTCAGGTCATTCCTCCCCTACCAAAGAGTATTTCCCAAAACATTGATCAATGGTGTGCAACTGATCTCCATCTCTAGGTAATTTTTAAAACCTTACATTTACTTTATTTTTAGTAGCTAATTAGACCACATTGAAAAAATAAAAAAAAAACTTAAAAAGGTAAATAACATAATTTAATTAAATGGATTTTTATATTAATCAATGGCATATTATTTTTTTAGGTAGGCTTGATGCTAACCTTAGACCATGTTCTAGTATATGAAGCTTATAGTTTTAAATAAAATACATGATGATTATTTTGTTTGGTCAAAATGTAATATTTAGTTATAATGTTAAAGTGATTATTTACATTGGCATATTCAAAGGAATGTAGGGTTTTTGAATTATTTGGTTTTTAGACTCTTCGATCCATAATTGGAAGCATCATTGATTTCATTTAGTTTCATGTTTTTCTATGATGGTATTTTGTTAGATTAACTAGACATTTAGGATGTTTGGCAAGCCATCATGCTATAATTTTGGAAAATGATTATAGAAATTGGAGATTCATTTTCTTCAAAAAACCAATTTTCATGGATTTTTGGGGGTTTTGACCTACAAAATCTAATAGATATGGATATATATGGGAAAATAATGGTTTGCAACAAGATATATGGTGGTGAGGAAAGCTTGGAAAGAGGACTCATCTTTGCACTATCTAGGTTAGCTCTTATAAGTAGGGGTTACTTAAAATTAGAATTTTAGTTTACTATTTATAAATGTGATATGATATTATTGTATGCCATTTATTGTTTGAAATAGGTTATTTTGTTTTTCATATATAATAAATTTAAAATAATAATAAAGGTAAAATTATGTAGATGGACCTGAGGATGTGTATGGACCATTCATAGGGAAACATACATATAAACCCTATTCCATTTGATAGAGATTGTGTATCAGTTACATTTGGAATCGTGGATGAAATAGGGTTAGTAAATTTTTGTTTTGAAATGAGCTAGGTCATGCATAGCTTTAGAGTTCATTTCTTATGATTTGTTTGTTTGAAACCTTTATTGTATTTGATATATTATTTATAACTCAAATTTAATGAATTATTGTGCATGACAATTACATTTATGTACTCATTTTGAGTTTGATATGGAGTTTTAGATGATAAGAGGTATTTGTGTTTGTTTATGATTTGAATTCAATTTATTGAATTTTGTGTTTTTAAAACATAATTTTTCTAAAAATATAAGGGTCATTCATACACGAACCTGAGGATGGGCTCAACCTGTCCACAGGGTTGAGTATGAATGAACCCTAGAATCTTCCATTTAATGGTAGTTAATATACATATTTAATTCAACTGTTTATATTTCCTTGTCTAAATTAAAATAAATAAAGTTAGGATTTGTTATAGTTTACTTCAAATAAATTTTAGAACTTGGATATGGTTGGATATGGTTAGCTGTAATTTTATATTTGACTGTGTTTTGTTCTAAATATTCAACCACATTTAAATTAGGTTGTTTTATTTAAGATTTCATGACTGTTATGTTGTATTATATAATTTTTGGAAACATTTTTTGAAAATATTATAAACATAATTTTTTTTATATAAGGCCATTATAGGGTTGAGTATATTTACACCTAATTTGAGGTATAATACTAAGAATTGCATAGTTTATGTGATTTTAAGGATGTTTCTTTGTGAAAATGAAATGTAATCTTGAATTATTAAATTTTGATTATTATCATAGTTATGGTATTGACTTAAATATTATATTAATATAAGTCAAGCTTTAATCTATTTTATGGTTTTATGAGACATTTGGATATTGTGATCTTGATATAAGAGTTAGATGGAAACATTACTTTTGTGAGTTGGTATTTTAAGATATATGAATGTTGTTTTAAGCTAGTAGCTTGAATGAAATTATTTAAAAGGACTATTTAATTCAAATTATGTAATTATATATATAATATCTGATGATCAAAGGTTTTAATCCCATAAGATCATATTGTATATATATAAATATATATAGTTGTTATATATAATAAATTTAGAGGCTTTATACTACCTGATGTTTAATTGGGTTTAACAACTCTTAGAGTTATATTTGATTCTTACCTAAAATTAAACTTCTAGTTGATGTGTTTTGTATGATTACTAGTTTGATGTTTATTATTATATGAGTATTCAATGAAAGTTATTATTGGGGATTTATAAGGAAAAAGGACTATATGAGACATAAGGATTTTAAATAGGTTTCATTTTATGTAAATAGAATATTTTTTGGTCATTATAAGAAATAAAGTAATCTGAATGCATTTTGAATAGTTTGTTTTGGTAAAAATATTAAACCATTATTTTAATGGAGGAATACTTGATTTTATTATTGTTCCTATGATGTGAATAAGTTAGTTGTTCCATTCAGAAATCTATATTTAAGTTTATCTAGCTAAATTATACCATTATGAGGCATGTTATATATTATATGGTAATATATGAATTCATTGTGGTTATACATGTGGTATTCTTTATGGGAATCTATTTATGTCTAAATTCTATTAAATGTAATATTATTATGATTGTATGATATTGATGACATTAAATAAGTAGATGTAATGGAATTCACATACTTAGTGCCACTAATAGATAGATTGAGGTTATTCAAATGAGTTGTGTGTGTGAATTTGACTAATCTTGAGATATAAAAAACTATATTAAAACTTTAGCCAAAGTAATATTTATTGTTTGAACATTGTTGACTGACTTATTTGATTTAATTTGAATGTATTACATGATATCATGTTAGAATATATTTATGTATGATATGTTGCATGTAGTAGTTATCTTATAGCACATAAGTTTCTAGTTGACTTTATCAATTTTTGAATTGTCACTATCTGCCCATCTATGAAGGGAGGGCCATTCCCTTGTTACGAGATTGTGTGTGGAATAAATGGTCCATGTTTTATGTGGAAAAGAACTTAGATTATACTCTCCTTCCCCTTCTAGTAGTCTAATGATAGAGGATTTACTCAAGATTATTTATGGATATTAATGAATTCATTGAGACTTGTATGTTCTGTGGAACATTGTACATTTATAATTTGATATTCAAATATGTAATATTATATACTTATACTATTTGATGTTAAATTTATAATAGTAGTATTTGTATTTTGATATTTTTTCCTATTACATTATTTAATTAGTATTGGATGTATTATTAACATTGATAATTTGATACTTTACTATGTTTTACTTGTGAAGTCAAATCAATATTTATATTGCAATGATCATTAGCTAAGTGAATCAAATATTTAACTTGATGGTTAATAATATATTAAACATAAATGATGCATTTAGTTAAAGATCATTATTTCTATAATTAGATCAAGTAATTTGTTATTGAGTTAAAAAAATATCTTAATTCTAGTTAACCTTAAGGGGTTGTTATTTTTTGGTATCAGAGCTAAGGATCAAAATCTTGGACTTAATGATTCCAATAATATATTCCTTTTCTTCTATTATCAAAAATAAGAATTTTATATCAAATGATATATGTTGAGGGTACATATGATCCTAATAATGTTAACCCTTTAGTTGACCCAAATTAGTTTGCCACTGAACAAGCTTCAAAGATTGATCAGATTCTCGCTGCCATAAATGAGACTAAGGATTAGATTGTTACCCTTGAATAGGAAATTCATGGTCACATAGAAGAAAATAATCAAAATTAATTTGAAGAGCATCTTATTGATCAATAATTTCCTCATGAACCTAAGCAAGAGGAGGTACCTCAATATATAAGAGCACGTGTAGATGTTAATCTTGTATAAGATATGAAGAAAATTAATCCAGTCAAGTTTAAAGGAACCATTTTAGGAGATGGAGAAAAATCATAAATAAATGAGATGGAGAAGTATTTTGAGATACAATATTACTATGAAGTTACAAAATTAGTTTGGGGATCTTACCAGTTCACTAGTGAAGTAGTAATGTGGTAGGAAAACAATAAATTATAAATTAATCTTGAGTCTAATAGCTCCAAGTGGGAATAATGTGTGACTTTTTTTAGATCAAAATGGTTTCCCAAACTCTATTTTGATCATAAGATGACATGTTTTTAGAATATAAAGCAAGGATACCTTATAGTAAATGAATATTGGGAGTAATTCACCAAACTCCTAAAGTATGCTCCTCAGTATTAGGTATATGAGAGGTTCACATCAAGAAATTAATTATGGGATTAAAACCCTAAATTGGATGTGAGGTTTATGTGCATGGGCCATATACTATGGATTAATTCTTCAAAAATGTATTAAATTAGGAGAAAAAACTAAATTCACTTTCTTAGATTAGATAGAATTCAAGAAAATTTTTGGAGGTCCTAAAATGAATTTCAAAAAGAAAAATTGAAAAAGGAGTGGAAAGTATAAAAATTAATTCAATAATAAGAATGAAAACTTTAGTAGTGATTCATAGAATAAGAAGCCAAGAAATGGTTTCAAGGGAAATACACAATCTGATAGGAAAGGTCCACTTGGTAGATGTTTTATTTATGGAGGTCATCATTATGCTAGGGAATGTACTTAGGGTAAATCAAATGTTAAGAATAAGGGTACCACTCCACAACAAGGATATTTCCAGTAGATAATTCATGAAGTTGTTGATAACCATAAAGCTAAAATTTAGGATTATCCTATTAATCTCTCAAGTACTTTATTTGTCCATCTAATTTTATTTTAATTAACAGAAGATCTACATAATATTTTATTGACTTTAAAATTATTAGTAAGTTATCTATAAAAGATGGAATTATCGCAAATGCATGGTCGGTTCAATATGGGAATGAATCTAAGGTCAAGGTCAGTAAATGTTTGGTTGAAGTTGAGATCAAAATACCTAAATTCACTATGGTAGTGGATCTATTTACAACACCATCAGGGTCATATGATGTGATACTAGAAGTAAATTGGTTAGGTCAACATAAATATAAGGTACATTATCTACTTTAAAAGGTTGAGTATCTAGATGATTTAGGTAATCAAACCCTAATCTAGGGAGCAAAAATGGATCTTATACTTATATATATATATATATATTAGTAATTAAGTTGAAGAAATATTAGAGAAAAGGGTGTCAAGTATTTATTCTAAATATAAATGAGATGGAGGAATCAAGGAACATTCCATTGAGGATTATCCTTTTCTCTGGGACTTTTGAGATGTTTTTTCCTAAAAAAATTATAGGTTTACCCCTAAGAGAGAATTTGATTTATCAATTGACATCATTCTAGGGTTTGAAACATAGTATAAATCCCTTATAGGATGATGAAAACCAAGTTGGTAGAGTTGAAATCTCAACTTTAAGAGTTGTTGTCTGAAGGGTTGATTTGACCAAACATGTCACCATAGGGTACACCATTTGTGCTCATTAAGAAGGATGGAATCCTTCACCTATGTATTGATTATAGGATGTTAAACAAGTCAATAGTCAAAAATAGGTATCCTTAACATGCATTAATGATCTCTTTGATAAAATGTGTGAAGCATCAGTTTTATTGAAGATAGATCTTAGAGTAGAATATCATCAGTTAAAGATTAGTGAGGAAGTCATTCTAAAATCAACTTTCAGGAATCAATAAGGCACTATGAGTTCATAGTTCTTCCTTCTGGTATACTGAATGTACCAATAACATTTATGAGTCTCATGAATAGTGTGCTTAAGGATTATCTAGAACATTTTGTGTTAATATTTATAGATGATATGCTCATCTATTCAGAATCTAAAAAGGAGTATCTAGAGCATTTCAAGTTGGTTTTGTAATGGTTACATAAACATAATTTTTTTGGGAATTTATCAAAGTGAGATTTATTTTAGAAAAAAGGTATAGTACCTTTGGCACATTATATCTATATAAGGAATTTACATGGAAAATTTGAAGATTAAATACATTACATAGTGGTTATCACCTAAAAATTTCCATGAAGTCAGTATTTTTATGGGTTTAGTTGGATACCTCAGGAAGTTTATTCAAAACTTTTCCAAGATAACAAATCTTATTACCTATCTTCAATGAAAACTCAAAAATATATGTGGTTATTAAAGTATGACTTCAAAAATTGAAAAGAAGACTTAACTCAACACTAGTGATGAGATTTCCCAATTCAAATGGCCAATTCTCAATAATAATCTTTGCTTCAAGAAATGGTATTTAAGGAGTTCTCATGCAAGAAGGTTCTTTTGTAGCTTATGAATCCAGAATGTTGAAGCCATATGAGGAAAATTATGACCCACATGATCTATAATTAGCTAGAATAGTACATGCCTTACAAAGTTGGAGGAATTATATGTTGGGAAAACTATTTGAGCTCAAAAATAATAGCTTGGGACTCAAGTATATCTTCACCTGGCCTAATATAGATATACATCAGAGGTGATGGTTACATTTCTTATCATATTATGATTTTGACATTAAATACATAAAAGTAAAATAAATTAGGGTTATAGATGCTCGTATTCATCAAAGGTATATAGAAAATTTGGCTAATATTAGGTTTACCTTTCATGATCAGGTGGTTAAATTATCTCTAGGAGATGAATTTTATGAATAGGAAAAATTGGCATTAGCTCAAAATGATCAAGATTCTAAGTATGAATGATTCATGTTTGAGGATGATCGTTTGTTGAGGTAAAAAAGAAGGATTTATGTATTAGATAAGGATAATTTGAGTGTAGTAATCAAATAACTAAACAATGCTTGTTATTCATGCCATCTTGGTGTGACTAAGCTCTTGATAAAGCTAAGGCCATTATGTTTCTAGAAAGTAATTAAGAAAGATGTAGAAAATTTTATTTCTTGATGCTTGTAATGTCAATGAGTTAAATCTAATCATGTTAATCCCATTGAGTTTTTATACCTACATACCATACCAAAATGGAAATGGGAAGTCATTGGCATGGACTTTGTCCAAGGGTTGTTGATGTCTCATAACTGATATGACATGATTTTATTAATTGTTGATAAACTCACCAAGGTAGCTCACATTATTATTTGTAATATTTTAGATGATGCACCTATAATTGTAAAGATATTTTTAAAATATGTGTATATATTTAATGGGTTTCTAGAAAATATTATTTTGGATAGGGACCCAAAAATGAATTCCATATTTTAGTTGACTCTCAATTCAACTTTAGGTATAAGTTCTACTTTAATACAATGTACCATCTAGAAAATGATGGAGAAATAGAGAGGGTGAATCAAGATTTAAAATACATTACAAGAATGTATTGCATTGACATTATATTAAATATTGGAAGAATATCTTCCATTGGTTGAGTTTGAATATAACAACTCATACCGATCAGCTATGGAAATGGCTCTATTTGAGGAATTATATGGATGAAGGTGTAGAACACCAATCAATTGGGGAATGTTAGAATATAGGGTAGTATTTGGTCTAGATATGATTCTATAAATTAAAGAGTAGGTTAAGCTAATAAGGAAAAAGTTAGTTGAAGCCAATGATCAACAAATGAGCTATATTGATCTAAAAAGAACAACAAGCTAGGTTTTAGTGGGAGACAAAGTATTTATATGGGTAAAGCCATATAAAATATTAATTCAATTTGGAAAATCACCCACATTATCTCCTAGATATATGGGACCCTTTAAGGTCTTGGAAGTTGTCAATATTTTGGTGTATAGGCTTACTTTGTCACCAAATTTAGCGCTCATACATAAGTTTTTACATGTATCCTATCTTGAAAATAATGTTGTTAATCCTTCTCATGTATTAGATTGGAATGATTTATAGATTTTGGATCTTGGGGTGACCGTAGTATAACCAGTCAAAATAATTGACACTCACAAACTTAGTTTATGTAATAGAGAAGTGTCATAATACAAGGTCTAATGGGACCAATATTTTAAAGATAATGCCACTTGGGAAGATTAGGAAGAGTTAAATAAGATGTTTACACATTTATTTTCTTAGTAATTTACTAGATATTATGTTTATTTTATATTAAACACTATTTTATTTTAGAACTTTTGTTGAGATAAGTGTCATCAAGATGATGACCAACTTCAATGGGGAAGGACGTTACATCCTAATTTTCCTATTGAATCATTAATTTGTTAATTACTAGCTTATGTGATTAATGATTGGTTAACTTAATGTGTTAAGTTGTTGAACTAATAATATGATGATTGTGGATAGTTATTTATTTATTATGATCATTATAGTTAACTTTTTAGTTGTTCATATTATTTTATGGTATATTATGATCATGATTGTTTAATTATTTAGTTACAATAGCTTATTATGATTATTTCATGATATGGTATAACTAATATTCATTTTACAAAGGTGTATGTAGGATGGAATCCACCCTCCTAATTATAACTAAGGGAGGGTATCATTGGAGAGGATTTAGTAGATAAAAATGAGTAGGGAATGAGAGAAGGAAACTAAAACCCCTGCACACACCACTTATTCTATTTTTTTACATGTATTTGTTGGTTGGTCAATATTATTGTTTGTATCATGAATTATATTAATTGACATGTTTATTTGATTGGTAATGTTGATTGTCGATATTCCATATTATTTTAAATCTTGATGGAGTATTTAGGATGAGCTTGAATAATTATAATGCTTGGTTAGGTTATAATTTATTTATTAAATTATCATAACTTGTCCATTGATGTCCTTTTATGAACTATTTGGGATGCAAATTAAAATATTATAAATGTGGTGTAATGATATCTTTGTTTCATTCTATTATCTTGGAAATGATACATTTTTTTATTGTTATTAACTAGTTTGAATATCTATTGGGCCCATTTTTTGAATAAGTATAGATCCATGCCAACTTGATAAACATCTCAATGTGAGGCAATCACTTGGCATGATTTATATTTTGTTACCTTTCATTACAAATGGAGGAATTGATGCACATCTTGTGCTAGCTGGTAGGTGGTTAAATAACACCTAGATTTTTAGGGCATCTTTGAGAGTGGCTACACATGAAAATCATAATGCAAAGAATGCAAGGTGATAGATCTAGGAAAATGATCAATAATCGATCTAGCTCAGCACCTATCATGTGCTCTTCACCTTGACAAGGAGATAATCTTATGTACTATAAAACTAAGCTTTAATTAGTGAGCATCAAGATGCAATTTTTATGCAACAAAGCTCTCAAGAAATAAATTTGATTGTTTTATCCATTATTATAACTTAGTTTTATCTTGAATATCATTTAGGATCTATTTTTATACACCCATGCTCACCCATGAGCCTTTGGGATGTTAATCATTTTTATTTATGTATGCACTCTATTTTACCTACTATGAACTTTGTTTTTTACTTTAACTTTGAGTAATGAAGAATAGTGGTTTCAATAACACATGGTGTTCTTGGTTTGAATGTCATTCATTTTGTTATTAAAATGTGTAATGAATGTAATGGTTATAATTTTATATATTCAATATCCATATGTTAGGTTTAGAAAGCTCTTGGTTCAAGTAATTAATGGTATCCCTACATAAAATATGATGCCAACATAACTAATAGAAATAACCTATCTATATAGATCCCATATACTTATATTCCTACTATTACTAGATGTTGGGGATTAGAATGAGACTTCAAGTTAAAGCATCCCCTTTACTCATCTAGTGCTTATATGTTGCTATAATTATCTTGATAAAGGCTTGCACACTTTTGACCAAAATGAGGTCCCCAAATAGGCTTGTGCCTATATACCATTATACATAGCCTAAAAATCTCTTCTGCCATTAGATCCACCAAAATACTTTTCTCAAATGAATAAGTCTTATATTTGATGCATTGTGCTATGGAAAAACTAGCCCAATATGGGCCCTGGTTTTCTATGTTGCACTTTGGGTGAATTAATAAGGCTTTCACCTTATGTCAATTGATATTAGAATAGTCAATTGATAAATGTTGAGGACTATGGGAACATACCATGTTTGTGCCTAGTTATAATGAGTCTAGAACTAACTTAGACAACCAAATAAGTTCTTGACTTCATAAATGATGAATTGACCCCCTTTTATACAACATTTTGGTTTTATTACAAAGACCCATGTTAAATTTTATTATTGAAATGGAGTGATAAAATAGTGCTTTGAATCTCCCTTGAGAATACTGAGTGTTGGCTACAATAGTTGGAAGATAGATTTTCACCAAAACATTCATCTTGTAGAGGACAAAATCTAAGGAAGTGGGTTCATAATAACTTTTATGATGCTCTGTATGAGGTCCTCTTCTATGAACTACCTAAGAATGTGTATTGATGGTTGGTTGTCTATGTAACCTATAAAGGCTAAAGTTATGGACAACACCTTGAGTGGAAAAAAGAGAACTTAAAGAGACTTGAGACTCTCAATGACACTTGGACTAGAGCAGTAGATATATAGTGGTAAGGAGCATTAAATAGTTACATGCTTGAGTTCACTATATCAACAAACTCCTACCCTAAGGTAATAGATTATTAATATTTTCATGAACCTAGAGTCATGTTTATGAAATATTTTAGTTCATAACTCATGAAACTAATGGTGAATTATAGATTTAAAACTATGAGAATGGAAGGCTAAATTCCTTTTGCATATTAATAGCATAACATGGAAGAAGGGGATGTGAAGGTGAAGGAAAATTGAAGGTGATGAATAGATTAATACCTAAGAGCTTATAAGATAGACTTATAATAAAGGAAGGCATAGGTTGATCAAAGATATGTAACCTACAAGTGTTCAAAGAACTTGTAGTGAGTAAGAAGGGCATGGGGAAGGATCTCTTGAATTGTAATAGAACAAGGAGGAGATAAATAGTGAAAAAATAGATTGAGTTCAATAGTTACAAGTATAAAATACCCTAGGTCCCTATAAAATTTGGTAATTGAAAATGTGATATAAGTGATTATCCCCTTTAAACCTATAGTGAAATTTCATTCACTAGATCCCCCACATGAAGGAAGAAGAGTGATAATTGACCCTATTATCAACATAGACTTTGGAAATTTTGTAGACTTGGAGTATAATTTTATAATTGAACAAGTTATTCCTTAAAAGGAGTTAATAAATGATACCTCTAGACCATTGGGCACTAGTGCACCAAATTAGAATGTGAGTACAAACATACTAGCATATCCAATGTCAATTTCATAGACTAGGTAACAACCTATAAGAAGTGGTCCATTTATAAAATTTAATAGTATAGTACCATCATAATCTATTGTGCCAATATTAATAATGGCATTAATGCCTAAAAAAGTGTCTAGAGGTATTGGAGGACCACCACCAAGAAAAGTAATGAGGGGACAAACACCTCAAATGCCAACTGCTCCCCCACCACAAATATATTATGAGATGACCATACACTTTCCATAATATCATGATGTGGAGAATGATATAGAGCATGTGCTAAAGTGTGAACTACAATTCCATTCTCAAGGCATAACCCAATATGAGTGCAAGGTAACCTAGTTCATGATAAATCTACTGAATCAAGCCCATACCTGGTATAAGAAATTTGACCCTAACTAGGATATGGTAGATTATGACACCCTAAAAGAAATTTTCCTAAAGGAATTAAAGATATCAGAGTTTGAACAACTGAACATCATTGTGCTCAATGATATTAATCAATGGATCTCATAAAACATGTGCTTTTATGATGTAATGTTCAAGACACTCCTTTCCAATTTTGTTTATGATATTCACCCCTCCTAGTATGTAAAATGGTTCATTGGAGTGTTGATAGTGCCATTTAGAAGAGAAATCTCTATGAAGAGATTCATAAATCCTTACAAAGTGTTTGAAGTCATGCTCTAAGATAAAGAAATCAAAAGCATTGATAATAGGATTAGCCCATTCATGGAGGTGTAGACTGCATTTATGGCCTCCCAACTCCAAAATTTGATCACTTGTTCATCAAAAGATGCTTGAAGTAGATTATGATACACCAAATCTAAGACAAAAGGACATAACAAGAGCAACTACATTTAAAGGAATGTGTGCGCATTGCTTCTAAGCTGTGAGGTTTATCATGAGTCACATGAAGTTTATAACTACCATTTGTTGTAATGTGCTAGTTAGGTTGACATAAAAATCTATTATCAATTGTGTGATTCATATACTCATACCACATATAATTGTTGCATAATTGATGAAAGGCATAAAAACATGGATGTGCATGAAAGGCAAGTACAACTAGTGAAGGTTAAGCTAATCAATGGAATGATGGTTATGACCAATAGAATGTAAGATATGAAATGAAAAGAGATGCCAGATGGTTAGGTGGAGAATGTGGTGAAGGAATACTACCATCATGCTCATGTTAAAAGTGTGGCTTTATAGAGCATTATCAACATAAATTCCCTACACATATAACATGTGGGTATTATCAAGGAACACTTAAAGTCGTGGAATACCCTAAATTGTAAAAAACATTACCCAAGGTAGGCCTAGTATATACATGGGTGATAGAATGATTAGGTACAAGATAAAAGTAGATAAGTGGGCTCTGAATGCACCACCAAATTGCATAAAGATAGTCAAAGTGCAGGTTACTACTTTTAGTGGATTCACAACCAAGCCCCTAACTGTACTAGTGCCTGAGATGTGCTTGGATTATGGGTAATAGATTTATACTGAGCACATCATGTGGCCTAAAACAAAAATTTTACCTTACCTAGACCTCATATTCCATAAATATGTTTTATAATAGGAAATGAGTATCATTCAAAACCTACAAGGGAATTTCCAACTAGCATGAAACCTAGATGAGTAGGATACTACCTCCTATAAGAAGCATAATAGACAGGAGGCCAAGATAAAAGAGGTAATAAAAATCCTACACCTCCTACAAATAGAAAGAATATTTCCCCTATTGAAAAATTTACTCTTAGAGCATATAGGGTAGAAGCCAATTGAAATCAATGCACCATGCATGGAAAAGGCATGAGAAGTAAGGCATATATGGAATGTGGAGTATGATCAAGAAATCCTTATGAATTCCACCATTGATGGATGGTTTTTATGTGAGGTCCTCATAGACATAGGAATCAAGGTCAATATCTTGACCAAGGACACCTAAGAAAAGATGGGTAGGCCAGCCTTGAGATCTTCCCATCATGTAATTTTCAAGGTAAAAAAAAATAAGATGAAAAAAATTATAATTATGAAGATAATCATTGTATATATCATGGGTTCCAAGTTACACATTTACTTTAAAGTGATCAAGTTAGAAACTGATCTGAGCAACATTTTAGGTGATAATTCAGGTGATGGTTCTACCCCAATTGGTGGCAGAACTTTTAGGAGCCATAACTTTTTCACCATAGCTTTGTTTGACTCCCCATTTAAATTTTTAGAAATATAATAATGAGGGGAATGTTGTGAGATGGAACTAAGATTTTATTGATGGGTTTTGGCCCCCAAAAACTAAATATAAGTGCCCTAATTTTCAATTTTAGTAGTGTAGTCTAAAAATAGTAATTCCTTGAATTATGTATTATTTTGAATCATGAAAGTTGAACTAATTAATCTCCCTTGAGATTGGTGACCTACCATATCCTCCTCCTACCTGAAAAATGTGTATAAATGAAGATGTAACCCAAAAATGAAATCATACATCTCTTCTCAAAGATAGGCTTATGTTTGGGTTTGCAAATTTGATCAATAAGACATCTCTTCTCAGAGATAACATTATTACAATTGTGTTGTTCTTATTTTTTGAATTATCTTTCAACCAAATCTTCTAATTTTTGGATCAAAAACACAAGATAATTATTTAACACTCTTGGGAAGGCCATGGTGTTATACAAATAACATAGATATGTGATTCAAGAGGTGTTATATGAGATTTGAAAATGGCAAGGAGAGGGTAGTGATCCCCATCCCAAGTGACCAAGGACCCCCTATGTAGAGAGTATTGATATTGAGGATGAGATCAACCATATATATAACATCATGATGTAAGGTACCAAGAATCTAAACCCTAATGACCAAGGAGTGCTTTCTTGGGAAGATGGAAATTTAGCCTCAAACACTACTGATGTTGCTTTAAACCAATGGGTCAAAGAAGCTTATGAAACCACTAGTTGGAGGTGATACTTAGTGCATGTGAAGATGCCAAACCCTATTAGGATTACCTAGGTTTAGATCAATCACACTTCAAAAATATGAGTCTCTTACAACAAGAAGAAAGGAAAGAGAGTGTTTTAATTGAGTAAAGGTAAAATTATAGTGCTTCTAAGATATGATGGGAGAAAACCTATGGAAGATTATGTCCAAAACCTCAAATCATGTGTCCCAAAGGAGGTAGATAGGATGGGCACACTAGTGTATACTTTTAGGAGCACTATTGCTCATTGGTGGGCAACAAAAAATCTTGCTTGCCAACCTATCAAGATGGAAAACCAGCCATCTACACTAGATTTGGGAAAAGCAATAATGACATGGACATCTCTATATCCTCTGACAACTTTGAACTTATATCACATATGCACTTATGTGAAGACACATGGATTGATTTTAGTGCAAATGCACTAAGGAACATACAGGTGTACAGCTTCTATAAAACTTAAAGATATGGGCATGAGCATGATATTTTGTTAACAAAATATGCTATGAGATAGCCAATTGGGATGCCCTTAAGGATATATTTGTGCACACCTTCTCCTTTTATACATAAAACTTGGTAATGATTGAGCCACTACAATAAATTCAAATGGTAGTATTTGAGGACATTGCAATATTAGAGGAGCACCTAAAAGACATGTTTGGGGAAAAGGGTTTGACACTCCTAACTTTATTTGAAGATCAAGAAATAAAGTGACTCAAGTGAAGAATATGATGAAACATGAAAGGCATTCAACTGGATAAACCTAACAATAAAAAAGAAGCTCATGCATTAAGTTAAGGATAATTATCTAAAGGAAGAAGACCTTACCCACATCCACATAAAAATGTCCAAGGGAATTTGGGAGTTGAGGACTTGTATCAACAAATAAATTAACCCTAATAAACACTACCCAAAACTACCAAGGTAGAAATCAGATCTGAAGGAGAACCAAAGATGGCTACTCTAGGTGCATATTGGTCTCACATAGAGCTAACATGCATTGTGGACCTCCTAAAGGAGTTTCAAGACTTATTCCATTAGAATTATCAAGATATGAATGGCACCCATCCATTCCTTGGGAAAATGAGTATCAATATATTTGATGGTGCAAGACCTATCAAAAAATTCCCTTAAGGAATAAATCTAAACCTTTGTGCCAAGGTTAAAATGGAGATTGATGGAATGTTGGCCATAGGTGCCATTTACCCTATGAAAGAATATGAATGGGTGAGATCCATGGTTATTATCATTAATAAAGATGGAAAAATTCATATTCACATGAATTATATACTATTGAATGTTGTTTATATCACTAACCCCTTCTTGACTCCATTCATTAATGAAGTCCTGGATGGCATTGTAGGCTATGAAATGTACACTTTCACTGATGGATTCTTAGGATACCATCAAGTCCAAACTGAGGATGAGGATAAGCCTAAAATAACATTTATGGTAGAATTGGGTTGTTTCACATATAATGTGATGCCCTTTAGACTCAAGAATATGTGAGCCATATTATCTAGAGTGGGGATCATTGTATTTAAGGATTTCATTCACAATTTCTTACAAGTATATTTGACAACTAGATTATGTATGGGCTCAAAGGGACCATTATGACAACTTTCACCTCATGCTTAAAAGGTCTAGACATTTATAGATATCCCTAAAACTTAAGAAGTGCATCTTCACAACACCATTTAGCACCCTATTTGGGCACATCATCTATAAAGATGGTATGCTCATTCATCCTATGAAGATTTCCATTATTTTGTAGCTCTAGACTCTTTCCTTGCAGAAAGATGTTTGGACCTTTCTTGGCCACTATGGATACTATAGAAAGTTCATAAGGAGCTATGCAAATATTTCAACACTACTAGAGGAGATCTTGTACAAGTATAGCTATTTCTGTTGGGGTGCAATACAAGAAGATGCATTTAAAACTCTAAATCTCAAATTGGCTAGTATACCTATTCTATAATTTCCTGACTAGATGAATCCAATCCACATCCATGTTGATGTGTATAGATCAAAAATTATGGAATGATATTAATTCACCAAATAAGAAAAAATACAATAATATATCCTAATGATATGGAAATATAAAAATCATTATGAATAATAGATAACCCACTTCAAGGAGGAAACCTCCCAAATGCTTGAAATAAGAATGAATAATCAAATATGATGATGAATAACTAACCCTACCTCATATTTATAGTCTAAAAATTCAATTTTACACACATAGTCTAACCTAATAAGTATATGAATACATAGATAAATGTAAAATAATATGTAAAATGGTTATGTAAGCCACAAGTCAGCTACACATATCCCTAGACATGCTAGAGGTTAAGGACATAGCATGCCCCTACCCTTTAAAATAATGTTGTCCTCAATGTTGAATAAATATAATATTTTATTGCATGAATGATTCATCCTCCTAGGTATCATCTTTAGAAGGTAGATTATTTCATTTGATAAGATACTCAATAATCATTCTGGACCATAGTTGCTTAGTGCACTTTTGAAGGACTACTTTAGGATGAAGAATAACCCTCCCTTCCTCTTCTAATTTTGGAAACTCAATTTGAGTGGTAACTCTCTATCTAATGATGTTTTTAAGGAAAAATACATGAAATAATAGATTAATATGAGTGGATGGAAGAAATTCCATCTTGTACGCCACACTACCAATTTTCTACAAGATCTGATAAGGGCCATAATACTTGGGAGATAGATTATTATCCTTTTTTTGTTACTTTAAAGACACCTTATTATATGGATATAATAAAACAAACACCCAATCACCAATTTTAAAATTCCTCTCACTCCTATGTTAATCTTCATCTTGCTTCATGTGATTTTGGGCCAAAACTAAATTTTCACACAAACTAGAAAGGACTTCCTATTGATGTTGAAGGTGTACCTCCACTGCACTCACCTTTTGGTGGGTCTTCAAGGGTGAAGTGAGGAATGGATTATAGTATCCATACAATGCCATAAAATGAGACATTTTAGATGAACTAGCACTAATGTATTATACCACCATTTAACCAAGTGTAGCCAATGAACCCATTTATCATATTTATTTGACATAAAATAACAAATTTATTGTTCCAAACACTTGTTAAATACCTCAATTTATCTATTGTATTTAGGATTATAGGATGAGTAATGATCCAATTGGGTTCCCAAACATGCAAATAATTTTTTTAAAAAATTACTAGTGAATATGGGATCTTGATCACTAACAATAACCTTGGGAGTACCATGCAATTTCTAAACTATATCGAGGAAGGTAGAAGATATTGTACTAGTCACCAATGGTTGAGATAAAGAATTAAATGAGCATACTTTTTGAGTCTATCCACAACAACCATGATAAAATTTATACCTTCATATCATGGTATCCTAGTAAAGAAATCCATATATATCTCTTCCCATCATTGACTAGGGATGGATAAAGGTTGTAAAAGACCCAAGTTTTGAATGGTTTAACCTTTATTTTTTCAATAAACCATACAATTTTCCACATATTTATATACATCCCCCTTGATTCCTTTAGAAAAAAATCCTTCTTAACTCTATGACAAGTTTTCAAAAACCCATAATGATCGCCAAGTGAAGACGCATGAAGTTATTGAAGGATTTTCTATTTGAGAAGAGAATTCTAACATAGATATAATCTATCTCTATACCATAATTCATTCCCATTCCATGAAAACTTTTTAATCCCATCTGAACCTTGCTGTAGATTCTAAATCAATGCATAGGTAATAATGTCATCCTCCCATTCTACTCTTACTTAAGCCAGTTTGCCTGCCAAATGGTCATGGCACATAAAAATGTCTCAACTGGTTCATCTATCATAGAGAGTGCATCATCCACCATAATTTATTTTCATTTCTTGTAGACTATTTAAAAATTAAAACCTAATATTTTTATCATTGATTTTTTTTCTTAGAAGGATAACCATTGTTCCAAAAAATATATGTCTATAATGATCAGTCTTTCCTTGAAAGTGATGACCCAATAGATAAGGCCTCCATTGTTTTAATGTATGTAGAATAGTCATCATATCTTTCTCATATATGTGTTTCAGCTTATTTTTACCCTTCATTTGATGAATTTCAAAGGTAATGGGTGTACCTTCTTGAATGAGTACTATACCCATACCATATCTAGAAGCATCACAATTAACCATAAAAGTTTTAGAAAAATATGGATTAGCCAATACCAAGGTAGTACATAGAGCCATTTTTAGTTTTTCAAATGCCTTGGTATCTATATTAGTCTATTTGAAGAAGTCTTTATTTAGTAAAGAATTGAATGGTACTAAAATGCTACCCTAGTGTTTGATAAATTTATGATAGTAACCAGTTAGACCCAAAAATCCCCCTAGTTACTTAAGTGTCTTAGGAATATACCACTCCATGATGGCTTGGATTTTTTAGGATCAAAATTTACTCCTCATGTGATACAATATGACCCAAATATTCCACTTCCCAAACTCTAAAATCACATTTGGATGATTTAGCATACAATTGATGTTGCTCAAGAATTGAGAGTACCTATTTCACATGATGCAAGTGGTATTCCTAATTTTTTATATAAATAAGGATGTCATAAAAAAAATTATAGAATTTCTCAAAAATGGCCTAAAAGACATATTCATCAAACTCTAAAATGTGGATGGTGCATTGATGAGACTAAAATTAATGGCCTTCATGAGTATGGAAGGTTGTTTTGGGAATGCCCTCCTCATGGATCCAAATTTGATGATACCTAGAGTAAAGATCTAATTTGGTAAAATAAACAACACCATGTAATTCATATAAAAAAACATCAATTACATTAATATGAAACTTATCTTTGATAGTGAACTTGTTTAGCTCTCTATAATTTTGGCACATCCTCCAAGTTTCATCCTTATTTTGCACCATGACTACTAGAGAAGAATATTCACTTTGGCTATGGTGAATGGTTCTTGCCTCCAACAACTCTTGTGCCATTTTTTTTAATTTCACTATTTTGGTCATAAATGTATATATATGATATGATGTTGGGTGGTGTACTACGAATGAGTCTAATCACATGATCATGAGTACGACTAAGAGGAAGACCTTTTGGCATGGGTCCAAAAACAACCGAATGTTCATCTAATATTTATTGTAACTCAGGATGGGTAGAATCCTTAGTTTGTTAAAAATCAATGGAAAATAAGTGTGGCACAAATCCTTTAGCACCCTTTTCAACATCTTGGTCATCTGATGTGAACTAACCACTTACAGAGATTTAAATCTTAATCCTCATAGTTCTAATAGCTTGCCTTCAAAATAAAAATTCATGAATATTTCATGGAAGATCATCTCAATAATACCCAATGTGGTGAGCCATTTCACTCTAAAAATAATTTCAATAATATCCATAGGAATAGCAAATATAGGAGAATATAGCAATGATCCCCCATTGCTAACTTAATACTATGGTATTTTATAGAAAAAATAATTGTACCACCATTTATAATCTTGACTTAAAATTCTAGGGTTGGGTAGATGAAACAATTAAAATGAGCATTCAACTTAATATTGATGAAGTTGTGTGTATTACCTAAGTCAATCAACATTGTGACCTTCTATTTCTTAATGAAACCCACCACCTTAAGATTCTAAGGAGTAGAAATATCTGCAAGGGCATGACAAGAGATAGTAGGTTAAGAATATATAGCTTCATCTTCATGTCCTTCAAAACCATCAATAGATTCCTTCTCATATTCTTCATCCTCATCATCCTTTTTAATGTAAAATCACTTATTTTTAGCATATCAATGACCTTTTATCCATTTTCCATCACAACCATAACATAGCCCTTTATCATGCTTCTCCTAAATTTTTTATGGTGTCAATCTGGTAGGTTGAGGCTATGATGAAATTTGGAAGGTAAAATTCTAACTCATGAAATGATGATCTTTTTGATCATCTCTTTTTCTTCTACCTAGTGTGCCCTTGGTATAGCTTCAGATACACTTGTGGGGTTAAACATATGAACCTCTAATTGAATATTATCTTTTACTCCACCTAGAAAAAGATTAGTCAAATTTGCCTTAGTGATATCCTCTACACATAAGGATAGATTCTGAAATTGGTGAATATAATCCTTCAATATTCTTATTTATCATATTTTGGATAATTATTTAAAGTGGTTTTTAGAAACATTATCTTGATAGTGAGATATCAGTTCATTGGATAATACTAGCCATGTAAAAGGGGCACCAACCTTATTATTTTGAGCACAAAACCATCGATACCAAATGAATGGCTTAGGTTATAGATACAAAGATTCCATAACCACCTTTTAAGAGATAATATTTTGGTGTAGATCAAATATATTTTCAATTTGAGTGATCCAAGTGAGTAGATCCTTACCATCAAACATACATAAATCTACTTTTGGAAACATCAGTTCTACCCTCGTATTGGTGGTGTTAGTATTAAGAGGAAGAGGTTAAGAAAGAAAAAGTGGAGGGTTATTAAGTGGTAAATGAGATGAAATGGTAGCGAATTGTGTCATGATCTGATGTAATTGATTATTCATGCCATTAAGCTCCCATTATGTTGTTGATATTTGAGATTAGACTTTCACATCCTTATATATTAGGCCATGTAGATTTTATTGGATTTGATAAATCATATCAGAGGATTCAAACTCCATGTCATCTCCTAAAGGAATTTTAGTGGTGTCTTGCCCTTTCCCCCATCCATAGGTGTTAGGACCAGCCATATAAAGGCTTGATGGTGAACCTTTCTTTGCCCCATTGACCAAAATTTCACCATGATTTTTTAAATATTTTGGCCTCAAATAATAATTACCAAAGAATAGACCCATAATAATTTTTTCCAAGGTTTTCAAAAATGTAAATAAATTTGAAAAATTCTACAAATTGTAAGTTATGGAGCAAATTTATGAAAAAAACTAAAATGATGATAAAATTTTAAAAATAGATCAAAATGAGCTTAAATTTTAATAGAAACTTACTTGAATGATTTCACAAATATCATACAAAAATTTCAAATAAATTCATTTGTGTGCAAGATATATCCAAATTTCAAGATCTAGGGTTTTTGACCTAAATATGGCCCAAATCGACACTCTGATACCACTTATAGTGATATTAATTCACAAAATAATTATAAATATAGTAATATATCACAATTATATATAAATTAAAAAACAATTATTAGTAATAGATAAGCCACTTCAAGGGGAAACCTCCCAAATACTTGCAATAAGAATAAATACTCAAATATGATGATGAATAACTAACCTTGCCTCCTATATATAGTCTAACAAGGCCATGTACCACCAATAGGCCAACCTAATAAGTATATTAATGCATATATAAATGTAAAATAATATGGAAAAGGGTTATCTAAACCACAAATTAACTACACATATCCCTAGACATGCCAATGGTTAAGGGCATAGAAAATTGGTTCCATTCTAACATAACCCAACTAAGGAAAAATGGATCATACCATATCCTTTGCAAGTAGGAAGCTAACCCAAGTAGAGAAAAACTATACAACAACTAAGAACAAGGCACTTTCCATGGTCTATGCCCTCCAAAAATTTGGGCAATATTTATTGGAGACCCCATTCATCTTATTCATTGACCATGACGTGCCTAATTACTTCATGAAGAAGCATGTTCTCCACATGTGAATATAAATGTGGATAGTTCTATTCCAAGAATTTCAATTCTTAGTTGTCATAAAGCCTAGAAAATAGAACTCAAGCCCAAACCATTTATCCTACATCAATTTTGGTGATGTAGCAATGTCTATTAAGGATGACATGATGGACATGAAACTCTATAGAGTATAGTGCATCCCTAAGGACTTGATAGAGATAGCCACTTTTATAAAATCTAGATCTATGCCCTAGATGATAAAAACCATAGAAAAGATGTAGCTTGTAGTTCATAAGACCCCCTTTTATCTCATTAGTGGGGAATTTTACAAATTGAGCTAAGATTAAGTCCTACTCTAATGTGTCTTAAAACATGAAAGAGACTCCATCTTATAATAAGTGCATGAGGCAATAACAAGAGGCCATTTCACTGGAGACACTACGCCATGTAAGGTGTTGTAATCAAGTTTATGGTGGCTAGGTTTGTTCTAAGATGCAAAATATTATGCCAAGGCATGTGACATCTACCAACACATAGGAAAACCCAACTATTGGGATTAGATCCTCTCATCTTGATTCTTGACTAGGTGTCATTTAAAAAATTGGCCATTGATTTTATTAGGATGATCACTCTTGTAGTAAGGCACTTAGGCACAAGGTATATTCTAGTATTCACTAATTATTTCACCAAGTGGGCCGTGACAACACCAACCAAAGATTTTATATCTACCATATCTACAAGGTTTATATAGGAAAACATCATAAGTCCCTATGAGTGACCACTCATTTTGACTACTGATAGAGGCACAAACTTGATCAATGAAACTATGCAGATCTTACTAATTGAATATATGGTGGTGCACCATAATATAACCCCTTATCATTCCCAAGAGAATGGAACCATTAAGGAATTCAAAAATATGCTATGAATATGCCTCATGAAGATATATTATGTTAGTCACAAAGATTGGGATGATCAAGTGTCCATAGTGTTTTGTGCCTACTATACTATCCATAAGTGCTTAAACAAGGCTACACCATTTCAACTAGTATTTTGCACAGAGGTAATTTTACCAATTGAACTCATGGTTCCCTCATTGCATATTACATGAATTGGTCATTTGGATGACCAAGAATCATTGAGTACATGGCTAAAAGACTTGGAGTACCTAGATGAGGTATGCAACCAAGAATGATAGAGCTAGTAGGTAGAGAAGATGCACCAAAAGCTATGTCATGACAAGAATATAATGTTCAAGGTACTCATTGAAGGATAATTTATCTTACTTTATGACTCTAAGTACCTCAAGCACATGGGCAAACTACAAATTAGGTGGATGGGCCCTTATTTCATCGATAAAATTTTAGAAAAAAGCACATGTAAGATACACATGTTGTCAAGTGAAATACTCCCTAATAATTTCAATGGTAATTGAATGAAACCTTATAGGAAATAATATGGTGCTTGTATTATTAAACACCAACTTCATAATCATAAATCGATTGTATTGTGTTGACTAGAATAAATTTTGGCATAATCTAAACATTTCCTTATGTTTTGTGTTTTTTTGGGTTGTAATGAGTGAATAAGGTATTTTTAGGCTTTTAAGAAAACTATTCTAGTGATTCCATGCATAACTCTAGTTAATTGATTTGAGCATGGATGCTTTCTAAGTGCCTAAGGCTACACACCTAAATTTTTAGGATCATGGATTTTTCTAGAATTGGAAAACTATGAGTACCAAGTGACAAAAATAGGCACACCAGATGATCATGCACAAGATATCAATAGAGGAGACTAAATTAATAGAGTGTTTGCATAAGAATTTGTATGGCATAGGACAAGATAAGGTAAGAAATGAGAGTGCAAGAATTAAACCAAGGAATGTAATCACATTTGTAAGGAATCACAATAGGAAAATAGGAGATGGAAGCAAGGAGTTTGAATCATGTGCATGTGAATCATTGTGCCCAAGTTTACATAAGAAGGGTGAAGGTCATGAGAAGGTGAATAAATCATAGGAGGAAGATAATCTAGACAAGTTGGCATCCACCCAATGGTAGGCATGAATTGATTATTTGAAAACACATATCACTTCACCAAAAATACCTTTTAGAGAAGTGAATGTGGTGATGGTAGAGGCACAAATATATACATTAAATGTAAATATGGTGGCATATTTGCATAGATATAACATCTTCTAGTGGATTTTGATAAAAAAATGCACCGCCACATCATTACTCACTTACAATTAAGATAGTAGCTAAAAATAAGGTATAAAGGAGCAAACAACTGATTATAACAAATTACAAACTTTGTGTAAATTTGAATGTAAAATAGAGCTAAAGCAAGAAAATTCTACCGTAAAGAGACTTGAGAACCCACATCTACTAAATGAGAATGAGTAAATAGGTAGTGAGATTGTGTCTCATTTGATATTGGAATAGAGGTGTGTGGAGAAGGAATTAATAGAGAACCAAATATGAGAAAGTTTGAGTGATGTCAAGTCCACCATTAATGATGAATGAAGCTTGAGATCCAAAGTCATAGTCATAGATCTAGTGACTATGAGAAATCTCCAATAAACATTACAAGATTTGATAAGACCAATAAACCATACTTCAACACTATCTAGTTTTGAATGGGGAAGAGATAAATGAGCTTTGGTCTACTGCAAGCATAGAAGGATGCCAAAAGGGAATAGAAAATAGAAGAGATAGCCACTATAAATAAGAAGTCCCAGACGATAGAAGGGGTTAGCATCATTAAGGTTGAACATGAGGCACTCAGTAAAATGTCATATAGGGAAAGATAGTTTCCCCAAGAGGTCTTGATAAGGGAGACTTGGGTGTCTTTTGTACACACATATAGGTTTAAATAATATAACCATCACATACTAAGTAATGCACAAGAGCTCAACCAAGACTGGGTGTTTGAAATGGAAGCAAATATATAGGTAGGACCATATTGTTTAACATATTTATTCAAGATAGGCTTGAGACCATCAGTGTAACCTAGCTCTATGATTTTCCATGTTTTGGAAAGTTAGAGGAACTCGTGTAGTTCCTCCTCTCATGCATCCATCGAGACTATTTATAATTTATAATGAGGTGAATGTATATATCAATGTACCTTATCAGTAGAATCTCCAAGCTCCTAGACTTAGGTATAGACATCCACTGGATGATGTAAAATGATACAGAGGTAGAGAGGGTTGTAAAACTCCCTAGTTACTACAAAAAAATATTTGCATTCCAAATAAAGGACATAAAAGACCCTATTTTAGGACCCAAATTATACCTCTTGAGTTATAAATTTTTCGCTAATGGAAGATGAATAGACATCAACAAGGCCTACTTATGTATCACCCATCACATGGTGGAAGGGGTCAAATTTAACATTGCTAAAATCATTGTTGAAGAGATGGTAAAGAATGCACTTTAGTCTCACATGATGTGAGAGACCTTCATATGGGGGTTGATGTTGATACTAATAGTCATAAAGGAGATCAACATGCCTAATGGTGATGAAGATAATCTTTAGGTCTTCTCAGTACACAAAGACTCCTTGACATTAAAGTATCTATACTTCACCTCCCACCCTCTTTTTCCTAAAAATATAAGACATGAGTAATGGGGTGGTATACTCAATACATTATGGTGTTAAGGATAGCATGGTGCATCCCATAAGAACTCCCCCAACACATGTTTAGAATGGAAATCTTCTCCATTATGCAGCATTTATGTGTGGTGCACTTGACACTCAAAAATAGAAACCTATTTGACTAGCTTAAACTCCCTTATGAATTTTACATAAAATAATTCAGGGAGGTGTTAAGGAGGATTCCTAATGTTTAATAGCTAGACATCTTAGTGAAATCCATAGACTTATAAATGAGTTATGATGACCTCCCACTCTGGAGTGATGATGATGGGAAGCTAGTGATAAAAACATAGACGCAGTCTCCATAGAAAAAGTGGGGAGAGACACTTGAATAAATTTAAGAGTACATCAGGTTAAGGGTGTCGTCCAATGAAGAATCCACTCCTTTAGCTCCAAAGAAGAAGAATGTGACCTTTACACCAAAAAATTCTTCTTGCATTAAGAAGCTAAAAAAGAATAAGTCTAAGAGACTCATTGTAATTCCAATAATAACCCTAACATAAATGGAGGAGGAATAAGCCTCTTTTAAAAGAAGGTACCAAGCTCTACATTGTACAAGAAGAACTAGGAAAGGAGCCCAACACTGAAGAAGTTCAAAAGGCCTTCCAAAGTGACACTACCACCATGCTTGAAGAGATAAGTAAGATGCATAGTGCCTCATCTAAGGATCCCTCCATACAACCTCTATGAACTAAGGATTCAAAGAGAATGTTGTGGAAGAAAATGGGCCATAACAAGGAGGAGATTGAATGACATTGGAGTTATAAAAAAAGAGGAAGGAAATGAATGAATCTAGCATGACTTAGGAAGATATTAAGAGAATCAAGGCCAAGGAGGAGAAGGCCAAGAAAGAGAATAATAAAAAAGAGATTATCAAAAGCATGAAACCAACTAAAGAAGCAAAAAAAAAAGGTACCCAACACCCACACCAACAAAGTAGATCAAGTTGCACAATAAGCATGCCCATGTAGTGAAGGGGTGCTTGATGAAAAGGAAGGAAATGATAGTGCCTTACAAGAACAAAAAATAGAGAGCATTGAGGAAACCTAGTAGAAAGAAGAGGAAGGCAATGTTAGAACCAAGGTGACACACTAGGAGGTAATTAATAAATAACCTTAGGAAGAAGAAGTGGGAAAAGGGGACAAGTTCAAAGAACCCATATAGGAATAAGAAGAAGACACCTCCAAGGAAAGTGCCAAAGAAATTGGTAGTACCAATGAAGAGAAAGAAGAACAAATAGAGGTGGTCATCATAGAAGCTGAAGGTGTGAAGTTGAGCCTCATAAAGAAGGTGTAGAAGGGGTGGATAGATGAATATTTTTATATGTTTGAATACATGTCCCATGACTCTACCATAGATAGAATGTGCAAAAAAAAATCATTTGTATTTGATAGTTACATAGATGAGCCTCACTTTTAGGAATTGAAAAAGGCCATATTAGGTGTAGATAAACTTGAAGAAGGGCATGACTCCCTTATCATAAATCCCCATATCGTGTACCCAAATAGGTTAGCCAATGCACTCACTTGAATCACCACTAAATTAACACAAAATAACAACATCAATGATGTTGGGAGAAAGAAATGGAAGAAAATCACCAAGGACATTAAAGAATATGCACAAGCCTTGAAGTTCAAGTTGTAGAAACTATGTGAGCACATAGAGACTATTGAACCATCCCTTTTGGTCGGCATTGATACATCAAAACTCTTGAAGGCTAAAAAAGTATGCATGCTAGTAGAGTAGATACTCCTGAGGATGAAAGTCAATCCGGTGTAAGAAGAAAAAGAAGACCCATGCACCTTAATGTAGAAATAGATATCTTTCAAGCTCAAAGAGGTAGAGGACCTCTTTGAAAATCTACAAGAAGGCATAGATGTATCTGATGCCATCTTCATGAATTTTTTCAACCAAGCATCGGTTATAGATGCATACCTTAAGAATGCAAAGAGGGAGAAGGAAGAGATGATGACATAGGTATAATATATGAGTAGGGAAGATCATGCATAAGTAATGGGTAAGATCAATGCACTAAGCACAAAATTAAAGGACTAGGAGAATAACCTATTAGAACTCTTATGTGCCTTACAAATGAAAGCCTACATATAAGGAGCAATCCTTAATAGAAGAGTGATGAAGTCTAAGAAAAATCTTGTAGCCTTTATAAAATATCTAGAAAAGATAGATGTGCTTATGTTAAGTGCCAGTAAGGAAATTTATCTCTCTATCAAGGGATTTGAGGACTTCAGTGCTGAACTTAATGAGAGTGCACCTAAGTTCTTCATGTCAAAGGCTTTGGCAGCGTAGTCCGAAGGTGGACTAGAAACTTTGTAAGGGGTAATGTTGGCCCATGTTTTTGACTAAGTATAGATTCATGCCAAATTGATATACATCTTGGTGTAAGGCAATCACTTGAAATTATTTATATCTTATTATCTTTCATGCTAACTAGAGGAATCGATGTATATCTTGTGCCAGTTAGTTGGTAATTAATTGGCACCTAGATTTTTAGGGAACATTCAAGAGTGGATACATGTGGTGAGGACAATGTAAAGGATGAAAGGTGATGGAGTTGTAAAAATTATCAACAAAGGATCCATCTCAGCACCCATCATGCACTCTTTACCCTATCAAGGAGATACTCTTGTGTGCTATAAAATTGAGCTCAAACTAGTGAGCAGAGGGATGTAATTTTGATGTAGTGAAGCTTTGGAGAAAAAATCTACATGTTTTAACCACTAATACAACCTAGGTTTATTTTGGATGCCATTCATGATCTATTTGTATACACCCACACTCGCCTAAGAGCCTATGAGCTATTAAACATTTTGAGTTATGTATGCACTCTATTTTACCTGCTATGAACTCTGCTCTATACTTAAACTTCAAGTAATGAAGAATGGTTAAAATAAAACATGGTGTTCTTGGTTTTAATATCATTCATTTTTTTTTTGAAATTTATAATGAATGTAATGGTTATAAGCTTATAGATTTAATATATGTATGTTAATTTTAGCAAAATCTTAGTTCAGGTCATTAATGGCAACCCTATTTAAAATATGATGTCAACATAACTAATAGAAATACCCTAAGTATATATATCCCATGTGTCTATATTCCTACCTTTGTTAGATGCACAAACTTAGAATGAACCTCTAAGATAAAGCATCCCCTTTACCCGTCTAATGCCTATATGATGCTAAACTTAGCTTGATAAAGTTTTGTACCCTTATGACTAGAACAAGGTCCCCAAATAGGATTACACCTATATAACATTAGAATTAGATTATAAATGGATTCCACCATTAGATCCACCAAAATCCTTCTCTCAAATGTCCAAGTATTACATGTGATGCATTGCACCATAGCACAACTAGCCCAATGTGGGCCCCAATTTTTTCTTTATTGTGTTTCAAGTGAGAACATGAGGCTTGCACCTTATGTGAATTGATGATAGAGTAGTCAAGTGATAAATTTTGAGCTCTACAAGAATATAACATGTTTTCACCTAGTTGTAATGAGTCTAAAACTGACTTGGACAACTAGATAAGCCCCTGACTCCATAAATGATGAATTAACCCCCTTTTATACAACAATATCATGTTTGAATGATTACAATGGTGATTAAGATGTTTTATTTTTATTGGATAAAATTTTATAAATATTTGAGATGTTTTAACCAAAGTTTATATATGTATTGCATACATATATACCCAATAGCTATTCAAAATGGTCATTTTTATAAGGCAAATGGCATGTTTTATTTAAATATATTGTTATATTAATCAATGGTATATTGTTTTGTTAGGTAGGTTTGATGTTAACCTTAGACCATGTTATAGTATATAAAGGTTATAGTTTTAAATGAAATTCATGATGATTATTTTGTTTGGTCAAAACGTAATATTAAGTTGTAATATTAAAGTGATTGTTTACATTGGCATATTCAAAATAATCTAGGGTTTTTGAATCGTTTAGTTTCTAGACTCTTCAATCCATAACTGGAAGCATCATTGACTTCATTTAGTTACATATGTTTCTATTAGGGTATTCTATTAGACTAACAGAGGATGTTTGGTAATCCATCATTATAGAGTTTTGAAAAATGATTATGGAAAATGGAGATTCATTTTCATTGAAGACCCAATTTTCATGGAGTTTTGAAGGGGTTTTGGCATGAAAATTTGAAATGACATGGAGATATATGGGAAAATAAGGGTTTGGTACAAGACATACAATGGTGAAGAGAGATTGGAAAGAGAGGATTAGTCTTCACATTATCTAGGTTATCACTTAAAGGTAAGGTTTGCTTAAAATTAAACTTCTGGTTTACTATTTATGAATGTGATATGATATGATTGTATGTCATTTATTGTTTAAAATGGGTTATTTTATTTTTCTTATATAAAAAATATATAATAATAATAATAATAATAATAATAATAATAATAATAATAATAAAGGAAAAATTATGTACATAACCCTAAGGATGGCTATGTCCCATCCATAAAGACACATACATATACATCCTATTCCATTTGAGAATGACTATGTATCAGTTACATTCATAATAGGTGATGAAATAAGGTTAAAATTTGGTTGTTTTAAAATGACTTCAATCACAACTAGATGTAGATTTGATTGTTTATGATTTTTTTGATTGAAACCTTTACTGTATTTGATGTATTGTTGATTGGTTGACTTTAATGAATTATTGTGCACAAATATTACATTTTTTTAACTCATTTTGAGTTTCATAAGAATGTTCAAATGATAAGAGATATTTGTGTTTTTTTATGATTTGAATTTAGTTAATTTAATTCTAAGTCTTTACAACACATTTTAATAAAATATATAAGGGTCATTCGTACATGACCTTGGGGATGAGCTCGACCCATCCACAGGGCTGAGTAAGAATGAAACCTAGATGCTACCATTTAATAGATGAGCATATACATATTTAATTCAATTATGTATATTTCATTATCTAAATTAAAATAAATAAAACTAGGGCTTGTTAGAGTTTAGTTCAAGGAAATCTACAAACTCATATATGGTTGGATATGGTCAGTCATAATTTTATATGTAGTTGTGTTTTGTTCTAAATATTCAAACACATTTTAATTATGTTATTTTATTTAAATTTTGTGAATTTTATGTCATATGATATGATAAACATTTATTGGAAATGTTATAAATGTAATTTTTGTATATAAGGCCATTACAGGGTCGAGTTCATTTACACCTAATTTGGTGTATAACACTGAGCATTGCATATTTTATGTGATTTTATGTTTGTTTCTTCACCAAAATGAAATGTAATATTGAATCATTAAATTATTATTATTATCATAGTTATGGGATCAACTTAAATATTGTGTTATTGTGAGTTGAGCCTATACTTTTTTTGTGGTTTTTATGAGATGTTTGGATAATGTGATCTTGGTAGAATAGTTGGGTGGAAACATTAAATTTGTGAGTTGATATTTTAAGTTATCTAAATGCCTGTTTGAGATTGTATCTTGAATGAAATTATTTAAAAGGATTGTTCAATTCAAACCATGCAATTATATTGTAATCCCATAAGAACGTAATGTATGTGCGCACGTGCGTGCACGCGCGCGCGCGCGCACACACACACACACACACACACACACACACACACACACACACACACACACACACACACACACACACACACACACACACACACACACACAGTTGTTATATATACTAAATTTGGAGGTATTATACTAAATTATGTTTAATTGGGTTTGATGACTCTTAGAGTTATATTTGAGTCTTACCTGGAATTAAACATCCATTTAATGTGTTTTATATAATTATTGGTTTGATGGTAATTATTATATGAGTATTCAATGATAGTTATTACTGGGGATTTATAATAAAAATGGACTATTTGAGATATAATAATTTTGTACAAGTTTCATGTTATGTAAATAAACTATTTTGTGGTCACTATGAGAAATAAATAAATCTAAATGTATTTTGAATATATTTTTTTGGTAAAGATATTAGACCATTGTTTTAATGGAGGAATAATTGATTTTATTATTGTTCTAATGCTATGAATAAATTATTTTTTCCATTTAGAAAGCTATATTTAAATTTAGTTAGTTGGCTTATACCATTAGGAGGCATGTGATGTATTATATGATGATATATGAATTCATTTTGGCTATACATTTGGTATTATTTATTAAAATCTATTTATGTATAAATTATTTGTAATTTAATATTAATATGTTTATATTATATTAATAACATTAAATAAGTATGTGTAATGGGATTCACTTACTTAGTATCACTAATAGACAGATTGAGGTTATTCAAATGAGTTATGTGTGTGAATTTGATTAATCTTGAGATTTGGAAAACTATATTAAAACTTTGGCCAAAGTAATGTTTATGGTTTAAACATTGTCAATTCACCTATTTGATTTAGTTTGCATGTATTTCATGATATCATGCTAGAATATATTTCTTTTTTATATGCTTCATGTGATAGTTATCTTATATGACATAGGTTTCTAGTTGACTTTCTTAATTTTTGCATTGTCACTATCTACCCATCTATGAAAGGAGGGCCATTCCCTTGTTGGGAGATTATGCATGGGATCAATGGTCTATGGTTGGTATGTAAAATAACTTGGATGATACTCTCACTTCCCTTCCAACAGTCAATCGATGGAGGTTTTACTCAAGATTAATTATGTATAATAATGAGTTCATTGAGACTTGTATGTTTTATGGATTATTGTAAATTTGTAACCTAATAATCAAATATGTAATATTGTATACTTGTACTATTTGATGTTAAATTTATAATAATAGTAGTTGGATGTTTATCTATGTACCTATTGTAATATTTAATTAATAGTGGTTGCATCATTAACTTAGATAATTTTATACTTTACTATGCTTTAATTGTGAAGGAAAATTAGTATTTATATACATTGATCATTATCTAAATGAATAAAACAATTAGCATGATGGTTAATAATATAGTAAACATAAATGATGGATTTAGTTAAATATCATTTTTTTTATAATTAGTTAAAGATCATTATTTTTATAATTAGTTAAAATAATTCATTATTGAGCTTAAAAAATAACTTAATTTTAGTTAACCCAGAGGGGTTATTACATTTTTTGGTAGACATCATAAGAGGTATGGATATTTTTTTGAAGGAACACATATCTTACAAAGTATCACAAGCCGATCACACCCCAATATTGGTTCACCCTTTAAGGCCTGCACTCATGGAGATTGGCTTCCCAATAATCCCCTATACTAAAAATTGGTAATAAAGTGATAAAGTGAAAATATCAGGTGTACACACAACCTAGCTACTAGATTTTATATGTATATTATAAATTTTAGATGAGGCTCATTTGATCAATCTTGATTTTTTTTGGCTATTATGGAGATGCCTCAAGTGCCTCTGGATGTAGACTTATTATTCATGTCCATGGATATATGGTAGACCTACACTAACTTATTTGTTTGGCTAGATAGGAATACATTTAAGGTTAATATCACAATGGAGGATGTACATGCCATATTTGGTTTACTTATTAATGGCATGCCCATGATATGGGATAATCTTGATATTATGGTAGAGATAGAAGTACTAGTTTGATTGGTCATAAGATTAATCTATTACCATCCACATGCATAAACAATGAGATTGATGGAAATATTTATAGTAACTATTTTGAAACTTTAGAAAATTATTTTTTAGATCATGGTGACATGATTATTATGTAATAATTTTTATGGAGGAATACCACCATTTGTCATTGTAATGTGCTAGGTAGCTATAGATCATGCCATAGTATACATGGGTATGTGGATCTCGATCTATCTTGTGCATGATTTTTATAAATCTATTATTTGAGATCATCTTGTAATTAACCAATCATTCTTTTTATATTTTTATATATGAATAATTTATAAATTAAATGTCAACATGGACACCCTTATAGGGATAAAATCATTTTCCATAAGCTACGCAATGGGATTAGGGGTGTTTTATGAGATCCTAGACAAGATATCTGAGATTATAAATAGTATAGAGGGATGAAATCACTTTAAAATTTTCATCTTCTAAATCAAGTAGTGCCTATGATCTTTCCCTATATAAAGAAAGACATGCAAGAGATACATGAATAAAAAAAAGAAAGGGGTCATACCTATATATCCTAAATTTAATATCACCATGTGCTCCAAATCCTTAGGGTAGGAGAAAATGTTTGTGGATATATGTAATGGTAGTGGTAGGATGAGGAGATGAACAAAGTCTGAGATAAGATAACCCAATGAGATAAGATGATACCCTAGTTGGAAGGGGGGATTAGGTAGTGTAGAGACCCTAAACTTTGGGGGATTATAAATATTATGATATCTAGGTGTAGGTTATTTATTGTCATAGGGACTCCATATTATATATATTTTGGAGAGAGGCCTATTAATAAATGCTTGATATATGAGTCCATCACCACTAATGATGCTTGTACAAAGGTAAAAATGGGAGTAAGATTTTGGTGCATGACAGAGGGATAAAGATGACGTGATCCTCAATGGTTGTTAAGATGGTGAGACCATTTATAAGGATCACGTACACATATGTATTATGAGTATTGTATTTATTTTATCACTGTATCTCCTAGACTTATAGATATTCAAGATAGCAAATAGATTAATGATGTAGATATAAATTGATTTTCATAGATAGATGTCTAATGTGTTGATATTTGTGGTTTTTTAAGAGGAAATGATGAGGTGAAAATATTTTATTAAGGCCAATCATCATGCAATATTGGATAATATGCTTTATTAACATCACATATCAACAATGCTAGATTCTATATGTAATCAAAAATGCATCATATCTATGAGTTAATCCTAGATCGGATAAGATAGATCACACCTACACTTCTTATTGGGGATATACTTGTTAAGCAGGAGCATGACCATTATGGGGATCTACTATACCTGATTAGGAGATCACTTGTATCACTTGTCACAACACATCATGCTAGGAAGGCTTCCAAAGCCTACAATCTAACAAAATCACACAAAAACCCTAATGGATTCCTATTTTTTTAAATGTTCACTCTATTCTAATAACAAGAAAGGAAAATATAATCTAGTGTTCACCAAAGCTTGTAGTACAAAGTGGGGGTTAGAAATAATAAAATAAACTAAACTAAACATGTATTAGAATACATATACTCATGTTAATGTATATATAATCCTAAATACATGAAGAGAAGAATACAAATGCATTATCTATCTACTCTTGCAAAGGAGAAATAAATTTAAGAATATTTACCTTTGTAGATGAATTCATCGAGCCTCAATCTCTCCCTTGGGCAGGGTGCTTCGCAAGAGATTAATGTGGTATGTAAGGATAACCAAGATAAATTAGCTCTAGGATACACAACCTACCTAAGCATAAAAAATACTTCTCGACAAGATAATATATATATATATCCAAATAAAGTATTGAACCCTAAGCTTTATTCCTCATGTAAAATGTTTAATAAGCAGATGTTAACTAACACTTCTTCACTAATAATTATTCTCTTATGAAATGGTAAGAAATGAGCTTGTATTTATAGGTGGGTCTTTCCCTAAATCCTCCAAAGAAAATTGGTTGTACAGGGTTGACCCAGTCGACCCAATGTGTTTTTGAGCATAATTCACTAGGTTTGTGTTAGGTCGGATGAAAGGCTAACAAAACAAGAAAGTGAAAAACACCCCTAAACTATATTGGGTTGACCTAGTATAACTGACATTCCAAAAGGATGCTAAGGTAAGAAAATGAGGATGGAAAGAGGAAAAATATTGGAGGAGGTAGGATAGAGAAGAATAAGCTTAATGTAAATAGTTTTTGGAGACAAGTGTGTAGATGTCAAATGAAAAAAAAAACAATCTTATGAAGTATCGATGGTTTTCCCAACCCTTTCTTGATGTACCCCTTAAGGCATGTAATTAGAGATATTGAGACTCAACAAGTTCTTAAAAGATACAAAGTGTCAGTAATCAATAAAATTTTGAAAATATTATGTGTATACATATGCCCTACCTGAAGCTCATCACGTGTCACATAAGTGTAACACAGGATGGTACTTTGAGATAAAACATGATAACACACAACATTATTGTTAAGTAAAGTTCAATAAGTATAAAATAATATAAATTAAAGGACTTGATTGAAAATCACATACCTTTAACTTACCTTAGTGACATAGATAAAGAAGTACATTGTAATAAATGTGAAGGTGTCCAATGTAGAGCACAGTAGATGAACTTATAGAAGTTAGTGCAAAAAATAGACAATAATCATTTTTTGGGAAATAGGCATATGATAATGGAAAATAATCTCTATGTCATCATTAATATAATGAATTGTATGGTTTGAAAAATGGATGAGTAGAAACAAAGAGAAATAAAATAGGGAATATGTAGGAAAAAAAATAAAGATTTGCATTACGAAAAAGTATTTTTAAATAAGGCAAAAGAGAAGTCATTTGTTATTTTGTCTTGTGAGAGAGGAGAAAGAGAGATATGGAGAGAAAAAAATCTAGGATGGTGAGGAGATAACACGATATACATGGAGAGGCTCCATAGGTGGCAATAGGTGCACTACAAGTATGTAACTAAGAATCTCAAACCAATTTTTGAAAATTGTATTGAATAAGGTAAATTTTTAGTAATTTTGAATTTTAGGAATTTATAAATGTCAAAATGAATCAAAATTATATTTTATGGGCATAAAATAGGAAGATGGGAAATGGGTTTGAAGGATTTAAGCAAAAAGCAATAAAATTACACTTTTTTAAGAAAATGCAAGGGGTCAGCAGGAAAAAAGCACTAGGTCAACCTAGTCAACCTAGTAGGCTAGAAAATAGGTAGAGTACATAGTGCTAACCTAGTAAGTATGGGTAGACCCTATACACTCTATAGACTAAAAGCCTAGTTTGGAGTTGTCAGGTGGCTTGAAAGGTCCAGAATGGAAAATCAACACTAGGGAGGGGAAGAAAGGGGTTTGACTCATATGTTTGAGTCAACCAAGAAAAAATATATACAAATTTTGGTCAAACTAGTTTGACTAAAGAGTTAGAAAGATACAAAAAAGCATGAAAAAGGATGAAATAGGGCTAAAATGGCTTGAAATGACCAAGTAAAGTCAAGTAAGACTGATAGGGCTAAAAATAAATAAAATAAGGTAATGAAGGCTTGATTTTGCTTATATAAATGTAAAAAGAATGTATTTTGACTATACATGACATGGAGGAACTGATACATCTTTTGTTTTTTCTTGGGTGTAGGGACAATGGAGATTTTGGCAACTTATGGATGTGGCATGCTTACTATATTTATTAGATAGGTTATCAAGTGGAGATAGGCTAGACTAAGATCCATAGGTCTAGGAAAGATAGTAGAGATGTGTTAGATCCCCCTTAGTGCTGACCTATTAGTCATGTTATTTAGTTATTAGGAATGATTGAATAACACATTGAGATGGGAGGTGGATGGGGATATAATAGAGGTGGATATCATGATAGAAGATGTCCATGTTATCCTAGGGCTACCTATAGTAGGAGTGTAGGTGATCATAGGGATACTAGATAGTATAGAAAAGAGGAAAGCCTTATTCATGTGGGCTATAGGCTCAAAGATGATTCTACCAAGTAGGAGAGTGAGTATGTTTAACATCTATACATCATAGATTTTATATATCTAAAAGGCTATGATAGGCCTTATAATATAATGGGTGTTATGTTACAAGTTAGATGACAAGGTACCACTATTCATGGTAGCCTTAAGTAAGATGATATTAGAGGAGCGAGTGTTATATGAATTAAGCTCGATCATCTAGGTCTAGCTGGTATATGATATGTATGAGATGTTAGTGAGAGGGTAGAATATCATGGGCTAATCATATTATTGACATCTTAGATATATGAGAGGTTTCCTATATACTGACCAGTTAGGTTACCCCATATAGTCAATGATAGCTTACCTCAAGTACAAAGATGGAGGGAGGATTAGGTAGTATGGGCCATGCCCCACATACTAGTGCTATAATCATTGAGATATGCAAACATCATGTGGTAGCCATATGAGCACATAGTAGCTATATGGGTGAGTTGTCACATAGTTACACCAATAATAGAGAGGATAGAGGAGAGAATAGATACTATTACCATCCTAGATGACCCCATAGGTGAGCCAAAGGAGATGATAGAGAGACCACTCAAACACAGGCTCAGATTGATATGAGCCATGATAGCTAGGTTTGAGATAATTAGATGACCTATAGAGGAGGTGATAGGAGGTCATGTGGATGGGGAGAATATGATAGGTGGTCATGTAGATGGTGAGACCATAGTAGATTAGACATAAATAGGTAACATATGATTAACTTAATACTTAAGTTTTGTTTAGATAGATAGATATTATGAGATATGATAATGTTCTAATATCCATCTTATGGGATTTTACAAGTGTAGGTGATGATGAAGAGATATGGGGGTCCTTGGTGAGGGGAGTAATCCATTACATCTTATATGAGACTCTACAGCCATACAACCCCATGACACTAGAGGATCCAAGTGTACCATTTGCCCCAGCTCAGGTGAGCTAGTTTAGATTAGCTAGAGAGACAATAAGGTAGATATGAGCATAAAGGGAGATGATGTAGCCACCAATAGTGATGGTTTTATGGGAGATACATGCATGATAAGCACTATAAAATGAGATATTTCTACATTTAGCTATAGTAGCATAGATGATAAAGATCTAGACCCAACTGATGGAGTCACAGATGTGATTAATGCACCAACAAGGGTAGGTAGAGGGGTTGAGATCTCAGATGGCCTCCTTATAATGTACCATTCAGAGGAGTTAGACTAAGTCCTCAACAAATAGTGTGTCTAGGCCATGAGATAGGTAGGATGGGACCCAACCATAGAGCTAGGGCATTGTATATAGTTTTATTTGTTGTACAAAACTCATTATATATCTATATATATATATATATATATATATATATATATATATATATATATATATATATATATATATCATTTTGGCATATTGTTGTTGCATGTGTATGTTATCATTATGGGTTACTTTTGGTTGTTCATTATGGTTGAGGTTGTGGATGCATTGGGTATATTTATGTCTAGCACATGTATTTATATTTGTTGTATATTTTATATGAAATATATGAGATGTGGTTTCTTTTCTAGCATTATGAAAAACATATGCATGATTAAAAATAAATAGGCAAAAGGACTTGGAAAAATATAATCAATCAAGAAAATGTACTACACACTATTTCAAGATAAGAAATGTGTAATAACAAGAAAAAAACTAAGTATAAATAACCAATAAAGGGTAAAACAAGATGGTAAAAAGGAATTTGTTTTTAAACCAATGTGAAATATTTTTTCACCAAATTAAAACAAGTAAAATCATACTAAATATCATGTTACGAAGTATAACAATAAAGTAATAAAATAGAAGGATGAAAAAGGGTGAAAATGGTAATAAAACAAATTAATTCAATCAATCATACTAAATCATGCTGGGAAGTATGGAAAAAAACAAAATTGTAAAAGAAATTAGCCTTAAATTGATCATACTAATTCAAGCTAGGAAGTATGAAAAATTCAAGAAAATGGTTGAAATCTTACACACATTTAGAAAATAAGAAGATAAAAAGACAAAATAAAAATGAAGTAAGAATAAAACATACTAAATATCAAGATGGGAAGCATGTAAATGATGTGTAACCTCATAATTGATCGAATCTTATCTCAAATTTAACACATGTAATTTGGATGGTGACTTGGGTATTGGAAAATTTTCTGAGGAGGGTTGGGTCCTATCCATGGTCTTACAATGTAACTCAATAAAAATAACACCACTGGGGTGGAATAAATATGAAAATCTAGTAATATAAGGATGTGGGTAATAAGAAAGAAAAGATGGTAATTTGTGAGGATGGTTGGGTCCTATCCACAATCTTACAAAGAAACTAACAAATGAAATCCCAAAGGGGGATGATTAGTACACCAAACAACAAATATTTATCAAGAGGAATTATAAGGGAAATAAGGAGTGAAAAAGGGAGTGTAAAAATAAATACTTATGAATATTATGAGAAGACCTTAGGAGGCAAGAGGCATGTCTGAGAAGACACTAAGTGACTAGGGGTCATCTATGTACAAAGGAAACATGCTTGCTATAGACACAAAGCTTTATAGGAAAATAAGCATGATAATAATATCAACTCATGAAGGTATATTGGTACAAAAAAAATAAAAAATTGACATACCTTCCCACGACATGTTCCTCATTCTTTACGACCCCTTGCAGATCCATCAGTCTACTATAAAGATTAGGAACTTATGTGAGAAAGTAGGTAACACTAAAATATTTTTTTATTCTCCTCTTCTAATCTACTATCCTACCACACCCCAAAGGACCTCATCTCTATTGTGAGACCAACTATGGAGTTTGAGCTTCAAATACAATAAGGATATGTTCTTTGAATCACATTTTTTAGTGTGATTTAACTTTTAAGAATAATTTTTGCCTTTTGATATCATCACCTTTTATTTAAATGATTTATATTTTAAATTTATTTTGAATGCTTTTTAAGATTTATCCTCCATACAAATTTAGAATGACCAATCATGAGAGAGATAGTGATACACGTGAATGAGTTATAGACTAAGGCTAAAGGAAGCTAAGTAACCAAAGACAAATATTGACTAGGATACTTAGGCTTAACAATTAACTAACATGTGATCTTGAGTCTCAACCATGTATATGCTTAGTTTATAGAAAAAGGAAGAGGGAAAAAGGAGATCCAAAGTGGAATAGTGAAAGGAGATAATAATGAGATAGATTTTTTGCTAACTAATCACATGGTAAATGGAGATAATAACCAAGGGGAATAGGGCAAGTATAACCAAATCACATGATAAATTATATATGAAAAATAAGGATAAGAAAGTAAAAAAATTATAAGGATACAAGAAATAGATTTTTGAGAAAAAATCCAAGGAAAAAGGGAAGGGAAAGAAATGATAAAACAAAGACAATCCTGTGCAAAAATATAAAAGATAAGATAAGAAAGATATAGTAGAACAAGTAAGATCATGATATGAAAGAATCAAAAAAATGACACATTGTCAAATGATATAATACATATAAATAAGATTGGCAAACACATCCAATCTAAATATAAATGTGAAAACACCATGCATGTGCTCATAAATATTGGTAAATATGTCCACACATATTATCCAATACATTGGATAGGTCTCTATGAAGTTTTAGTTGAACTTATGCTAAGGTCTCATTGATCTTTAATGAATACTAGGAAAATACTTATTTTTTGATCTCCTCAACTAAAAAAGTAAGAATGCTCAAAGGATCATGATAAAGAATAAAATTAGACAAGGCTAGTTAAGAGAATGTGTGGGAGTAGGATCTATAGGGGGAGAAGGAATCACTAGTGGAGAAGGGTTCACAGGTGAAGGGCTAATGGGTGGAGAAGAATACATAGGTGAGGGAAGGTCCACAAGTAGAGAATAATCCACAGGTGAAGGCACAAAAGGTGGTGAAGGGACCACAAGAGGTAATGAAACCACTAGAGGTTAAATCATGGGAGAATAAGGAGGAACCTTCTTATGAGAATGACCTATGGGAGGAGTGGTATAAGGTTTGAGAATTGTTATAAGGTGATCTTTGAGATGTTGTTATAGGATATGATAATGATCAGTGTGATGGGTGTTGTGTAGATGCCATAGACAATATACCTTATCATACTTGGGAAAATATTTAGGAAGTACTTTCAGGGGAGGTATGGATTTATCTGATGATGGGGAAGAAGGATGCAAGGTATCAAGATATTGTTATAACTTGCAATAATTGGTGGAAGAATAGTTATCTATCACATGGAAGTAATAGATATGTTGGTGAGTGGTTTTAGGAGAAGCACTCATAGAAGGAGGTAAAACAAGAATGGTAGAAGCCAAAGAAATATCATCAACCCATTTTTTGGGTATAGGATCCATCTTAGGCAAAGGAAGTAAACCATCACCAAGGTAAGGTGATGATGAGGAAGGAATAAAACTAGGCTCAACAAAAAGAGGAAAACCATCAAAACTAGAAGTAAGATTAGCAATAGTAGGAGCAAGAATAAGATCAATTATAATAGGCATATGAAGAGGCTCAACTATATTTGGCTCTACTGAAGGAGGGGTGGGATCTATAGAGGGTCTAAAGATGGTTTCATTAACCTCATGGGTAAACCAATTATGGGACTCAAGGAACCTAGAAAATCTATAAAGCCTGGTCATAGAATGATCCATGAGCATAGACCTATATGGCTCCTCAAAAATTGAAGGTGTCAACACCATATCTACCCTTTGATAAAGGGGAACAAATGAAAAAATCAATAACTATAAGTGAATTAAAATGATGAGATGTATGAAAAGATTCAAGTAAAGAAGAATGATAACAAACAATCTCAGCATCATGAGCTAGGAAAAGATTTCATAATAATGGATCATCTAAGGATTAACCATCATCATAATCCAAGGTGTGAAAATCAATGACACAGTTAGGAATAACCTTGTCATTTGATGAAGCATGATGAATAGAATGCCTAGTCTTAGTCAAGACTATGAGAATGCCATCACAAGGAAGTTTGTGATAACAAAGATGCAAAGAAGGAGGAAGCTATGAGATGAGATGAGGTGAGAGATTTGAAGTTTTGATTTTTAAATTAATCTCATTGATCTCATCATAATTAGAATCTAAAAGGTTAAGAGGAATGTTACTAATGAGCTTAGGATGCCCATTGTAACTACAAGTTAAATTAATAGGAAAATTGAGATGCTGAGACTCATAAAATAGAACACTTATAAAAGGTTCAAGAGTAGGAATCTTGAGGACACCATGATCTTAGAATTGTTTAAGACTCTAAGGGTTGGTGTCACCTTGAATCTTATAAATGGCTCCATTATGAGGGAATTTAACACATTGGTAGGTGGAAGAAGCAATAGCTCTCATGTGGTGGGTCCACAACCTACCAAGAAAGATGTTATACAAAAGGTGAAAGTTAAAGATCATCACTGTCACATGAATGGTGACAAGTGGAATGGTAATGGGAAGCCACACAGAACCTAGAAGAGGCATTTAGCTTCTATCATATCCTTGGCATGTGTTATGTGTAGACTTGATATTACATTCAAAATACATAAGCATCTTAATGAAATCAATATAAATGACACATATGCTAGAACCCCCATCCATAAAAGAATTCTTAACTTGGATATCACCTATTTAGATGCTAATGAATAGAGGATCATCCACACAAACAAAAATATCATCAATAATCATAGAATCAATGAGAAATTTTAGAGAAAGATAAGTGTCTATGGTCTCATCAACATGGATAGACATCGCTTCACATTGTTTCAAAATACTATCTTCGAAACTAGATAAAGTTACTTCCCATCATGCTAAGGGAGGATGAGGGAAATAATCTTGAATATGAGTTATATGAGTTGGTTTCTATGATGTGGAGAGCTCCTCATAAGCTCAAGTAATGGAATTTGGGATGGGAGATTAGTGAGCTCTGTAATGGGATCCCACTTATCATAGCCCATAAGAAGGTTGTTATAAATAAGTGTGTAATGGTTAAGGAGCTTCTCAGATGGAAGAGCCAAAGTACATTGGAATTTTTTTTGGTAAGAAGAATAAGAAGGCATAGAATAAGGTGGTAAATCATGTTAAAATGATGAATTAATTGGTTCAAGTTGACTTTGAGAACTAGAATAAGAAGTATTAGCAGAATCTTGATTATCATTAGCATTGGAAGATGATGGAAGAGTGTAAATAGAATGGGATGTATTATCTAAGGGAGAATCATAAATTGGATCATCAAAATTGATAAGATCTTCTTTCCGTAACTCATTTAAATGAGTTGGAAGATAATCCTAGATAACACGATATTTCTTATGGAAAGGAGTGTAGATATTTTGGAGATCAATGAAAGCCACCACCCTTTGCATATTAGTCATGGTAACCACATTTTCTTTGGAAGTTGGTTTAAAAAGACTTTCTACATTATTGGTGGAAGGGTTGGGATTGTCTTGATTGGCTTGGATAGGTTGATTATTATATAAAGGATATTTATAGATATCCAAATGAGCATTTTTTTATTCAAGGCTTGAGTTTTGTCATTTGATTTATAGTCCTTGAAATCAATCTCATAGGCTTGTTGATGCTTATAGATAATGGAATCATGATAAAAATTAGGTCCAAGAATAAAATCCATAGCTAAATTATGAATTTATCTACAATTATCATGAGAATGCCCCCAACTAGTGTGAAGCCAATAAAACTTATTAGGATCATACCAAGATTTCATAAGATGAGTAGGATCAAGGTCTCATGGAAGAGGCCTAGGTAGATGCTTAAATAATTCAGCCAAGGATAAAGGTTTGTGGGCATTGATGTTATTAGGTGAAGAGAAATGAGGATTGGTATATTGTTGGGAAGAAGAAGTTGGTTGTGAAGAAGGGTTAGGAATGACAACTTGAACATTTTTATTGGTGTCATAAGAATTGATAAAACCATCATTGGTGATATTGAGGTTTTTATTCTTAAATAATAAATGACGACCTGTAGAAGGTTGGGGTGGCTCAAATTGATGCATTATGAATTATTGTCTTTTAGCTTAGTCAATAGCTTCTTCCAAGGTTCTTGGAGAGAGATTTTGGACTCAATATTATAGTTTAGGAAAGAGGGAATTTGTAAAGAGATGAAAAATATTATCATCTACCATGTTATGTTCACATTTATTTGACAAAGTCTTCCATCTCTTAACAAAGGCTTGGGTTGTTTCATTATCATGTTGTTTGTAATTAATGAAACTGGTTAAAGTGTTTTCAAAAAGATCATTATTTTAGGAATATTGCACTAAATAATTTATTAAATCCTCCAAACTAGAAATGGAGTGAGATCTAAGTTGATTGTAGGTGTTATACCTCCTATATCAATGTTGGCAATTTGAGTAGTAAGATGTTCATTTTGTAGATGTTTAATGGTTTTATTGACTAAAGGAGGTTGAGGAATGAAATTAACTTAAGAATATAGAAGAGGAAGAGGGGGAATATTTTGGTTATGTGTGCCCTAATCCATTGGTTATGAATGAGATTAAAGGTTAAGAAGGTTTTGCATTCTCATTATGTGATTCGTATTATATGCTTGAAAGGTATTCATCTGATTATGAATTTTCAATAAAAGTTGATGTGTTTGATTAAAATTATAAGAATTGAAATTAGTATTTTTGTTGGTATTAGTGGCTTGGGTATCAATATTAGCATTGATATGATCTTGAGAAGAATTATGAGAATTTGAGGTACTAGTAGAAAAATTTGCTTGTGAAGTGAAAGATGGAATAGTGAATGGTTGAGAGGAAGAAACACTATAAGCATGATTGCCTTGGGTATAAATTGATAAACTAGTTGAAGGATTAATGATGGTGTACCTTATGAGATGCCCACTAGATGTATAACCCACCATGTTTTTTGAGATATTAAACATAGAGGTAGAAGAGGTTAGAGAAGAATAATTCATGGTGTAAAAAGGAATCAAAATTGAAGGAAGAGGTTGAGAACCAAAGAATGTTATACATCCAAATCTCATTGAGAATGTAGGAGTGGGTGAATGAGGCTCTTTAGTTTCACCACTAATCATGAGGTTGTAAATAGTATAAGGATCCTTTCCTCTATGTTGAGTAAATTTTGAAATAAAGAAAAGCATTTTAGGAGTATACTCTAACTCAAGTTGGTCTTTTAATGAGAAAAGAGGATTATGTTGCAAAGAGTTATGAGGAGGGGTCCTATATTTCATTTTGTGATTGGTAATATGAACATTATTAGCATCCAAAAGAGGATCCCTACTTTGTCTATGGGAGACACTATTAGTATTGGTAAAGTTCATCATGTTTATTCACTATAATTCAGTATCATTATCAACAGAAAGTCTATGATGAAGGAGAAAGAAGAGAGATGAGAAAGTAAATGTCAAAAAAGGTGACTAAAACTATATAAGGTTGACTAGGTTGATCTAATACAAAAACAAGGATTGTAAAACTATACAAGATCAATTGGTTTGATCTAGTACAGTGTACAAAATGTATACAAAACATTGGGTTGACTAGGTCAATCTAGTAAAAAAAATAGTGAACTTAAGAACCCTAAAAATAGATTGTAAAATAAAATAAGATAAATTTTCAAGTAACAAAACATAGTAATTACTAAAATGAAATAGATAGACAATTTAATTAATGTTGGCCAATCCAATTGAAACACACAAGAACAAAATCTTGCACCAATGCTAGATAATGCAACATTTTGCATACACAATTGAGCAAAGAGCAAGAAAAAAACTTGAAAAGTAGATCTAAATAATTGGTCAACCAAATTTTTAATTAGATTATTAATATATTATTTTAAAATGTGATTGGAAGTTGGTTAAAAGCAAGGCACTAGATAGTAATCTAAGGATGGTTTCAAGTAGTTTGGGCTGAAAGGGACTATAGTGGTAATGATATAGGCTTGGTATTGGGGCCTACCTCCTCACTTCACACACTAAAATGATAAGGGTGTTAGGTGATTAGCTAGAATATACCATTAACCATGCTTTATACTTGACCAGAGCATCAAGTTAGCTTTCCCCTTGGTGATGAAATCCAAGTAGGTTGGCATAGGGTAGATAAATGTTAAAGTGCTTGTTTATGTTTTGTGATTTGTTTGTGTGCATAAAATAGAAATAGTGAAACTAAGTGATAAATTGAAAATAAATTAATTATACTATGTGAACTATTCTAAGCATGCAAATAAAAAAAAGAAATATGTGAACTAATTAATAACAAATACGAGGTTAATTCCCACTTTGAAATAAGGTATAGTGTGAACACTATATACACAAAATATATAACAATGTCAATAGGATCAAACCTATACTACATAAGCAAATTATAAAAATTAATTGGGTCAGTAGTGTTGATCCAATTATTTTAGACAACACATAAAACACAAAACTAGGTCAGCAGGGTCGATCCAATTAACTATGCAAGGGCAATTTTGAAGACTGTAAACTATGAAATGAAATACAGAAAAGAGAGAAGTAGATAAGTAGAAGGGAAGCTTGGTGGATCAAAGATGTAATGAAGAAGCTTTTGGGTATATAACATACAAGTATGTTTGAGAAACCTACAAATTGGGTCAACAAAATTGATCAAGTTGTACATGAACCTATTAAAAAGTGTTAAAACTATAAGGGGTTGACTAGGCTGACCAAATAGGTTAAACTAGGTGTTTGAAATGCTAGAAACTTATACTAGGTTGACTGGGTTGATCCATTTGTCCATGCAACCTACACATAGAGATAAAAAGATGGGTTGATAGAATTGATCCAAAATGTCAAAATATATGATAAAAATAAATGAAATAAATGAAGGTAAAAGTGAACAAATCCTATAAGTATTAGTTCACATCAGGGTTAGTAGAATGTATGCAATTAAAAATGCATCATGTCTATAAATTAATCTTAGATAGGATAAGATAGATCACACTTACACTTCTAATTGGGGATACACTTATTAAGTGGGATCATGATCAATATGAGGATCTACTAGACCTAATTAATAAATAGCTTGTATCAATTATCATAACACATCATGCTAGGAAGGGTTCCAAAGATTACAGTCTAACACAATCACACAACAACCCTAATGGAGTCCTAAGATTTTAAACGTTCACTCTATTCTAATAACAAGAAATAAAAATCTAATCTAGTGCTTACCAAATCTTGTGGCACAAAGTGGGGGTTAGAAATAATAAAACAAACTAAACTAAACATATATTAGAATACATATACTCATGTCAATGTATAAAAAGTCCTAAATACATGGAGAGAATAATACAAATGCATTATCTATCTACTCTTATAAAGTAGTAATAAAGTTAGGAATACTTACCTTTGAAGATGAACCCACTGATCCTCAATCTCTCCCTTGGCCAAGGTTATTCTCAAGATATTGTTGTGGTATGTAATAATACCTACTATAAATCAGATCTAGACTACATAACCTACCTAAGCATCTAAAATACTTCTCCATAAGACAGGATCCATATCTCCAAAGAAAGTATTGATCCCTAAGCTTTATTCCTCAAGTAAAATGGTCAATAAGCAGATGTTCACTCACACTTCTTCCCTAATAATTATTCTTTTATGAAATGGTGGGAATATAACTTGTATATCTAGGTAGATATTTCCCTAAATCCTCTCAGGTACATTCTAATGATGAGGATAGCTAGGTTATACTTTAGTATGTAAGATAGTGCATCATATTCATATAAGAGGTTAGATAATAGAAGCATAGTAAGGAGAATTATTGTGAGTAAAGTAGGAATAACTAGTAATTAATTAAAATTTATGGAGTATTCACATAAATTAGATAGAAAGTAAGTAGAACATTATACATGAGAATGCATGCAAGGAACAAAGTAAGAAACACAAGTAACCATAACCAAAGAGTCTTTATTGATTTCTTCAAAACTGGAACTCTATTATTCTTACAAAAATAAGTATATATAGATGATTTTAATCTATGAATATTCATATTATTCTCATAATTAGTGCCAAAAGTGGAGTTTTTTGATATTCTAACCTATTACAAGTCATAGAGATAGGACAAAATAAACATATATGCAACAAACTAAGTACATAACACACAAATATAGACAAATATTATGCACAACTTTACTATTTGATTTCATCTCCCAACACCTTCCCAGAATTAATAAGGTTGTCTCATCTAAAGATAACATCACAAGATCTTTTGAAATTACACAAAGGGAAGAAGTTGAAGAAGTGGTTAGACTATTAAGAGTTGTAATTTTTCAGGGTGTCCTTTCTAGTTTTTACCTCTTGTACACTATTTAGCCACATTTTCAAGTTTTTAACTAAGTAGCATACCAACCTACCACCATTTTGGGTTTTCAATAGGCTAGCATAACTAGGTGGCCACCTTTTATGGGTTTACAACCATCCTAGTCTTGCTTATCTTACTAGTCATCCCAATACAAAAATGTATCTAAAATTTTACAAAATTGGCACTCTATGTAGTAATTAACTTGATGGAGGTGGAATAGATGTGGATGATGACTAAACATAAGATTATTTAGCCTTATAATGTATATCCTTGCACTAAGACATGACATTTTGGAGTTCTGATGGTGGCTTGTACATAAGAGTGTTGAGAATCTTGGTAACATCATTGTAAAATGGAGATATATCAGTCTTGTAAGCATGCTAGTTGAGCATGACTTCTTGGATCATGTACAATAGGGTGCACATTGGTGTATGCTATACAATGATCAAATTCAAATCCAAGTCATGAGTAATGGTCATGGCTTCCTTGGTGTTGGTGACATTCATTTGAATCTCACCACTCATCTGATCTAGTTTGTTTACCTAATGTTGGGATTGGATACATATTATCACTTAGATTTTCACCCTTTGAGGAGATGTCTTATCTCTCCTCATATAAGTGGCATAATTAAAACACCTCTAGGCTATAAGTGGGCCTATGAATGAGGTGAACCTATAGATAGGGCTATCTCCCTTGATGTACCACTTTGGATCACTACTACACTAAACATTGTGAGGGAAAAGGGAGAGAGAAATTTGGAAAAAAAACTATCCTAAGGGAGGTGATAGATACACCAAATTGATTGATGACTACCAACCAGATACATGTTACACATGAGAAAAAAGGTCTAACTAAACATACACTTCTCAAATCTGCATCTTCTCACATCAATATTACATCATGAGGTTGTGATGAATGTTAAGGCTAGGAGGACTAGACAAGAGGCCTAAAATGGCACTATTTGAATAGACTAACTCATTCAACCTTGACACATTATAAAACACTTCACTATAATTCAAGAAGAATTTTTCTAACTACAAATAGGTGAGAGAATGAGACAATAATGCTAAGGAAATAAAAAAGTCATCACTATGGAAAATCAATCATCCAAGTGAACACACTATGCATAGTAATGGAAGAGGTAAAATTCACTAGTATTATTGATCCATGATATAAAAATGACTAGGGCTTTGCCATACTCAACTGGACTATGAGTTAAAAATTCCAAAATGGCTAGTTCTTATAGAACTTGAGAGAGAGAGAGAGAGAGGAGAAGAGATAAGTCCAAAGGTCACAAGGATACTTGTCAATATAAGCAAATGAGTTATATATGCATGGGAAAAAGATGTGAAATGAACCATGTAAGGTCAAGAAGCACAAGTGTCAATCTAAGGCAAGAAACTCATAAAAAGTGGAATGAAATTTCCTTTGATGGCTCAAAAAACTACCATCATTATTCACCTCTATTTAAACATCCCAAAACTAACTAGGGATAGGTATGATGACTGGAATGAGAGGGAAGGCTTTTAGGAATGCCTCTTTATGAATTAGTTGTAGTCTTGGTCATCTAGAATCTGTATACACATAATATTTTTAACTTTTATCAATTTCTAACACTTTACATCTTGTAAGAACCCATCATGACTCAATCTCTCTGAGTACATGCCTCAATGGGTGCACCAAGAAAGGGATGGGCAGACCTTTAGTGCTTCAAAATATTGTTGTCCCTTATTTCCACATTATTCTTAATCCATTCAACTCCTAAAACCTTTCCCTAAGCTATTTCTCCTCCTTACACATTCCTCTAGTCTTTTCCACTTTTTATCCTTCTTCTCTTTGCTTTACACCCTTTTTACCTATTTAGTACACTAGGTCAACCTAGTTGACCTAGTGTATTTTGGGGTCACTTTAGCTCTTTTTAATTGTTTATCTTCTGACTGATCTAGCATATATTTTAGGCATTATCCTGAGAATGTACTAGGTCAACTTGGTTGACCTATCATAGCTGACATGTCCAAATGATTTTTGGGTGAGATAGTATTATATATACAAGGCCATTTTAGTCATTATAAGAATATGAAATAAAGAGTTATTATTCTCTTGTGCTTCTTCACAATTTGCTCTTCCACCATTCTAATTTAGGAGTCTTAATTTAGGTTTTTTATTTTAATAATCTTGTCTTATGGATAGATCTTGGATGCTTTGGCCTAATAAATTGATCCTTACAAACCAAAATAACCTCTTACAAAGCCCTATTGACCAAGGGAGAGATTAAATTGTGATGGGTTCACATTCAAGTAAATGCATTCTAACTTTATTGTCCTCTCTTTTAGTATATTTAAGTAGCATAAGTGTTGTCTCGAATAATATTACTATTCATATTCTATGTATTAAGGTGTTACTCATACTTTATTTGAAGTTCCCTATACATAATTTTCTTTGCATCTAACCCCTCACATTATGCCACAATATTTGGTGAGAAATATTTTAGTTTAATTTTCTTGTTATTAGATTATATTACATTCTTGTTTATTAGTATAAGTGAATATCAAATCATAGGACTCTTTTAGGCTTGTTATGTGATTGTGTTAGACTATAGGCTTTAAAACCCTTCCTATCATAATGTGTTGTGACAAGTGATACAAGTGATCCCCTAATCAGGTCTAATAGATCCCCATATTGGTCATGCTTCCACTTAATAAGTGTATACCCAATCATAAGTATAAGTGTGCTCAATCTTATCCAATCCAAGATTAATTCATTATGCATCATGCAATTCTAATTTCATACATTATGGTGAACCTGACATGAATCCAACTCTTATTGTATTTATTCACTTTTATTTCATTTATTTCATTATTTTTTCATCATTTATATCATATATTTTGACATACTAGTTCAATTATGTCATTACATTTTTATTTTTCTTTATATCCAAGAATAAATAACTAGATCGAGCAGCTCGACCTAGTATAGGTTTTTATCACTTTTCAAAATACTAATTCATCTTACTAGGTTGACTCGGTCTACCTAGTGTATTTGCATTCACTTTGCAGTAGTTTATATATAGCCCAATCAATTAGCTTGACCCAGTATAGATTCTAGTTTTTAGACTTTTAAATCACTACTAGGTCAACCAACTTGACCTAGTAAATTTACAGACTTCCAATCTAACTGACTAGGTTGACCTAGTGCATTTTCAACACTTCTTCAATAGATTTTTGTATTGCTTAGTCAACTAGATTGACCCAATTTACAATTTTTTGATCAATAATTTATATCTTTGAACCATCAAAGTGAGTTTATATTTTTCTATATCTATCTATTTTTAAACTTTATTTTCAATTTTGTAGCCTTCAAAACTACCTCTACACAACCAACTAGATTGACTTGGTTGACCTAGTTCTATGTCCTATTTTCTATCTAAAATAACTAGGTCAACCTTGTTGACCTAGTAGGTTGTCCAAACCCTACTTTCAATAGTGCTAGCTCAACACTCTTAACCTAGTTCTATTTATTGTGCATATAGTTTTTTCACTATACCTTGTTTCAAAGTTGAAATTCACCTTATATGCTAATCACATCTTTTATTTTAGCTATTTGCATTATTAGAATAGTTCACATATTCTATATAGGAGGTTTTTAATTAACTTCTTTGTTTCACTATTTGTATTTTATGCATACACAACCCAACCACTTAACATCAAAAAGTATTTTAACATTTGATTACCTAGGCTGACCTGCTTGGATTTCATCACCAAGGGGGAAGCTGAATTGATACTCTACTCAAGTATAAATCATGGTTAATGGTATATTTTGGCTAATCACCCAATACTCTTATCATTTTGATGTGTGAAGTAAGGGGGTAGGCCCTAATACCAAGCCTGTATCATTTCCACTATAGTCCCTTTCATCCTAAACTCACCTAAAACCATCTATAGATTCATATTTAGTACCTTATTTACAACCAAATTTCTATCATTTAAAATCATTCTTAAATAATCTAACATTCTAGGTTAATAAATTAGTATCTTTACTTTCCAAGTTATTTGATTTCTCTTTGTTCAATTATGTGCACAAGAACTCACACTAGCCAGTATTAGTGCAAGATTTTTGCTTTGTGTGCTTTAATTGGATTGGCTAGCACAAATCTAATTGATTATTTATTTACTTTCAATATTCACTTTCTTGGATTAGCTACAAATTATCTTGTTTTACTCCTTATCTTACTATAAATCTTTTATTTTTCCATGTTTATTATACTAGGTTGATCTAGTTGACCTAGTAATATCTCAAACCCTATTCTCTACCCCTGTTCACTATACTGGGGCAACATGGTTGACCCAATACAGTCTGCAAGTCTTATTTTTACACTAGGTCACCCTAGTTGACCTAGTTTTATTTCTCGTTATCCTTGTTTATCAACTTAATTCTCTATCTCTTTCATTTTGCATTCCATTCATTTCTCTTTAACCAAAATGATATCTCCTATCATAATCTTTTTGGATAGTCTTAATCCATTTAGATCCTATATGTGATGTTCATTTCTCCCTTTCTTTTCTTCCCAAGAGAATTATCACTCTTAGGGTACCTCTTCTCCTCCTTCATCTTTAAATTATCACATGGTTCAAATAACACCTCAAGATGAAGTTGATGGATTCAATCCTTTTTACACCTATCAAGAAACTTCTCAAAATATTCAAATCAATGTAAGAGTGATTGACACAAGTTTGCTTAATAATCACACTAACAATAATTCTTATTGTAATCCTCCCCACACCAATTTGGGGAGTTTTCCTTCTAACACTAACCCACCACTTGATACAACCCAAAGATTATCTCAAGTAATTCAATAAATGAACATTATGAAAAACTCTAATACAAATCAAATGATGCAACTTCAACAACACTTAATCAATGTGACTAATCAACCTCTAATCATGCATCCTCAATCTAATCCTAACTACATTCCTCCACCTCTTAGAGATGCCTCAGGTAATGTTATTCCTCAGCCAATAATAAATAAAAATATGCTTCAAAAAATTTAAAATGAGCTTTTCTCTCCATTTATTATAGCTATTTACATTGGTAACATATCACCAACTATCAATTATGATGGGACTAAAGACCCTACCTCATTTCTTAAAGCCTTTGGTAATCTCTACAAATAATGGATCCAAACTAATACATTTTCCACTACTAAAATCTTAGTTAAAAATTTTATTGGTGATGTATTAGAATGGTATAATCAATTACCTCAACATTATATTTAACAACTTGAAGATTTGGTCAATCTTTTAGTTAAATAATTTCAAAAAAATAATGTTCTTGAAAATTGTCTTAGCCATTTCATCAATTCTAAGTAAACTCATAACAAATCGGTTCATGACTTTATTAAAATATGGATATCCCTAGATCATAAAGCTGATCATAATATGTCTGATGATAACTTATTAAAACCCTTTACCACTGTTTAACTCCCACTCTTCAATACAGGGTTTTAACCTTTTCTCCTCAAACTCTTAATGAATCTCTTAACCAAGATAAATGGAAAGACTTTATTATGAATCAATTTGAACCTAATTCTAAGATTCTTAAAGGATCTTTCCAAACATCCAATTCTATCACTAGTAACACTTTTAACTCCAAATTAGAAGTTTCTAAAAATGATATTCCTTTACCATCTCACATACCTATTTTGGTACATCAAATGAGATAATTTTTACCACCCTCTAAACATTTCATATATCCCAATGCTCCTCATAAGTGGTATGATCCCAATATATTTTTTTGGTTTCATGTTGACATTGGAAATTATCATGAATCTTGTAGAGGGATTTATAAATGTGTTATTTCTTACATGCTTGGTGATTCATTTGACTATCAAACCATGATCAAACATCATTGTCAAGAGTACACTAATGTTTATAAAAAAAAACAATCCTCTAAGGCTTATACATCTAATAACCAAAAATATTATTCCCATAATCAATCAACTTCTAAGTATGTTTGTGAAATTGATGTTAATTATGATCAATACTTTAACAACTCTCAATATGTCAATATGGCTATATTTAACTATCATCAAAACCTTGACCACAAAGATCCTATTACCAAGCCTAAGAAACCTTCTTTGGATGAATGATTTCTTATTGATACCACTATCATCAATATTGAATTAGAATAACCTAAGGAACAACTTCCTATTTTTTATCCTCTAACCACATGTATTCCTTCAAAGTATAATGTGTCTTCTAAAACCTGTGGCTCTTCTTCTAAATCTCATTAGAATTTTCTCAAAGAACTTAAATCTATGCCATGAAATATTCCTCTTATGGAGTTGGTTTACAATTTACCTTATCATCAAAAATTTCTTATGAAACAAGTCCAAGAGATTGAATATCTATCTTAATTATAGGAAGAACCACCTTCTATTGATTCTCAACCAACTAAAATTAATACCATCAAATCTATGTGTCCTTCAAAACCTTCCTTTGAATTCCATTAATACCAACCTCATTAATGATGAAATACTCTTTCAAGTTGATTTTCTACCTCTCTTCATCAAAATATCGATTAATACCAACCTCATTCAAAAAGTTTTAGTTGACAAAGTCTCTAGTATTAATGTAACCTCTTTCTAGCTTCTACAACAATTTAGTTATAATAAAAGTCATCTTAAATAAACCTATCTTACTTTTCATGGTTTTGACAAGAATAATGAAAAGACACTTGGTTGTATATGTCTTCCCTTAACCATTGGTCCTAATACCATTCAAACCAAACTCATGGTTCTTGACCTTATTTTATCTTATAACATATTCCTTAGTTGTCCATGGATTCATCGAATGAGGGCCATTACTTCTTCTAATAGTCAATGCATTAAATTTATCTATAACAAAAAATTCTATAAGCATGAAGCTAATCCTAACCCATGGAGTATCTAATTACCTAATCCTAAATCACAATATCATATTATTATGATACCTAAAATTAACAATGTTCCTTTACCTAAGTTCATCAATATGAATCTTGATTTATAAGTTACTCTTGAAGATTTTGATGATGATAAAGCCCAATGAATTACAATGTACTTGAAACACCACCAAATTACCTCCATATAATTTAGAATGGCTTCCTCCCTTTATTTTACCTAGGGATCATAGCATTCCTCTCATGAATGAGATTATTGATTTTCCCCTCCATGTAATGCTCAAGAGCCATCTTTACTTAAAGATGTTTTTACTTGAAATTATTTCAGAGTAGCTAAATTATTTCAAGATCCTCTCACCATGTCTCCTAAAACATTTATTAATATTGGGATTTAACCTTCTGAGTATCTTCTTGAATCCTAAGAATGTATAATTTCTCCTACATATGATGATAACTATATCATAGCCCAATCTCAATCAAGAGACTTGGATGTCTTTCATTATCAAAAGACCTTAGGCCAAATTCATTCTTTTAATCAAGATGTGCATAAAATTTTTGTAGATAAACACTTAGAACTTGAGGGTTAGGTTCTCCCTATTAATCATCCTCTTATTGATTCTCCTTGGGTGGTAGAACAACCTACACATTCTGAACCTTCAAAATTAGCTTCTCTTTCTTTACCTCCTTTGGATCCTCCCAATGAATCTAATCCTTCTACCTCTTCCAATTCATCTAATTCTTATACTCCTAAAATCACACTTAATGTCAAGGTAACCATTGTTCATCAAATACATTCTGAATATGATCATCATGGTAACCAAATTCTAGATCTAGAAGTAGATGTTGAGTATTGTGGTCCTCTTCCTACTCTGCTTAGTGATGAAGCTATTCTTGAATTACTATATGCTTGGGAACCTCAAATCCCCTAAAAACATCATAAACTTAGACATTTTAAAAACTAAACTCCTCACTTCAACAAATTTATCATTAACATTGATCCTAAAACTAATCCAATTTCATCCTTACCCAATGCACCATACCACTTTCAAGATGGTAATGCCATGCTTATTGAAAAAGAAACTCATATTGAATATGGTACTCCCTCTTGCCCTAGACCAATCATAGTTTCTAAAGAACTTCCAACTTCTAAACATGATAATTTTAGTCTATTCTTTGATAAGTATTAAGAGGCATTCAGATGGTCTTACTAAAACATGTCTAACATTGACCCTAACATAGTGGTCCATAACATCATTACATATCCTAATGCCAAACATGTGCATCAAAATCAACACAAATTTCCTCATGAAGTTACCAACTTATACCATAAGGAAATCATCAAATTACTCGATGCTAAATTTATTAAACCTATGGATTATTCTAAATGGGTTTCTAATATTGTTCCTACTTGGAAAAAATTCACTATGGTCATTCGTATTTGCATTGATTTCCACAATATTAATCTTGTTTGTCCTAAAGATGAATTTCTTTTTCCTTCAATAGATGTTATTATTGATTCCATGACTAGATATGAAATGTTATCTCTTATGGATGATTTTTTGAGGTATAATCAGATTCATATAGCTTTTGAGGATGAACACAAGACTAATTTCACCATAGAATGGGGTTCCTATTGTTATTTAAAAATTCCCTTTGATCTCAAAAATTTTAGGGCCACTTACCAACATGCAATGACTCATATATTTCATGACCTCATCCATAAAATTGACAAAACATACATGGATGACCTTATCACCTAATCCAAGCATCGTAAAAACCACATTTCCAGTCTTACCATCATCTTTGACCATCTCCTTAAATATAAAGTCTGACTTAATCCTTTCAAATGTGTTTTTAGAGTTACATCTAGAAATTTTTTAGGTTTATTAGTCTCTCTCCATGGCATTGATGTTGATCTAAACCAAGATTAATGCTATTATTAACATGCCCATTCCTCGCTCTATTCTTGATATTCATACCTACTTAGGTAAACTTGGTGTAATTAGATTATTCATTCCTAAGATGCCTTATCAAATTCACTCCATTAATTCCCTTCTTAAAAAGGGTATAACCTTGGAATGGATAAATCTATGTGAAAGAGCATTTGACAATATGAAAGAGTCATTGCTTCATTCACCTATACTTCATCCTCCTTCTAATGATAAACCTTTGATTATTTATAATTATTACACACCTGTTTTAGTTGGGTCAATGCTTTCCTAACATGATAACATAGTTAAGGAGTATGCCATATACTATATTAGCTGAGGCCTTATCAATTATGAAACACATTATACTAAAATTTAGCATGATTACCTTGCTATCTATTTTACTTCTAAAAAGATTCATCACTACATGATTTACCAAACCACCTATGTCATCATTCATTATAACCCCTTCATCATTTCTTCTCCAAAGCATTTATTCTAGGAGATAAAATTGGCAAGTGGATGGTCTTAGTAGTATAATTCAATCTTCATATTATCATGCAAAAAGCTATCAAAGGGAAAGTCATAGCCGACCAAATTGCCACAACTCCTATTCTAACCACTTCTTCCATTCAAGATAACCTTCTATATGATAATATACTTTATATTGAATCTCTTAATCAAGAGATTAGTCTTAAACATTATTTTCATAGCTTTACTACTGATCTTGAAGCTAATCAACTTGATGAGTTTTTCCCTCCCTCTGGTACTACTAAAGTAGAGGTAGTTATTAAAGAGCTTCCTAAAATTCATGTTTAATTACATGAGGATACTTGGACCCTCCACTTTGATGGTGCTAAATGCCTTTAAGTAGATGGGGAAAGTTGCATTCCCACTAGTCCTCTTGGTAAGATCATTCCTTTATCTTTCTATTTTACATTTGATGTCACCAACAACATGGCCAAGTATGAATCTCTTATCTTAGGTATGAGAGATGCTCTTGATTTAGAAATAGAATACCTTCATACTTTGGGTGATTCTTAACCCATTTTTCATCAAGTTAGTGGTGCCTATCAATGTAAAAGTGAAAACTTTATCACCTATCATCAAATTACAATCAATATTGCTAAGAATTTTGTCTCTTTCATAATTAAACCTATTCCTAGAGATCAAAATTACATTAGTGATTCTCTTGCCTCTTCAACATCTCTTTTTCATCCACATCAAGTTCTTTCAATCCTTCTTTTATCATACAAATAATCAAATCCCCATCATCTACTCACTCTATTAATTTACTTATTTTCCACATCAAAGCTATCACCATTTGATAATGCCAGTGGTATCAAGATCTCATAAAATCATTAAAACATCAAACCTATCCTCTTGACTTAGATTCTCATGAAAATACACATCTCTGAAAACAAGCTTTCAAGTATGTATTTCGACATAACATCCTTTATTATCATAATGCCAAAGGTACCTTTCTCTATTATGTCATGAAATATGAGGTCCTCCTCTACTTGAACAAGCACATGGGGGCATTTTTGGTGGTCATTATAGAAAACATGTTATAACTCGTAAATGCCTACATATGGGTTACTATTGACCTACCCTAGAAAAGGATGCTATTAAATATGCTAAAAAGTGTAATCCTTATTAGCCTCATAATGATCTCATTCATTTTACACTAGATTAAATTCAAACTATAGAATCTCCTTTGCCATTTTCCACATGGGGATTCGATCTCATTGGTAAACTTCCTCATTCCCAAGATGGACACACCTTTATTTCATCACTATCAAATACTTAACCAAGTGGGTAGAAGCCATGCCCTTTATCCTATCATATCTAAATTAATTTTAAACCAAATAATTCCCCATTTTGGCATTCCTCAGACCATCATTTCTGATAATGGTTGTAATTTTAAAAATAAACATGTTAAACAACTTTGTACCAAATTTAAAATTAATCACAAATTTTCTACTCCTTATCATCCACAGTGTAATGGTCAAGTTGAGGCCGCTAACAATATTCTCAATAAAATATTTCAAAAGATAATTGTGAAATCCACATGGATTGGTATATTCATCTTAATCCTTCACTTTGGGCCTATCAGACTAGCATTCATACCACCACTAGGGCAACTCCATTTTCTCTAGTCTATGCTTATGAGTCAATTTTTCTTTTTGAAGTTGAGCTTCCTTATCTTTGCATATCTCTTCATGGAATCATTCCTAATGAGGAATTATGTGAATATTTCATTCATGTTCTTGATCTACTTGATGAATTTTTCCTCTCTACCTTAAAACATAATCACCAATATAAGGCTCACATTGCCTGATAACTTAACAAACCTATCAAAATCTGCACATTTAATGTTGGTGATCTTATCCTTAAATTAGACTACACTAATGACAAAGAAGGTAAGTATGCCAAAAAATGGTAGGGCCCATACTTATTTAAATATGTTCTTGGTCCAAGTACCTACCACTTTCAAACTAATGAAGGCCATGTTTTCAAAGAACCCATCAATGCTCAATTCCTAAAAAAATACTTTGCCTAATCATTTAATTCTTATTATGCTTTATAACTATATCTATCTAATAATTTTTGTAGGTTACTTAAACATGGATCTGTCTCTTTATAATAGTTCCCTCTTGTTCATAAACTTTTAGTCCTCCCTTTTCGTCTTTTGGTTTATTGATGTACCATAGTCTTCATTATTTTATTTTTCATTCTTCTTTTTATTTGCTAATTTTGATTTAGCACCCCTTGGGTTATTCTTTTTTGAGTTTATTTGTAATACTATGGATAAGACCTATCATCCCTCATAAAACCACCATATTTCATCTTATTTTCTTTTCTTTTTTGTTGCTTTCCAATGTTTTTTCACCATCCTTTGTATTTTTCTTTTGTGAGGTACTTTGTAAAAAGGTTCCCTCATTTTCCTTTTCTCTTGCTTATTATCACCCTCATGGGTCTCTCTTTTATGATTTGTTGTGTAAGACCATGGATACAACCTGGCCCTCCTCATAAAATTACCATTATTTTCATCTTCTTGATCCTTGTTCTTAAACTTTAGGTTTTGCTTCTTTTACTAGATGGAATTTTCAAACAATCTATGTTAGCATGTTTTCCTTCATTTCCCTCTTTCTTTTGACAAGGAATAACACTTTGCTATCATTTTATCCCTCTTTTTTCCATTTGTCACTTTATTTTTTTCAATTTGAAGTAATTTAAATTGTTCCATATGTCATTCCTCTTGATTTCCCCTTTCTCTCATCTCCACATTGGATAAAATAAGGTCAAATTCAAGATAGCACTTTTATTTCACCTAGATTTATGATACTCTTATATCCCATAAAATTTGAAGTTTCTTTATCTTAGAAACCTTATCTAATGTTTTAAAATGAAATTCATCATTAGCACCCATGTTTAGTTTTCCAAATCTGTATGGAGAAGGAATCCAAAAAAAATATCAAGAAAGTTAAAATATGAATCATTTGAAACAAAAGGAAATGATATCTAAAAGGCAACATACAAATCTCAAAAGTTAAAACACACCAAAAGATGTGATTACAAGCACATATATTATCTCTAATTAAAGCTCAAACTCCACAGTTAGCTTCACATAGATCTGAAGTCCTTTAAGGTATGGTAGGCTAGTAGATTAGAATAAGGGAATTCAAAAAAATCTATGGTGTTACCTACTTTCTCATACAAGTACCCAATATTTTTAATAGATAAATGGTTCTATAATAGGTCCTAAAGAATGAGGAAAACATCATGGGGAGGTAGGTTCATTTTAATTTTATTACATATAGCCCTCATGGGATGATCTATATACTCCATTTGTTGATCCAAGACTTGTGTAACTAAGAAAAGTTCTTCAAAGTCCTTAAGGTAAATAGTCATCTTGTTTTGACAAACCAAATTTGAGTGTTTTGAATTCAATAAATATTTTATCTACCTTGGTTTTTCCTTCATTCTCCCCTCCACCCATTTCATTTTCCCCCCTTTATAGACAAATTGTGATTCCAAATCTATTTTCCCTCTTCTTTAAATTCCTTAATCTTCATTTCTTAAAAACATGCTAGCACTACTTTGTTTTATTTTTATCTATCTTTAGATGCAAAACAATATGTTTTATTAATTTTAGATCATATTATTCACTTCAATTTACATTTACTAAACTTAATTTACCTTCTTTTTCCCATTTATCATGGTTTTGTTGTCCTGCTATTGTGGACACCTAAGTTCGTACCCCTTTTCTATTATTGAGTGAGATATGGATTGTTACTACTCACTCATCAATGTTTTTTTCCCTTTTATGCACTTTTTTCCATTATTGAACAAGATGTGGATTATTACTGCTCACTCATCAATGTTATTTTACCATTTTGTTTTTGTTTTTACCATTGATTTATCTTGCTTATCATTCCTTTTTAAACATGTATCCATGGTTTGAATTGATGAGTTTGCCTTTTCTTACTTAAGTTTTAGTTGTTTTAATTTTTTGATCTTTAGTAGCCTTAGTTTTTTAGTTACCAAATTTAATCTTATTTGACTTTGTCATTTGGTCTAACATAGCACTTATCACCTAGCTTATAAAATTCCCAAGTATGTATTGTCCACATAGCACCAGTTATCTTGGCTTTTCTTGCATTTTTAAAATTTTTCCCCTTAGTTTTTTATTTATTTTTGGTTTTGTTAAAATTAGTCTCTATGCCCTACATAATCAAAACTAAAAAAAAAAATTGATAATCATCCCATGCTAAAAGGTAAGTCAAAGTATGCATTAGTTTAAATTTTTAGTTATTTACTTTTTAGATTAGTTTCCCTTTCTGTCATTTACTTTCAGTTATTTTATGCTTTTGAAAATACTACAAATTTTTTTTAGTAGTAGTGTTGTGTGTGTCCTTATATTCTTTCTCATAGCACCATCCCCTATTACACCTTAGTGACATGTGATGATCTTTGAGTGGGGAATATTTATACACATAATATTTTCAACTTTTATCAATTACTGATGCTTTACATCTTGTAGGAACCCATCATGACTCAATCTATCTAAGTGCATGCCTTAAGGGATGCACCAAGAAAGGGGTGGGTATACATTTGGTGCTTCACAAGATTTTTGTCCCTTATTATCACATTATTCTTAATCCATACAGCTCTTAAAATCTCTTCCTAAGATATTTCTCCTCCCTTACCTATTCCTTTAGTCTTTTCCTCTTTTTATCTTTCTTATCCTTACTTTACACTCTTTTTACCTAATCAGTAAACTAGGTCAACCTAGTGTATTCTGGGGTCACTTTAGCTCTTTTGAATTATTTGTCTTCTAGCCAACCTAACACAAATTTTAAGCATTAACCTAAGAATGTATTAGGTCAACCCAGTCAACCTAGTACAACTATCATGTCTAAATGATTTTTGGGTTAGATACTCCTATATATATATAAGGTAATTTTAGTCATTATAAGAATATGCAATAAAGAGTTCTTATTCACTTTTACTTCTTCATAATCTACTCTTCTACCATTCTACTTGATGAGTCTTGGCTTAGGTTTCTTATTTTGGAGAATCTAGTCTTGTGGATAGGTCTTAGATGCTTTAACCTAACAAAGTGATCCTTACAAACCATAACAACCTCTTAAGAATCCCCATTGGCCAAGGGAGACATTGAATCATGATGGTTTTACATTAAGGTAAGTATATTCTAACTTTATTATCCTCTCTTTTAGTAGATAAAAGTAGTATAAGTGTTGTCTCGAATATTACTCTTCATATTCTAAGTATTATAGTATTAATCATACTTACTTTATTTGAAGTTCCCTATATATATTTCTCTTTACATCTAACCCCTCACATTATGCCATAAGCTTTGGTGAGCACTAGATTAGTTTAATTTTCTTGTTATTAGAATAGTTTACTTCCTTATTTATTAGTATAAATGAATATCAAATCATAAGACTCTTTTAGGTCTGTTGTGGGATTATTTTAGATTTTAGGCTTTAGAACCCTTCTTATCATGATGTGTTGTGACAAGTGATCCCCTAATCAGGTCTAGTAGATCCCCATATTGGTCATTATCTTTCTTAAAATTGTATACCCAATCAAAAGTGTAGGTGTGCTTTGTCTTATCTGATCTAAGATTAATTCATTATGCATCATGTAATTCTGATTGCATACATAATCATCTAGGAATGAACCATCACCATCTACAATCTAAGAAAATGCCTCATCCACACACCTTACACACTTGGCTTCCAAAAATCATCAATTTTCTATGAAAATTCATAAAATGAAGTGGATGAAATTTTAAATACCTCCCATGACCTTATAAGCATCAGGAACATGTTAAAATCAGCTCACTTTAAGTTTTCCACCAATCTCAATAGCTTGGTCAGTATGCCAATTTTGACTGGCTGAGATGAAGCATCTAGTTGAGGCACTTAGGATTTTTTCCAAGGAATTAAATTGACATGGGGAGTTATATTAAGTCCTAATATTCCCTTTCATGTGATTGGCATCTCTTGGAACCTACATAACACACAAAATAATCAAAAATACCCTATTTTATACTCCATCTATATAATTTTGTACAACTTAAAAGGATGGGAAGGATTCTACAATATTCCCATATAATTTTCAATAACTTTAATGTTCAAATTAGTTCATTATAATATCTTTCCATCTCTATTTCCTCCATCAGGTCAATAACTATGTTTTATAAGGTTTTAAGCCTATTTTATCCTCTTAAGCATTTTTCACAAAAGTAAGATGTTGGAAATGATTAAAAATACCACTATAGTAGATTTTAAGACCTCTATAAACTTCTCCAAACTTATTATATTACCATGCATAGACTCAAGTGAGATGGAACACTTTAACATGGCCTATCAAGCTTTTTCTTCCACTTTACATAGGTTTGAGTTATCTTTGAGCCAAAAGGATTACCTCCTTGTAATTCATATGCATTATATATACTTTTACACATCTTAAATGACATTATACACATTTCCAAATGGATTATATAGACAGTCTCAAGGTATAAGTGGAAAAGACTCCATTTGGCTTCTAGGTCTCAACCCTACTTAACATACTTGACCGCAACACTAAAGGCTTAGACAATTCAATTTAGTTTCTCCACTCTTTGTAAGGTTTTCCATGTTGATGTATATGTAATAAAATCTTCCACACTTTATTTCAATTTTCAAATAGATCATAGTACACCCTTTCATCTCTTATTGTCAAGATTGTAGGTTTTGCTCATAAAAGAAGTGCCCTCTGTCTGAGACAAAACAAAGGGAACTTACCTTATTATCTTAGACCAAAATAATATTATAGGATATTATTAAATTTTTTATGAAATTACACATAAAATTCCATATTTCTATTAGGTCATTTGCCCCTCCAACCTCTCCAAAACCTAAAATAGACTCCTAGAAGGTAGACTGTGTGCAAGGTTTGGGGTATAGGTTATATGTTACAACATTAGAGATACATTTATACTCTATATACATCATGGTGGTGTAATTAAAAAATTAGTATTATGATGGATATATTCTAATCATTATTCTTCCCTCAAAACTTTCATGTACCCTTCATATTCTTTGCTTAGTTAGGACTGAATATAATATGACAATGACTATGTATTACATCATTGGGATATTTTATATGCTTGTTTTATATTGTATGAGGGTGTAAAAATTCTATAAAAACCTTGGACAAAGTGTTTCAATCCATTTCATCACCCCAATCCTCTACACACCTCTTTATACTCCTTGACTGGTCAAGACTATGTACAACATTGACTATATTTTGCTCTAAGGCTCTATACCAATAGGTGTCCTACATAGATAGAGATTGAGAAAATGTTTAAATTACCCCCAATATTATATTAGGATCATATTATACTTATTTATACCATTTTTTTTGTGTTTGAGCTATATACACCTCGATAAACCCAATTCATTTGCTTTCTGCCCCTCATAGTCAACTACAATTAACTATGTGGGGTCTTATAGGTGTCTTATATATGATATAGGCCTTGAATAATATTAATACCACCATCCTTTAAACTCTAAAAACCATGATATAATTGCACTTACCTTATATTCTTGGAGTGAGGTCTATTATCAAAGTTATCTAGCCTACTCTCTATGGTGATCCTGCAACCAGCACGTAGGTGCACATTTTATGATGCAAAGAGGCCTATAGTTAGACATGTAGGAGATATTTTATGTCCTGACTTATATGGATAGCCCTTGAACATTATTATGTTTCTTGTCTCCACCTATGACCATTTAAAAGTGAAGGAATGGCCCAATACTTCCAACTTGGGTGAAAAAGGTTTCCTTGGGTTCAAAACTATAAGTGATTACTACTTTAAATTAGTGTATGAAAATGCAACTTTAGACCTTCTAATAAACATCCTCCCTTCATCATTTATCCTCATAAATTTTCATATATTTTGTCTCATATATGGGATACAAGGAAATCACATTAGAATGCATCAAAACACTTGACAACCCTATTGTAAGATATCTATAAAAAGTCTTAGACCCCTGTTTTCACCCTTTAGGGATAAAGGGCCTGATTTTATAGTCATCTTATTAAATATGGTTTAAAAATATATTTTGTCAATATATATTCTCAAAAATGTCTACAATTATCTATAAATAACGTTAAGACTTTAAGGAGGGCTTCAACTCATGATCCAACACTTTAAAATGGCACTACAGTTCTTTGCTAGATCACCTTTAGATGAACATTTTTTTTGTTTGTAGGTAGTGAGTACAATCATAAATAGTGTGTGTTGCATTTTACCTTCCAATTTATCTTTACCTATTTCAATTATTTAAAATAGGCTATTATTACTCCTTAGGACCTTGTTACACTTAGGTGTTTTTATTCCAATGTGATTTTCTTCCTCTATGGCACCTATAGGTGCATGTTCATGGTGACTATGAGCATATGTTTCACATGAATAAAATAGTATTATTTTTACACTCTTTTGAGGATATAACTTGTTGTATCCCACTTATAAATACATATACATTATATTTAAACATTTACTACACCTACTTGAGCATGATAGATAACTTCATACACATGACTGCAAGTGAGAAAGGGTAAGGAGTTGACTATGTGCATGATAAAGACTAAAATTTTCATCCAAACATGATGTTATGAGACTTAAAAATGAAGGTATATGATCAATATGGAACTAATACATGGTAAACCCCATACCTTACTCACATGAAACCCTTTCATAAAACCAAACATCTACAAAGAAGGCAACTTGATCAAGACTTCACATGGTGGCACCCTTTTATAACATGAGATGATTTAATTATAAAAACATCATGGAACATGAAAATATACATTGGTATCATCTTAAAAGAGATAAAAAATACTCTAGAGTCAACATTACCAATTGGTGTATATGGACTTATCTAAAATGGAGTGAAATCTATAGGGTGCATAGATTAGCAAGCATAAAAACATTGTCAACTTCATAAGGATGGTTCATAAAGAACAAACCACAATTATTCAAAATATTTTTATGTAAATTAATCTATTTTATTTTAATTTCACCTCCCAATGAATTTTTACCTAGACTTTCTCTAATTTTCTATACCTAGCATAAACATGTTAACTGGTTTTGTGTGTCTAAAAGGGTGAAGGAGTAGAATGGTTTTATCTCAAAATTATAACTTATAGAGAATTTTAAACATGGAATTAAGATTTATTAATTTTTAGATACATTCCATGGCCTTCTCCCATGTGTCACTTTCCCCCATAGGTCGTATAAGTGCTAAACTGTTATCTTTTCCTTAGAAAACTATTCTTTCTTCTAAATAACCTATCACTGTCAATTATGAATAGTTGATTTAAGGATTAATAGGACACATGGAATGTGACATCACCCTTTCTACATCTTCATACTTACCAAGGAAGCTATATAACTCATTTAATACTGATTTATGACCTCAAAATAACTCAAAATGTTATAAGGACTAAAATGACTAATAACCAAGGCTAATATAACATGAAATCACACTAAATGACCTATAATACACCTTAATAAATATATATTAGACCCTTAAAACACATAAAATCAAGTTTTTACCTATAGGGATCCTAATTTGACCTATAGTGTCAAATTTGGTCAATAAATTGGTGACTCATAGGGGTGGCATGCCTGCTATGCTAATTAGACTAGTAGACTTATTAGTCCATTAGGATTAGGGAGTCATCTAAATTCTAAAACATAAAGAGAGGACTTTGATCACTTGGAAACCATGCTTTGATCAAGATAAGGCCACTTGACTACCTCAACCACATAAAATAAAGGACACACATAAAACAAAGCTAACAAGATAACAAGACACACACACACACACACACACACACACACACACACACACACACACACACACACACACACACACACACACACACACACACACACACGCACACACACACACATGTGCTCATGGCACTTAGGGAAATCAAGAAAAAAAAAACTATTAAGCACATCTATAAACTAATCATACCTCCTTTCCAATATCAAAAGAAAAGCTTCTAGAATATCCCTCTTAGTGAGATTAATCATGGTGCTAAGCATGTTGCTCTTTGGATTGAATACTTGGTAGATTATACCTTCTTATTTTCACTTCACATGTTATGCTCTCAAGTATACCATCTTAAAATAGGTCTCTAATGTAAAATTATTCATATTGGCCTTGTACCCATACCTCATATTACTACCCACTATTCATCTCGAGATTAACTTACATCTTCTTTGTAGGCATGATTTCAAGAGGAATGGTTTCTTGTTCCTTGAAATATTGAGGCCAATAGAATCTTGTTTTGACCTCTAAAGGTTGAGGTGAAATTTTCTCTTTCTCATCTATGACATTTTGAAAAATGTCATCTTACTTACCATAACTTTTAATCATCTCTAAAGAAGTTTTAGACCCCTTGAGAGACTCAAACACATTGAAATTATTTTCAAACTACTACCACAAGTCCTCATCTTTTCTTTGATTATCATCATGAAGGGGAACAAAAAGAGAATCTTTTTCATCCTCTTATTTATAATATAAATGGACTTCATCCAATATTTATTTTTTGACACAAGGAAGGCATTCTTCATTATCAACCAAACAAGAAGACTCAACATAAGGAATCACCTCTTTTTTAGCACTTAGGACCTCTTTAGGGAACTCAAGTTGTATCTCAACTATCATATCCTGATTTTATTTCTCAAGGGATAAAATATCTTCAATATCCTTCTCCTTTTTGATGATGCCAAGACTAGGCATCTTAAAATTAGGTGACTTAGCCTAATGAGGTTGTCAAGGAGTTGTACTTTCTTCAAGCAAGAGTTATAAATTTTACTCAACCAAATTCTATTTAGGTTCCCATACCATAGGTCCATAAAGGCAAAGGGTGATGGGATGAGGACAAGATGAACTAGTTGGTAGAGGTGGAACATAGGTCTCAAAAATAGATTGAGAATGTAATGGAGGAGATTCTTGAGGAAGGGTAGGTAGACATTGGGATAAAATAGCTTGGTTATCTTCCTTCCACTTGAAAATAACTTCATTGAAATATGACCCAGCTTGAGCACTCTCTTAAGGGAGGTTATATGGGGTGTGTTTAGGCATAGTATCTTCTTTTGGCTCTAAACCTTCCATCACACCTTGACTCAATAATTTCATTCTTAACTCTAGATATTTAATTTGCTTGGTTGTGTTCTCTTGGAAAAGTCTTTCTTGAAGTTGATAGGCACATAATGAGGATGAGGAGTAAAATAGGGTTGACATTGAATACAAGGAGTCTCTTGAGGAAGGGTGGGAGGGACTTGCATAGGATCAAGCTCTTTCTCAACTTCACACTCCTTATCAAGACTTATATCCTCTTTCTTTCCCCATGATTCCACTATCTTATTCCAACTTAGGATTTTAGGTTTAGGAGTCTCTTCTTGAGATGGTGATGTAATTTAATAAGTGGATGAATTGTTCAAGAAAATTGGGATGCCCTTAGGTTTATATTCTCTACCTTATCTCCAACTTGGAATATCATATCTAGGAGTCTCTTTTTGAGGTGGGGATGTACTAAGAGATGGAAATGAAGGATTTAATTCCAATTACTTTGCTAATGATATAGACTATTTCATCTACATATTATCCAACTCAATCTATCTATCAATATTTGCTTCAAAAATAAGGTTTGTCTTCCCAACTCTCTCTTTTAGCTGATTGGGAAAATGATGGCTTTGATAAGCTTGATTGGGATCATGAATATGGGTCAAATATGACTGATAGCTATCTTTTGGAATTTTATATGAAGGGTTATAGGTCTTTTAAGGCTAATTATCATTAATATTTAGCCTATCTTCCAAGGATGAAAACTAAACCACTCACATCTAGAATCTCACTTGTGAGCCTTTTCCAATTGGGTCTCTCAATCGGTGCCCATTCTCTTTTGATCAACTCTAATTCATATCTCATCTTATGAATCAAATTACTAGGAATCTCTAGACCATGTACCCTTTTCATGTAAATATCTATCATGTACCTCTCATAGTTGAAGAGAGTTTTCTTGAAAGTGGAAATGGATTGACTTGAAAAGTTACTAGGTTGAATAGGAGAAGCAAAATATTGATAAGGATAGTTATAGGGTTGATACAACTCATAACATGGCTGATAAGATTCATGTTGGAGTTGATAAACATCATGGAAAGGCTATAAATATTCACACAAAGTTTGATAGGGAATGTCATAAGCTTGAAATGTCTCACCAACTTGTGTAAAATAGTACTCAACACTAAAGTCATCCATGTAACTTCATTAGGAAACAAGAACACAAGTAATGATCATCAATAATATTAAAAATGAATAATTGGGATTCTTGAATAGCTAATGTACCTTTGGAATTATGATTGATGCTTAGATAGATGCCTCCAAAGGCTGATGTATTAAAAGGCAACACCAAAAAACATTCAACTTCTTATACTAAGAGTCCCATTGAGAGTGCCAAAAACTATTGTCACTTGGATTTGTACCCTTTGAGGAGATGTCTCGGATATCCTCATCTAATTTTCAAAATTGAAACATCTCTATGTTGTGGGTGAGCCTAGGAATAAGGCGAATCTTTAGATAGGGATAGCTCCCTTGATGTACCACTTTGGATCACTAGTACACTAGACTTTGTGAGGGAAAATGGAGATAAAAAATTAAAAGAAAACTATCCTAAGGGAAATGATACACCAAATTAATTTATGACTAGAAACTAGCTACATGTTACACATGATAACAAATGACAAACCAAACATACGCTTCTCTAATTTGTATCTTCTCACATCAATATTACATTATGAGGTTATGATGAATGTTTAGGCTAAGATGACTAGACAATAGGCCTAGAATGGCACTATTTTAATATACTAACTCACTCAACCGTGACACATCATAAAATAATTCACATGCCTTGAAATAAGAAGCTTTTCAACTATAAATAGGTGAAAGAATGAGACAACAACGTTAAGGAAACAACAAGTCATCACTCATCAAAATCAATCATCCAAGTGAACACACTATGAACAATCATGAAAGAGGTAAAAATTAGTAGTCTTATTTATCCATGGTATGAAAATGAGAAGGGCTTCACCATACTCAGGTGGAGAATGAGTTACAAAGCCCAAAATGGCTAGTTCTTATAGAAATCGAGAGAGAGAGTAGAAGAGAGAATTCCAAAGGTCATAAGGACACTTATAAAGCTGATAAAAGGATTTTAATATTCATGAGAATAATATTTTAAATAAAACATGTAAGGAAATGAATCACAAGTCTCAATCTAAATAATGAAACTCATGAAAAGTGGCATGAAATTCCCTTCGTTGGCTCCAAAAATTGCCTTCATTATTCACCTTTGTTTGAACATCCCAAAATTGACTAGGGATAGGTTTAAGTAATGTAATTATAGTGAAGTATTTTAATCATTCCTATCCATTTATTGGTTGTAGACTTGGTCATCCATAATCATTTAGTAATGATCCATCACCATCTACAGTCTAAGAAAACTCCTTTTCCACACACATTTCACACTTGGCTTCCAAAAAGCATCATTTGTACATGAAAATTCATACAAGAGAGTGAATGACACTTTTAATGACCCTATATGACCTTATAGGCATTAGGAATACCTTAAAATTAGCTCACTTGAAGTTTTCCACCCTTCTTACTAGCTTAGTAACTATGCCAGTTTTGACTGGCTGAGATGAAGCAATTGGTTGAGGCACTTAAGAGTTGTTACAAGGAATTAAATTGAAAAGGGGAGTTATATTGAGTCCTAATATTCTATTATATGTGATTGGTATCTCTTGTAACCTATTTAAACCTATATAACACACAAAATAGTAAAAAATACCATGTTTTTAAATCCATCCATATAGTTCCATACAATTCAAAATGATACTAAGGATCCTAAAAGAGTCCTCTAAAATTTTCAAGCACTTTCATGTTAAAACTAGGTCATTAGAATATATTTCCATCTCCATTTCCTCCATCAGGTTAATAACTAGTGTTTACAAGGGTTTTAGACTATTTTAACCTCTTAAGCATTGTTCATAAAGGTTAGACATTGGAACTACCAACAAATCCCACTAGCTAAAATTTTAATATGTCCATCAACTTCTCTAAACTTCTTATATTTTAATGCACAACATCAAGGGAGATGCGAGCACTTCAACTTGGACTATCAACCTTGTTCTTCCACTTTGCATAGGTATGGGTTATCTTTAAGCTAAAAGGATGACCTAATTTTGCTTCATATGCACTATGTAAAATTTTAAATATCTTAAATGACCTTATACACATTCCCAAATTTATTATAAAGCTCATCTTAAGGTATAAGTGGAAAATACTCTCCATTTGGCTTCTAGGCCTAAACCTTGCTTGACATACTTGACTACAACACCGAAGGCTTATAAAATTATATTTAATCTCTCCCCTCTTTTTAAGGTTTTCCATGTTTATGTATATTTAATACAACTTTCCAAACCTTCTTTCAAGTTTCAACTAGCTCTTAGTCCACCCTTTCATATCTTCTTGTCGAGACTATAGGTTTTGCTCATAAGGGAAGTGCCCTCTATCTGAGGCAAAATAAAGGGAACTTACCTTGTTATATTAGACTAAAATAATATTTTAAGGTATTATAAAAGTGGTTAGGACCTCCCACACAAAATTTAATCCCTTTATTAGGTCATTTGACCCTCTAACCTCTCCAAAACCCAAGATAGACTCCTAGAAGGTAGACTATGTGTAGGGTTTGCGGTATAAGCTATATGTTAAAACATTATAGCTCCATTTATACTCTATATCCATTATGGTAGTTTCATTACATAATTAATATTATTATGTATCTGTTACAATCCTTAATCATGCCTCAAAACTTTCATTTACCCTTCATACTCTATGCTAAATTAGGATTGAATACAATATAATTGTGACTATGTATTGCATCATTGGGATATTTTATATAATTTTTTAATATTTTATGAGAGTGTATCAATTTTTTAACAATATTTAACAAAGTGTTTCAATCCATTTCATCACCCTAATCCTCTACATGCCTCTTTATACTCCTTGACTAGTCAAGACTAAGTATAACCTTGATTGTATTTTGCTCCAAGGCTCTATCCCAATAGGTGTCCTACATAGTTGGAGCTTGATAAAATGTTTATGGACCCCCCAAGAGTCTATTAGGATCATATTTTACCTATTTAGACCATTTATTTCATGTTTTATCTATATACACCTCAAGAAACTTAATTCATTTTCTCTCTCCCTCATAGTCAACTACAGTTGACTATATGGGGTCCTGTTGGTGTCTTCTATATGATCTAGGCCTTGAAGACAATGAATACCACACTCATTAAATTTCACCAAAACATGATCTAATTTTACTTACCTTGTATTTTTGGAGTGATGTCTATTATCAAATTTATCTAGCCTACTCTCTATGGTGACCCTAAAACTAGCATATAGGTGCACATTTTGTGATGCAAAGAGGCCTATAGGTAGACATGTAGGGGATATATTATGTCTTGACTTATATGGATAGCCCTTTAACATTATTATGTTTCTTTTCATCAGCTATGAAAATAAAAATGTGAATACATGGCCCAATACTACCAACTTGAGTGAAAATGGTTTCCATGTGTTCAAAATTGTAGGTGATTACTAATTGAAATTAGTGTATGAAAATGCAACTTTAGACCTTCTAATCACCATCCTCCCTTAGTAATTTGTATTCAAAAATTTGCATGGATTTTGTCTCATGTAGGGGATATAAGGGAATAACATTATAATGTATCAAAACACTTGACAACCCTATTTTAATATATCTTTAAAAAGGCTTGGACCTCTATTTTAACCCTTTAGGGACAAAGGGCTTGAATCTATAGTCATTTTATTTAACATGGTTTCCAAATATATTTTATCAATATTTATTCTTAAAAATATCTACCATGATCTCTAAAACACATAAAGAGTTCAAGGAGGGCTTAAACTCATGATCCAACACTTCAAAATGGCACTATAGTTCTCTAAGCCACCTGTAGATGAACATTTTTTTATCTACAAGTAGTGAGTATAGTTATAAATAGTGCATATTAAATTTGACATTACAATGGATCTTGACCTATTTAAATGATTAAAAATATACTATTATTAATCCTTAGGACCTTTTTTAGCTTAGGCACTCTTCTTCCACATGATTTTCTTCTTCCATGGCACTTGTAGGTGCATGTTCATGGTGATTGTGAGCATATGTTACACATGACTACAAAAATATTATTTTTACAATATTTAAAGGATATAAATTATTTTATCACACGTATAAAGACATATCAAGTATCTTGAAACCTTTATCACACCTACTTCAACATGATATATAGCTTCATACACATGATTGTAAGTGAGAAAGGGTAAGGAGTTGACTGTGAGCATGATAAAGAATTAAATTTGGATCCAAGCATGATGTTATGAGACTTAAAAATGAAGGGAGATGATCAATATGGAATTGATACATGGTAAACCCCATATATTACTCACATGATACCCTTTATAGAACTAAATGTATTCAACCAAGGCAACCTAACTAAGACTTCACATGGTGTCACCCTTTTGTAACATGAGATGAATTACAAATTAAAAAATAATGGAACATGAAACTAAACATGGGGAGAATCTTATTATAGATCCAAAATACTTTGGATTCAACATCACTAGCTAGTTTATACAGACTTATCCAAAATGGAGCAAATCATGTAGGGTGCACAAATTAGCAAGAAGAAAAACATAGTCAATTTCTTGAGGATGGTTCATAAAGCATAGACCACCATTATTATAAATATTATTATGAAAATTAATATATCTAAGTTTATTTTCACCTCAAAAAGGTGTTTGACCTATAAGTACTCTAACTGCCCATACCAAGCATAAACCTACTCGGTGGTTATATATGTCTAGAAGGCTGAAGGAGTAGAATAATTTTAGATCAAAATTGGCACTTCCAGAGAATTTCAAACATGAATTTAATCTTTTGGAATATGGATAGACATTACATGGCCTTCTCCCATATTTTTTATTCCCCTGTGGACTATATAAGTGCCAAACTCTTTTCTTTTCCCAAGAAAATTACTCTTTCTTCTGAATAACCTATCACTTTTAGTTATGAATATTTTATTTAGGGCATAATAAGACACATTGCATGTTACATCAACTTTTTCACACCTTCACAATTCCCAAGGAAGATGTACAACTCATTTATGACCTCAAAATGATATAAGGACTAAAATGACTAATGACCAAGGCTAATATAACATGAGATAACACTAAATGACCTATAATACACCTTAAGACATATATATTAAACCCCTAAAACACCTTAAAATCAATTTTTTACATTTAAGGGTCCTAATTTGACCTGTAGGGTTAAATTTAATCAATAAAACCTATAAAATAACTATGCAGATGTTGACTATACTAGTTAAGATTGTTGTCACACATGTTATCCTCAAAATTGAGCAAGTTATAGAGTTCTCTATCATTATCATCCATAGAAGTAGTATGGTTGGCCAAATTTATCTTAGAAGTTATAGTGGTGGTGAATTTTTTGCTAAGGCTAAAGAATCATCTAGTTGATACTTTCAATCTATCAAATTATGTATGGCCTATTGTGCCTATAGCACAAAAATGTCTAACATGTCTTGGTACTCCTCTAGTAAGGTGGTGAGATTAGTAGCCTCGATCTTCAAATCATGGACAAATTTGCTAAATACATAGACTTTTTAAGATGTACGCTAGTCCTTAGTTAAGTAAGAGACTAAAGTATTTAGTCTGCACTAGTCAGACATGACTTTCTCCCCTATTACTCGAGTGACCAAGTTTGGATAGGTATCCTAGATAATCTTTGTAGCTTCATTAAGGTAAGCTTTCAAATCTAAATTCTCTACCTTGGATTGATCTATCTCCAACTCTAAAGAGGCATCCTTCTATAGAATGGATTCCTAAAATATTGATGTACCCTATAGTTGTTTCTTCAATGGGAGCCTAGAGATGTTTAATAAGGCTTCTTACTTTAGTGGGAGTACAATCAATGTAATTGGATTTGTTAAAGAGTCTAGTCATGGCATTGTGGTAAGTGGGATATAAAATATGGTGTACTGAGCACCAATAATTAGGACATCCCAAATCTAAACTCCTTCTAATGGTAATTTTGTGAGTTAAGGACCTATTTGAGCTACAACTAGTTGTTTTTCTTGTGCTAGATGTGTAGCTTCTACTTGTGGTTATTCAAGTTCTTATTGTTGTTGTGTTGTGACCTTTGCTTATTGCTTGGGTTGTTGCATGGCATTTTCATCCTATTTTATTTTAGCTTCCTCATCCACTTATTTTTTATTATTCATCTCTTCTTATGCAACTTGTTATTTTTCTTATGCTTCTTATACCAACAACTTTTGTGCACGTTCCTCTTCTTCTTTCTTTTATTCTACCAGGGGCATAACCTTGGCATGTTCCTCCATATCCTATGCCAAATATTATGCCTATGCTTGTGCTTGTGCTTGTTCCTATGTATATGCCTATTAATGACATAAGGATTAATCTTATTATTCATTCTTCTTCTTCATATATTCCTTTGCTTATTGTTATGCATGCTTAGTAGCTTTCATGGCTTATTGTGCTTGGGAAACTATGTTCTATTTCTATTTGTATTCTTCCTTTTCCTTAGCCTTAGAATCAAGCTTAGTTTATTTTCCTTCTATGCCTACACCTCCTTTGCTTGCTTGGCTACGTTGATAGCTTCCTGGGCTTTCTTATCCATATCCATGGTTTTTTGTTAGTTAGTCTCTATGTCTTTGGCCTTTTGTGTAGCCTCAACTTGTTGACTTGATTTTTTTATTGTAATTGTTCCTTTTATGTCTTCTTATCCTCCTTCCTTACTCATTATCCTACTACACAAGTTAATTCTTCCCTTGAGGCTTGTTGTTCTTCTACTGTGGTTTGCTCAGGTATTAGATCTTTAACCTCTTGGCTTGTAGTGATGGTAATGAATCACTTGGTTAGACCTCTAAGATGGAAACATATGCCTTATTATATTTGAGGGTGACCAAATTATGTTTGGGTGGTGGGGTAATGAAATATGGAGAAGGTTGTGCTTCTTGTGATGTAGATAATCGATTGAAGGTATGCTATTCAAGTATATGGGAGACTCTAGTGAGATTTTTGGAAGGTGTACACATACATCTTCAGTGGTGAAGGTAGGACTAGGTTGTGGCTAGAAAAAGTCAATCCTTCATTACATCTTCTCCACTTATTGTCATATAGTATCAATGATAATGGATGTCAGGTAAGGTGGGAGGTCAACCCATAGGTTTGAAGGAACCTATTTAAGAACTTAGACCATATGGATAGCCTTCTAAATGAATAATTAATTCTCCTCATATCTCTCATAGAAGTCTCTAACCATGTTTGTGATCATTACATGGTATAATTTGTTTTCATCCATATCCAATTGTAGAAGGTCTCATAAGCTTGCATTCTATGACACATTAGGATCATCTAGCTAGGTCATTATGCTCCTTATTTTACACTTAAATGGAGGGGAAATAGATTGATGCTCAATGGAAATCTTGAGATTTACCTTCTATGGCTATGAACTAGTGGCATCTTATAGTTATTACACTACAATCATGGTTGTGGTAGGTGGTATGGTCTGTAGTGGAGTCACATGCTTAGTTTAAAGGCTTTTTGTTTGGAAAATTCTTATGAACTAGTTTATGGCAAAATCCTTGTTCTACCTATTGAGGTTTAACATAAGACATTAAGGACATCACTTGATTTGTGCTTACATATTTCTCAATCTCAATAAGATAGGATCATATAGCTAAATACACTAAATGAATTAATAAAGGAATCAATTAATCATATTGAAATAGTGTGAAGATAATGTGTAGGATGGTATGATAAGAAAATCAAAACTAACAATTTCTAACCAAGACATTGGGTACTCCTTTTTGACTCTAAATATAAGGATCATAAAGGAAATTTATACTCTAGATGGCTTGGTCCTTATGATATTGAATGATATTTTGATAATGGAGTTGTAAAGCTCACAACCATTGAATCTGTTCAGTTCCAACTACTTGTTAATGGCCATAAACTCAAGTTGTACAAAAAACCATTTCCAAAGAAACTCTTTCTCATCAATTTATTTAAGAACAACATCAATCTCTTCTTTATGAAGCAAATCAACCTGTTCATGTAGCTGAATGTTATTAATGTTAACCCTTCTCTAATATTTTCCAATAGTAATAAAGCTTCTTGTATCGAAGAACAAGTCATTCCTAATGTCTTGGTTAAGATTGAATAAAATACTACATTATGGATTCTTGTGATTTAAATTAATTTTGGGCCAAAAATTCTAAACAAAATTAAAAAAATTAGCAATGAAAACCTTCAGGTGTTACTGACGGATGTTGTTTTAGAAAACCAGGTCACTAGCTAATCAAAATTCATTAAAAAAAGAAAGAAAAGGTAGTAATACAATAAAAAAAATTCCCTTGATTTTTCTTATAGATTCATTCCCTTGGAGTAGGATACATTTTTCTTCTTGCTACAGGATCAAAAACTTGTCGTTATAGGTGAAAAACTTGTTGTAATAAGATAAAATTTGAAATTACTAGATAAAACTTGTTGTTACAAGACACATATATTTCTACATGATATCTTCATAAATTCCATCCTACATCAATCATTTTCTCCACTTCACATCATTATTTGCATATTTATGAAAGGTATTTCTATAGGTAATATGATAATTATTCTATATTTATTTCCTATCATACATTTTAATTATTTTTAAAGATGATAAAACTTAATTATATCAATGTGCTATCATATCCTTTCCTTATCACACCCTTTTCCCATCTCCATCATTGTCGATGTAACCATTGACACAATTGCTACTACTACCCCTTACTCTTACCACAAGTGTTTTTTACATGTTGGCTTTGACCCCTTGAGGATAAGTGATAGATTAAGTTGAAGGGAGATTTTTCATTAATTCAAAAGGATTATTTCACATCTCAATGAAAAAGTCAAAAATCATTCTGTCATTGCCTAAAACCCTTGCTACAAATACCCAAACCTATAACTCACATAATATGGGAGGTAATTTGTTGAAAAATTAACCACTAAATATTACCCTCTTGACCAATAACCCAAAAATTTTGGCCTTGTTCTAGCAAATAGGATGGGTGCAATATTTTGAGAAAATATAGTCCATGAATGAAGAAATTTTGGAGGAATTTATTGGTATATTTCATAATAGTTTGTCCATGATAAAAGGAATGGAAGTAAATATAATATAAATTACCATCAATAGAGTAACTAGACTATCTATAATAGGGGAGGAATTGCAAGATAAATATGATGTTAAGGTTGATAAACAAAGGTTTAGTAGAGTAAATGAATGACTGGAACCTCAAAGTAGGGCACCACAAAGTTGTCTCTACCAAGAAGATGGGCTAAGGCTACTGAGTTTATCTCCAAATATTTCATCTATGAAGTTATTTGATGTTACATGGAATACACTCAAAGTGATTGAATTATTTATAATACAGAGTGGAGATAAACATCCCTAACTTTTTACTTCATATGATTACCAAGATGTTGAAGGCTTTTCAAAAAGGTAATTCTAAAGCTCTCTCCCACCATTGTCTCATCCAGTTACTTGTCAAAGACCATTTGTAAATAACTAGAACCAACATTAGTTGGGAGGAATTTCTCCAAATACTAGGAAATGAATATAGTGATAGAGAAGGAAATTAACTAGAAGAATAATTGGAGGTTGAAGAAAAAAATTATAAGAAACCCTCCCATCAGAACCACAAGAACCTACAGCAAAAAACCTTCCTATAGCCACACAAGAACCTAAAAAATAAGGTATTCCTATAACAATACAAGAACCTAAAGCAAGGTCTAAGAAAAAAGGGAGGAAACTCATTCTTTGGCCTAATTCAGATGATTCTAAGGAAGAATTCACATATTATTCCAAGAAGACAAAAGTAACTCCGACTCCTTGTAGATCTCATAGACTAAAGAGTAAAATGAGAACTAAGCCTTCTTCCATTATTCAAAATAAATAGATAATCTAGGGAAGAAAGGACTACTAGTAAAAATAAATATATTGAGACTAAAATAGATAAGGAAGAATGTTCTCTAGTATTCTATCAGGAAGAAATAGGAAAATTTGAGAATGGTTATGAATAATTCCATGAGGAGCCAACGTAGAAAGAATAAGAATAAGTTAAACATAGTCTTGAAGGAGAAGAACAAGCTGAGCACAATCTTGAATAAATATAGGAAGAAGTAGAATAATATTTGCATGAGCAAACTATGGAGGAAGAAGCTAAACATTTGGATCAACCTACTGTAGTGCAAGTGGAATTTTCTACCCTTGAGAAAGCCTTGAAATAAATTAAAAAACTAAGGAACTACAAGATCAATCTGATGGAGGTCTAGATGCACTTGTTATAGTAGCTTGTTAGCTACAACCCTTAGTAGATGATCATCCTACAACTAGCATTCCATAACCTTTTATAAAATTCAATCAGCAAGAGGAACCTAAAGCTTCCCCTAAGGTCAGGTATCAATCTTATTTTTTAATATCTTCTAAATAGATGAATTGGATGGATAATCAATTTGAATCTCTAAAGGAAATAAGGAAAGAAAATAAGAAATTGAAAGAAGAAAATAAGTGGAAGGAAGAGAGGATCACCAAATTGACACATAAATTTGAGGACATAGCTAGTATAACATAAGAAATCCTTGATTACAAGCCTCCTAAAAAATTTTATTCAATTTATCTTGAAGAACAATGGCACAAGTTCAAGTTTATGAGAATTTATTATGATATGCCCCATGAATTTGTTCATCCCCTTTCCTTATTTTTCATTTATAAAGTAAGTTCATAGGAAGAACAAGCATAATTGTGCTAGTTCTACCTACATAGTTATGTTATTCCATATGATAGAGAATAAAATCCCAATCTATATGTTGGAGATGTCTAACTGCAAGGATATTCATCATATTTGTTAAATGAATAGAAAAGAGGAAGATAAATAATAGAATATATGACAAAAGAAGATGAAAGCTAGTTACTTATTAGGGGCGAATCAATGGCACCTGATATTATATTAGTTAAATGGGACAATATCATGTTAAAGAAAGAATTCAGAACTTGGTTTGGATAGAAATGTGATGAGGTTCAAGATTTTTATTTGGGTTTGAGAACTTATACTGGTCTTTCAACTAAAAAGTCTTGTATCGAATGCTGGAATGAGCTCACTACTACATAGAAGAAGAGGGAAACATATTCCCCTTTTAATTTAAATGCAACATTTAACAAGACCACAAAATACATTCTTCTTGTAGGTCACTTGGGATCACAATTATTGAACCTAAAGTTTTTTACACCCCTATTTTGATATCTTGTTCCAGACTAGCAAGACAAAATCCTGATGGATGAAGCTCAAGAAGCCAAAAATTGGCTAATATTTGATTAATGATAGGGTTTTACGCTCACCTTGCCAAGGGCACTGTAAAAGCCATGGATTTTAGAGTTCGATGTGCACTAGGAATGAATAAGTATGGTGTTTAAGGTTGAGAAATATCTTAAGTTAAGGGGTGTGATGAGCCCAATAAATGTCATGTTATTGTGTCCATCTATTGTGCTCATCCTACTTGTTTACCATGATTTTGAAACACTTTTCCATATAATTCCCTACTTTCATAATCCATATAGCATTATGTTTTAAAACTCTTTTAAATATTTAAAATTATGTATTGAAATTAAATATATGATGGTTGTCTATTGCTTTAGGATACTTTTATTATGAATCTGTTTTGAAGAAATATGTATATAGCACAGAGCATACTACAATAAATAGAATCTCATTACACAGACCATCTTGTATCCACTAAATGACCGAAGCCATAGATGAACATATTTGATTCTATTCTAACTGACTCATAGAAATGACTCTAACCTCCATGGAGCTCAATAAGGAAGTGGTTGAAGAATGAAATAGTCTTTTTTGTCTTGAAATAACACCATAATATTCACATGAAGGATATATTTAGAGAAAATAACCAATTTCATTTATTATAATTCAAATATATCTTAAAATAGAATGCATATATTTTTTTGCATAAAATAATCTCCTCTATAGTATATAAATACATAGCAGTAGAGTTGAGATATAGAAAAATAGTAAATTTTGAATAGAGATTATCATAGTACATTGTGTTAAGAAATTATGATTGTAACTTCATGCAAAAATTCATTGATGCACTTTTGATTAATATTATTGAGCAATTCTAAGTTCAATATAGTGTTGTAAGAGGAAGGGTTGAAGGTGGATTTGGAAGGAGGAAGGGCCTACTTTGGAAGGCTATAAAAACAATCCAATCCATCTAGTTAGTTAATCATGTTATTTGATTTCCTTAAGTATTATGTGTTTCATTTCTAAATTGTGTGATTTGCATTCTTGTTTAAGATTTGTTTTAGGAAGCTTTCCATTCATAATCATTTATTTTACTATACTTTGTTTATTTTTCATTTAAATCATTTCATTTACTACACTTTAACATCTTAGATACAATTAGCAAAATGTCAAATTAGATATTGAGTTTGCACATACAATAACGTCATCTTATCAAATCTACATCCCTGGATTGACATTTGAATGAGGTAGAAGGTATAGATCCATGGTTACTCTCATTTTTAATTTTGATCAAGAGAAGTATATCTGATTGTGAATTAGCTGTTAGTCACTTTCTTCTACTTTTTTCACACAAAAATTATAAACTAAGCACAAAAAGCCTTAATATTCCAATTTTTTGATATGTCACTCAATTTTAGTATGCATAACAATACTTATACATGGAAAATGTTTTTTTTCCTATGATATATTTATCATACATGCATGTTCCATAATTTTACAAGTGTACATTTTATGAGACAAGTATGTAAAATAATTTCATATTTATTCTATTTTCCACATGCCATATAGTCACACTTCACATATATATAGTGGAGGCATCTTGCTCATACATGGCCATACCATCATTTATTGTACATAATTCAAATTGACACATATTATATATTATTTAGATACCTCTTATTTATTTTATTTTTATCTTATGGTTATTATTAGTTTCTTTAGTTCTAGTTTCAAATTTTACAAAAATTAAAAAAAATTCAAATATGTTAAACATACAAAAACACTCAAAATATACTAAAAATGAAAAATAAGGACATGAGCATGATTAGATATCTAGTTTACATTGTTGTAATATGTTATTTATCTTATGATTGATAGATAGAATACTCATTTTTATATCACACATACATTTGACTATAATTCATGAGTTTATGTAGAACATTCAAATTTTACATGGACTAAGATATTGGATTTTTATCTACCTAGTAGCCTTGAAAATTTGGGGGCGTCTTTTCCATATGTTATAGTATTTATAAGTTTAACCATTCTATGAATCCTATATTGTTGAAGTATATGTGCTTTTAAAAATTTATTTCTCACCATTTAACCCTAAATTGATTATCCAATGTTAAGTAGGGTTAATAATATAGAAATGACTAAGCACAAGGGTGATAAGCAAATATATAATAGGCCAATTAATTTTCAAACTTAAATAAATGATATTATGAATTTAAATACTGATATATGATAAAAATAGAAAGTACAAATATTTATTGATATTTCCATAAATTACAAACAAGAATACTTAGTTGGTTTACTTTGTGCATGTAGATCTAGTCTGAAACTAGATAAAAGTGGGATGGATAAGGATCTTGGAACAACCATCAAATCCTTGAATTTTTCATTTTATGGCCTTAGATGATTAAATCAATATAGGTGTATGACCTATACATAGGTATCATGTATATAATAAATATTGGATCTAGGTGCAACCAAATAGATCCTTCTATTTTTTAGTTGCATTTCTTCTAATATAGACAAATTATCTGCATAGGTTGTTGCTCTTTATCAAATGATTAAACCCTATCTTCCTCACCCTTGGAATGATTATGTCAAAATGGTTTATTGGGCTCATAATGTTGAGCTTCCCCAATGACCCCTATATCAATTGGCACTACTTATATAACCAATACTCTGAATAGGGGCTCATAATTATGTAGTCCTCCCCTATATGTTGGATTATGTGTGCACAATGGTGTAATATGCAATAATTATATATAATGACATAACTTATAACTTGAAAAACATGGCTCATGGTATTATAATTAAATAATTCATAACTATGGGAATGTTTATACTATGATTGATATATAAATAGTGATGAATAGGGTAGATTTGATCACTTTTTGCTTGATTAAGTGATTATTAGTAAGTTGCCTTGTGAGTTTCTAGTATTTTATAAGTGAGGAATGAATGAAGGTTGATCTTGTATATATACTAATATATTTTGAAAGTATATTTCACTAAAGAATTTAGTCTAACCTTTATGACACGTTTCATTTTTAAATTAGATGACTTTTGGCACTAGACACTTTGTAGGAATGTTGGATACTTGAATTAATGCAGGTGTCTAATTGGGATGCAAGTGTCTTAGAAGCTAGAAAATAAGTACATGTACAAAATTATAATTGAAGGATAATGATAAGGTTTAAATATTTTTTAATAGTATAGAAGGCCTGACCATCATAATAATAGTGGTCAGACTAAGAGATAAACATTTTGTTATATAGAGATAGCAAATGCAAGCCTTTTGGTAGCAGAAAGGTCTTAACGATGAAGGGTAAAACCATGATAAGTATTTTACAAGTGTATAATATTTATATGGTATATAATTTATATTTAGTATCTACATCCCCCAATTTAATCTAATAATAAAATTACTGGTTTAAAAGAAAATAAATTCATACCTGGGTGTGTATAATACACCTTGAATTTATGTGAGCCCAACTGGAGTGATTTTATAGTGAATGATTTACCACTAAGAGAATATTATAGTGTATAATCAATGCATATAATTTAAAATTCAAATCATTTGAAATATTTTAAAGTAGAGAGAGAGAGAGAGAGAGAGAGAGAGAGAGAGAGAGAGAGAGAGAGAGAGAGATTAGGAGTACACCTATGTGTTGATGTAATCATCTTTCCTTTTAGAAATTTGATTTGAAGAGATAATTGATTATAAATCATTAGAAATGAGATTAGGAAAAAAAATTAACTTGTAAGTGCATACATATATAGATATTAGAGGACAACATGACCCCAACCTTGTAAAAATGTTGATTTTCCACATGACCATTGAGCTTATCTCAATCATGTAACCTAATCATGATTATAACTTGGAAAGTGTGATTATCCAATTAAATAACACTATATATTTGGTGAATGTAGATAATTTAATCAATCCATCCTATAAATCTGGTGAATTTAGATGATTTAATCAATTATAAATTATAATATTGGTAACATTAAGTGATTTAATCATCTCAACCTTCCAAAGGTGAACCAACTACTACATTAGATTGGATCAATAATAATTTTTGAAAGTCCATCTTGGATATTATAGCAATCCACAATAGTATTTGAAATTGGAAACTAATTTGATTTGGAAAATTTAAGTGTCATTTGCATGGCTTATGCACCTCAATATGTCTCAAGTTAAAACCTAGGTATATTAATGGTTTCAATGTATAAAATGCTACCACAAATTTGTATTTAAATCATATAACTGTGAAATTTGTCTAGTTTGAATTATTTCATGTGTGGAGGACATGTTTCTATGATATGCCATCACTAAATCTAAGAACTAGTGTAAGTGTGGAGAACTTGTTTTCATAACATGCCCCCACTATAATTTGAAACTTTAAAAAATGTAGAAGTCATGGCTTTATGACATGCCCAAAATAATATGTCCAACTTTTTAGGTGAGATAATTAGAAAATGGTAGTTACCTAACCTAAAAAGAATAAGATAACTACATAAGTTGTGAATGGATCATGTAGCATATAGGAGGAACATATCTAGATAGATATATCATTGAAGCAAATAGAAATGTGATCACATCAAGTCCTAATATGCATGATATAAATCATGATAATTTCTAGATAGCAATAATACAATCTTAGAAAGTAATCAATTACACACCCAAGAGCTCTCAAAAGTAAAACAAAAGGTAATGGTCTAAGGAGACCTCATATAAGGAGCATGTTCAAATATTGCACAATTGAAGGGACACAACTTATTAAAATGTCCACAAAGCATATAATGACATATTAAAATGTTTACATATCAAAAACTGTGACATGTTTAAATTTCATAATAGGCAAACAAATGCATGGGGCCACAAACAATGGATCATATTCAAATTCTAAAAAAAATAATAAAAGAGAAAGCAAGGCAAGACACTCAAGGAAGTGCAGAAAGGAAATCATGGAATTATAAACAACCAAAATAACCATACCATACTAGTCCCTAGATATATGTGTTATAAAAAATATTAAGTATATAACATATCAAGTACACTATGAAATATATAGGCATGGATAAAGGCATGCATATGTACATAAGCTCAAACTTGATAATGTAGAGTGATCATATAATAGTATAACATACATGTATCATGATAAAATAACCATATACCCCAATGTATTAATGATGTGAGTAGAGGTAAGGCCCAACATCTATATGTGCATATATCATGTGCCTAGGTATGCCTTTATTTCATTCAAAAGTTGTGTGAAACATGATATATACCAACATGTAACCAACAAAATAGATTCTAAGGATCTTAATAACACATGTAAATTCTCTATATTTTTGGATTTTTAATATTTTTTTGGAATATTTTTAATATCTCAAGTAAGATATTTATGCAAGTTCATAATTTTCATTACATTTTTGAGACATTTTCCTTCAAGTGTAGCTAGGTGGTATATATCCTTTCCTAAAATGTTTGTAAATGTAAATGGTCATAAACAATTTGGTTTGAAATTTCCTTTATTGTATTTCTATGCATTGGTGTTATTTTGATTTTATTTTAGTACCAGGTCACCCTTAACAAACTCACGTGGCTGAAATATTTTGTTAAATGCTAGCTTGATGTGATCTTGATAAACTTGTAAGTATTCGGTAGCTTGTGTACAATTTTCACTCAACTATTGCAATTGATGCAATTACTTTTCATAGTATTCATGATAAGTTATAATATATTTGAGAGAAGCAAACAAGGAAGGTATTTCAAGTTCTATAGGTAAAATTACATTTGTACCATAAATCAAATAATAATGTGTAGCATGTGTAGGTGTATGAACACTAATATAGTATGCCCATAAAACATACACTAGTTACTAGTTTTAATCTATACCATATCTTTTAACTATATTTACAAGTATTTTTAAAATAGTTTTCTTTTTTTTTTTTTGTAATATGGTGTAGAATAGGTATGTTTGATTTTATATTTTCTACAAAAATGTTTCACTTTTTTATTTTTAAATGATGACCCATTATTGTTAATAATATTTGAAGGTATGCCAAAAAAGTGAAATAATATTAGTCATAAAATCCCTGCATATATCATCCCCCATGGTAAACTCAAGTGGAATTGACTCCATATATTTTTAAAAATATTCTATAGCTATGATTTTAGATTTATTTCCACCTACGGACACATGGTTTATTTTCTTAATTAGATCAAATCCTCATAAGGAGAAAGGCCATGGTGAAATAATTTGATTTAACTCCTGAGATGGTTCATGGTTAAAATTATTATATTTATGGCATTGTAAGCATGATTTGGTATTCTCAATATATTATTGTTTCATGATAAGCCAATAATAACCTTGGTGTAATAATTTTGGGACATGGCCTTGCCACTAAAATGTCTTCCAAACTCACTATTGTACATTTATAAGAGTGTGATTTGGGTTTCATATTTATTTAAAATTCAAATTAAGTTCCCATTGAAACCTCATTTGAATAATTCATTTCCAATAATAACTTCCTAAAGTGCTTCTCATTTTAATTTCTTTTTTTCATTTTGTGTAAAGTGGTTTGGTATGTAAGCCATGTATAGAAAATTATAGATGTCATTGTACCATTATATATTTATAGAGCTATGAGTAATGGTGAGAAATGATAAGGCATCCATTTGATTTTAAAAAATGGAAGGATTAAGTAACTAACATATGTCAAATTTTATGGAACCATCATTGATATCAAAAGGCAATAAGGATACTGCACTAACCATTTAATCTACATGGAGGTTATCTTTACATTGAATGATATCAATGGAGAATGTATCAAATGTTTCTTTTAGTCTATTCACCATTTATTTATGTCGATGTAAATTATCCTCTTTGGTTTGGTACTTATTGGTAACTTGATTGACAACCAATAGAGAGTTACCAAAATATTGAATGTTTTTGATATGACACTTTAGTTCAATTGATAATTCAATTATAAAGGCCTCATATTCTAATATATTATTGGTGAAATAAAATATAACATATAAGAGAATGACATGTATTTGCCCCCAGGGATTCAAAATATGATACCTACACCCATGTCTATCTTACATCTGGATCCATTGGAAAACATTATCCATGGATTTAAAGATATATTATATGCCTTGAATTCATCATAAAGCCTTAGTAATTATAAAATGATCAGTTAATGAAGTTGTAGCTAATTAATAAACTATAAATTGACATTTTATTTATTTTACAAATCAAATTATGTAAGTTGCATTACCCATTTTGTAATGTGGCCTATTAGGTGGGTTTAATTCATAAAAAACTTTAATGGATATTATTTTATTATAACGTGGACCTCATTGTTGAGTAAAAAGTGCCATAATTTTTGTGTATTAAATACCAATGATAGATATAATTTTTTCATTGATGTATATTTGTATTCATAATCAAATAATTGATGACTAATGTAATAGATTACATGTTCTTTATGACATCATCATATTATGCCAATAGAGCATCAAAAGCCTCATGAGTGGCAGAGATATAAAAAAGTAATTGTCTATTTTGTACATGAGTCATCAGCACAAGTGAGTTTACTAAATATTATTTGATTTTATCAAATATTTGCTAACAATTGTCATCCCATATAAAATTTTTGTCTTTTTTAGGAAACATGTGAAAGGAATTGTTTTATTAGCTGAGTGATGAAACATTAAATGTTCTAATATCATAACTAATTTAGATTAGTTTTTGGTGGCTTCTCAACAATAAATTTTATTTTTTTGGATCAACCCAAATGCCTTGCTAAGAAATAATGTACCCAAAAATATCTCCAAAAGATACTCTAAAAACACAATTTTTTGGATTTAACCATACATTGAAATTTCATAAGCATTCAAATATTTATCATAGATCAGTTGCATGGTCTTAATGGTGTTGATATTTTGCAAGTAATTCATAAACATAATCCTTGACAATTTTATAAATAAAATAATGTAAAATGTGTGTTAATTCCCCTTGATATGTTTCTCTAAAAAATTTTGAGTATGAAAGGCATGACAATATAACAAAATGTTCCCCAGTGAGTAGTAAATGTCATATTTTATTGATCGGTTGGGTTGATTTTTATTTAGTTATATCCAAAAAAATCATACATAAATGAAAATGTTTCATATCCAATGGTAGATTCAATAATCATGTCAATGTTAGGTAATGGAAAATCATCTTTTATACAAGCTTTAATTAAGTCATGCTAATCAGTGCAACATCAGATGCAACCATTAGGCTTGGTAATAGATATAATGTTATAAATGAAATTATAATGTGAAATAGCTCTTATTAATCTTGAATCTAGAAGTTTTTGAATCTCATCTTTTATCATTGATGCCATTATGGGGTTAATTTTATAAATCTTTTGTTTAATAGGTTTTGCATACTATTACAATAATATATTGTGCATTGGCACTGATGGGTCAATGCCAAGCATATCTAATTAATTCCAAATAAATAGTTCTTGAAAATAATATAGGACTTACTAATAGGTTTTTCCTTTATCCTCCTACATCATTATATCAATTAGTATCAATTGCAGATCTTTATATGTTCCATAGTTATATCTTATTGTTTCTTTATTTAGCAAATTGGATCATTATATGATAAATGGTGTAATCAGAATAATATTAGGTACATCATGATGGACATTGGTATCATATCTATTTAAAAATTAAGAATGATCCTAGGTGGCATAAGAAAACCTATTCTGATAATAGAAGGAAGGGAAACCTGCATATACCCCCAAGTACTCTAACAATGACTCATCATTCAAGAACTAATCCAACGTCAAAAGTTATGGTGAAGAATTTTCATAAATAAAATGAGATTTTACCAATTGGATATATATGGTATAAGTAGGTACATCAATACATTTTTATTTGGCCCTTAGAAAACAAGGATCACTATGAGTAGTTTGTTTATGATTTAGGGAATTTCTTTAAAACCCAAGACTTGTTAAGCTATATTATTTGTAGGATATATGGGATGGGCTATACCTTGTTCATTTTTCTCAACCCTTTTCCTTTATACCCATATTTTATCAAATATATATCAATGTAATATGATTTGAATGTAGGTGTATTCATATTCTAGACCATCACACAATGTTTGAAGGGATCAATATTCATTAGACATACATAAATAAATCCTTGATGACTAAATTGTAAGCATGAGTGTAATGTAGTTAGGAACTTATATATTTCATGTATCTAAGTTTATATAAAAGTATGTTATAGTTCAAATCATTTGGTATAACTTGGCATAAAGTAGGTAATATATGGGGCACCATAGTAATATTTAATGTTATTTACCCCAATACCTATCTTGAAATGTTATCAAATCCATTGATGCTCATACTTGAAGATTACAATTATTTATCCCTGATTCTAAGTAAGGAAATAAAATATATGTGACAAGTGTTGAGTCTCAAACAATTATCTATGAGTACTCTCTTAACCATTGTATTTCACACACATGCCTTAATGTATAGTGGTAAACACCTATTTATAAGATGTTGAGGTGGTAAATATTCTTGTTCAAAGGACATATTATGTTTAGTCCATTTGATAAAGTTTATCACTAAGGCCACATATAATGGTTCCACATTACTTTGTAGTATGGTTATGTATAATGCATCCAAAATATAATACTTGTAATAGGAATAATGATGTAGTAAGTCTAAGAGTGAAGTTTTTTTAGTAATGTAATTGTAGTAGTTTGTACTATCATAGGAAGAACATAGTTGTTTCATGCATGCCCTTTGGTGCTTTGTGGTAACATGTAGGATTTTTTCATAAAAAATATTAAAATTAAAAATAAGCAAAAATGCATTTGATTTGAAGTGATTAGATTTGGAACCCCTTAAAGATTTTAATGATTTCATCATGCATGAAATATAAAAAGTAACAACTATTATTATGTATTGAAAATTGAAGTAGCTAAGAGATATTTCCATATTGAACATGAGTTTTAAAAAAAAAAATTATGATTTTAAAATTTTTGGATACCTTAAAAAATTTAAAATTTAGAATTTGAAATAAAAATAAAAAACCTTAAGCCATCTAGGGTTTTGAGACAAATGATAAAGTTCGTGAAATGTTTAACCCTAAAATGATGATAAAAGGGTAAATAGGGTTAATAATATATAAATGATTAAGCAAAAAGGTGATAAATATATCTATAGTATGCCAATTAGTTTACAAACTTAGATATAAAAAAATTATAAATTTAAATACTAAGATATCCCAAAAATAGAATGTACAACTATTTATTGATATTTAAATAAATTAAAAATAAGAATACTTAGTCAGTTTACTATGCACATATAGATCTGAGCTAAAACATGATGGAAGTGGATTTTATCAAGATCCTAAAACAATAATTAGAGCTTGAAATTTTACCTTCTATGGCCTCAAATGCTTACATCAAATCTTGAGAGTTGCATCAATAAATGTGTCTTACCTAGATGTAGGTTTCATGTAAGGAATAATGATTGGATCTAGATGAAATAATTTGGATCCTTATATGTTTTATATCTCCTTTATTTTGATTTATAAATATCATGTACATAGGTTATCACTCTTTGTCAAATGATCAAACCCTAGATTCTTCACCCTTATATTGACTATGGGAAAATGGGTTAGTGGGATCATGGTATCAAGTTACCCTAAGGATCCCTCTATCAATGGGTAATGCCTACATATCTAATACTATTAATATGGCCTTAGAATTATGTATTTATCCTCTACATGTTAGATTCTGTGTGTATAAGGGTGAAACATGTGATAAGTAGGTATATATAATAACCTCTCTTATAACTTGAAAAATATGGCTCATAGGATACTCCTTTAGTACTTCAAACCTTTGAAAATACTAATTCTATGACTGATATATAAATAGGGACAAATAAGGTAGGATTCTTCACTTTAGTTCTTGGTTGAGTGATTATTTGTAGCATTGATTGTGAGTTATTGGTAGTCATTATGTGAGGAATGGATGAGAGTTGATCTTGTATATATACCAATCCCTTTTGAAATTATCTCACACAAAAGAGCCAAGACCAACCTTTAAGATACATTTCATTTGAAAATTATATGAATTTTGGAATTCAACACTTTGTAGGAAAGTTAGACACTTACATTGATGCAATTTTCCACCTAGAACACAACTGTTCAAGAAGCTAAAAAATAGGTACAAGTCTAAAAATAGAAATGACAGATGATAATTAGGTTTAAAACTCTTTGAATAGTATAAATGGCCTTCCATTAGAATAATATTGGTTAGACTAAGAGATAAGATAATTGGCACACAAATATAATAGACATGAGCTTTTTGTTAAAGGAAAGGTCTTAGAGATGAATGGTACAACCATGATCGGTATTTTTCAAGTGTACAAGAATGAGGTGATATATAATTTAGATTTAGTATCTACAATAATATCTCTATCTTATGTTGTGTACATGGATATGATATTTGATAAGATATGATCACATTACATATACATGGTGTAGACCATCTTTATAGTTCTATTCCCTATTGATGCTATTACTAATAGATAGTAGATTAAATATTTCTTATCTATTGTATATGGACCTTGAAATTTATGTGAAATTTGCTTCAACATCTCTATTAGATATTATTTTGTAAGTGTGACATTTGAACATGTCTATTAATTTTGGCCCTTAGACCTTTATTTTGTGTGAAAATTGAAGATGTCCCTTATTTTTTACATTATTCAAGTCCTTTGTGTGTGTCTTTTGGCATTTTATGTGTAATATTTACTTATGTGACATTTGAACATGCCCCTTGTATGGATTTATTGTATGAATTTAAACTTTTAGTGTTTGTGTGCTTATTAATCTTATTAAATTTTATGGGTTCTATGATCCATTCCATTCACTAACTAATGCATAGGATTATAATTTTACTATATAATACTATGAGTTTCATTTATAAATTCTATAGGTATCACTTCATATGTTACATACATGATTCAAATGGTACATGTATTACTATGTTAACATAATTTTCACATATGCTACATTATTAAATGATTACATATTACTATGCAAGATATAGGTAAATTTTCTTTTGAGATGAGTGAATTTTGGGATATAGTTGCCTACCTCAAAAGGGGGGAATGTTAGTGGGATTTCTATACATCAAACAAGACTTTTAAATAACAAAAATCAAAATTTATTGGTACAAGATAGGTTTTAAATGTTCAAAATTGTCAAAATACAATCATTGGGATAAATTATGAGGCATATGCCATACATATGAACTCACATTATGTGAACAATCTATAGATTGATATAGTTTTGGGTCTATGATATAGATTCATGGACAAGTTTCAAATAAAACTTATGAAATAACATGTACATATAACTATAAATTGTACATTTATTAATGGGGTCATGATACATATTCATGTATACTATGTTATTTTTTAAAATTTAAGGGGCATGCTGTAGATTCATGCCATGATTTTCAACACTAATTGATATTTTTGTACATAGTAGGAGCATGAATGTACTCCATTATAATTTGATCATACACTCAATAACTAATGAATAAAGTAAAAATTGAATCTACAAACCATATACAGTGTTTGATTTAACTAAAGTGCATAATGCATAACTTAGAGGTTCATTACCCTCTAGCATTATTGACTACAAATCCATTGTGGATTCCAACTTGTTACACATATTAGGGTTATAAATACCAACAACACAAATTGAAGTTTGTGCCACCCTTAATAAATTTTATTTTATATAAAAGTTTAATTAAAATTAAGGCTTTATTATCCTTAAATTATTCATTGTTTCAACTAAGGAACCAACCTTCTTCAAGTGCTTCATGGGAAGCATTAATTATCCAATGCTTCAAGGAAGCATCATCTCTAAGAAAAGTCATAATATAAATATTGGTTTCACACATATAGGTGTACTCCATTTTTATTTTAAATAATTTACAATTCAAGATTCATTTCAAGTTTTCAATTTCACATATGAGGATTAAATACTTTTACATCTTCTCACAATTTTCCATTTTATACCTTACATGATTATATGTTTCTCCCAAAGTTAATTATTTTACACACTCATGTAAATATATCCTCTACTATAGTAATTAATTTATATATTAAATGGGTGGGAGAGTGGGAGTGAGGGGATGGGATGTGGGGTGTAAATGTAGTCATTCAAATTTCACCATAAATACTTGATAATGTCAAGTTTGGTCTAATTTCACTTTAATTGAGTTGAACACTTAATCTGGACATATTTCACCACCTCACTCTTTCCTAAGGACCTATATAAACCCATTTTAAAAATTTATATCTAATGTATAAAACTTTTTTATAACTACTAAAAACCCCTCTAAGCATTTGTATAGACATCCTTGGACCTAGAAGTCTTATGTTTTCCTTAAGGACAAAAATGTCTATTAGGGGAAAATAATGAAAAACATTTATGTTATCTAAGGGAATTTTTTTATTTAGCCCTTTCAATGGCCACTTTTAAAAATTTGATCCCTCCCTTAAAATTTTTGATATGATTGTAGGATAGCTAGCATGAGGTTTCCCCCTTTTGGATTGATATAAAGGCACACTTAAGTTACCTATTCTACCATTTGGAAATCTTAATACAGAGGAAAAATTACACTACCACACATTGAGCAAAGCTTCCCTGTTCTTCCCAATTTTGATTCTAATCATTTAAATCATTCCTCAACCAAGTTAAAATCCTATTTTATCCAAACTAAATCAAAACACGATCAAGTATTCAATCCATATCTAGATTAATTTATATAGTTAAAGGAACACACTTTCACAAAGTAATCTAAGTGAAAGAACTATGT